>JARYHS010012519.1:85496905-85822805 GCA_031002005.1 Vandiemenella viatica
CAGTGTTCAGAGACACACGTATAGTAAGCAATAATAATTAAAAGTCAGAAATATGCATTGTAACAATCTTGAGAGTTTTGTTCATGTAAAGCGATATTAATTTAATCTATGACTGGATGTTTATAATTAAATTTCCTTCTTGTAGAAAAAGTAAAAGCCAAGGCATTTCCATATTTCTGCGAAACAATGGTCACAGGTAACATTTTTCAGTCGCTTAGTGGTTGCCAAGAAATGAGGACGTTAGTGAAAGTTATCTTATAGCGTTTAAAAGGTATCTCTGTTACGAACCTATTAAAACTACGGGTTCCAGTCTTTTAGCCTACAGGAATCATTATACTTGAAAATAACCACCTTCTATATCAATAACAAATTCATGTAAAATATACATTTAACCAGCTGCCCGAGGCAATAAAATTCAACGTGACTGTGGTAAGTACATAAAAAAAATTTCGAGTTGATCCTGCCACAGAAATTCGACAGTTAAATCATTACTATTTGACTACTGTTTTAAATTTGTCGCTGCATACTGTAAATCAGGGTACAAAATTGTAAAATCTAACAGACTGATCTGAGACCAATTAAACTAGTCCAAACTTTCCGCCTTAAATTTCTCACAAAAAAAACAAAAAAAAACAAAAAAAAAAACAAAAAACAAAAAAACAAAAAACAAAAAATCACGGAAAAACGCTAATCATGGAAAAAACACGAATCACCCACGAAAAAAACACGAATCGCGAAAAAAAACACGAATCGCGAAAAAACACGAATCGCGAAAAAACAAGAATCACGAAAAAACAAGAATCACGAAAAACACAAAATCACGAAAAAACACAAATCACGAAAAAACACGAATCACGAAAAACACAAATCACGAAAAAACACAAATCACGAAAAAATCTCTAATCACGAAAAACACACTAATCACGAAAAAATACTAATTCCAAAAAATACGATTCACAAAAAATCAAACAGACCAAGAAACAAAAAAAAACAAAAACAAAAACAAAAACAAAAAAACTAAACAAAAACTGAAAAGAAAATTTAAGAACTATTTCAAACAAAATTCTCAGAATTAGATCACGGTAGTGACTTTCTTGTGCACCTTAACACAGATCCAATTTTAACGTGACATACAGTGTTCCACGCAAAGCAGACGTGTGGGGGCTGTGGCGAGTGCATTAAGGCAGCAAGAGGGAATGGAGAGCAGCCGAGAGTGAATGTGGTATGAAGCGCCGCGCTGTTGGAAGACATCTCGCCACCCGTTCCCACCTCTTCCCTTCCACGGGGGAACAAAGACCGCCGTCGGTGGCAACTTGGACGCCAGCCAGGCGCCGAGGAGACAGAAGAAGGCGTCCGCTTTAAAAAAGGACGCTGGCGGCTGTAACAGCGGGGTAAAGCTACATCCTCCCATGATCTAACTGGGCATATCATTTCGGTAAAAATGTTTTTCTGCGACACGCGTTTTCTCCCGTCGAGACTACTGAATTGGCAAATTGTCTACCACAGTTACACTACAAACGGTCCTTCAACATGTACAATCACTTTCGTTTCATAGCCCCTTCCGATTTGTAACAGACATTGCGCATTCATCAAACATTGGAATGACAAGTTTATTCTTATGCTAACGTCTCATTTTTAATTTTTTTAAATAATCGGTTCTAACAAATTGACAAGCTCGACAGACAGGAGGATTTTGTCTTTCATTTGGGATTTACGGCTTGACAAATTGGTTGGAACCGGAAGAGCAGGAAGGAAATATGCCACTGTCTTTACTATCAGCCAGGAAACAAGTAAAAGTGAATCAGTCACAGGATAGGAATCGAACGTGCATCCTCCAGGATTATGAGGCGGCACTACGTAGTATAGCCACCAGTTAGGATTCTAAACAGGGTCGATGATCGACGACTTCCCCCCAAAAATAATTAAATAAGTGATTATGATCTAATCAATTTTATATAGCCTCGTACATACCAAGTTAACTGAAGCCGGTAATACCACCGTGCGATCACGTGCAGCTTCAAACTACCAATACACTTCATCAAAGCAAGAACTGATGAAAGGGAATATTTTAAATGCCCGTACAAATATCGGCCGAGACCCAGATTCCCAAATTACGTCCCTTGATCCACAGAAGATACCTAACCACTGAGTCAAAAGACCCACTCCCACAATGGCTCGTTCCTCGACGGAAAAGTCAAACGTCCATCCAGAATTTCAATGTGTAGAAGTCATCATAACTCAGTTTTACATCTTGCTTTATCCAAGAGGTTAAAAAATACGGATAAAAAGTTGTAACCTGAATATCTTCCACTAGAACCAAAGTCAAATTTTCTCCTCGTGGCTTTACGCCACTTCGATATCGAGGTCATTAGAGGCGGTAAAGAACTTGAGGATTGAGGACAAGGAAAAGGAAGGATTTCGCCTATGGCCGTCTAAAGGAACCACCTCTAATACATCTGGAGTGAATGTGGGAGACAGCGTAAAACTTAATTCTACACGCCGGGCAGTGATTCGAACGCACGTCCTCCCAAACGCGAGCCCAAAGCGTTACGGCTCACTCACCACTCTCGGTTTGTATTATATAAATAACAATAGAAACGGTAATAGCCTTTTGTATATATCGTAGCTCTGACACAGTTTTTATTGATACTATCGAACGACAACCATAAACAGTTGATTTTATCAGTTTATTAATGTTCAGAATACCCCTTATAACACGAAATTATGATACATATATATTATTCAGTATAGTTTCTCGAGAGAGGACATAATATTCGGGAAATATTGTTTATAAACTCAATAAAACATATAAAATTTTTATCAACACTGTGAGCTCAGCTGCCCATATTTTACTCATTTGATTCAGTTGGGAGAATGACATGCCTAATTCTAATTGAAATAAAACACCCAAAGGTGTCAGGATTTGTGTATTTGAAAATAGCTTCTTTTTCTGATCCTTTTGCTAACTACTGCTATTAAAATCTTCGTAGATATTTTTATTTATGGCGTAAATCTCTTTTCCTTGTTTAGTTTTGATTTGTTGGACTGGCGCTTTCTGTTGGTACCACAACATGTCTGCTGAATATTTTGTTCTATAGTATGAGAGGTAAATCTAACAAAAAACACAGCACACAGGAGAAATCATTGTATGATTGCTTTACTTTTTCCTTTATATTCAGCTTTCAGTAGACTGCGTAATCTCTATTTGAGACTAAAAATGCTACACAACAAACAGCTTCCGTAAGAAGAAATCTTCTCTGGAGAGTTAATACTGAGATTATGTAGGTATGAACAAAATTACTGACGTTGCTTTTGATGGAGAAAAAAGCTTTAGATTATTAGCGTAAGGAATACCATAAACTTTTGTGAAATTTGGAAACGATTAGCGACACAATATTTCGTACAAAATGTTGTTCAGTAGGTATGAATAAAAAAATTGGAAAATTTGTTTTATCATAATTTATCTCTCTATAAGCATGTCAGGAAGCAGGAAAATAAACCAGTGAGGCTATACTGGAGATGGAAAAACGTTAACTATGTGGTCCCAAAGCCACTCGAATTTTTCGTTTCAATAAAATTGCATCTGCGACTGATTTTTTTTGTTATGGTTTTACGATCATCGATTTCGAGGTCATTAGGGATGGGAAGGGACTGAGTTCTAGGAACTGAAAGGAATTCAGCCATGGACGTTTGAAGGAATCATCCCGGCTTTCGCCTGGATTGATTTGGGGAAACCATGGAAAATCCAAATCTGGATGCCTGGACGGGGATTCAAACCCACGATTTCCAGAATGGCCTCAGCGCTATCAATCACCCACCATGTTCGGCGTCTGTAACCGATAAACGCAACCGCAGTAATGGATAAGTATTCGTACATAGCCACCATCGTTAAGTGGAAAACAAACGGTAACGATTTATCGTAACAATTGTTTTACTAAAAACAAGAGAACGTCAGAACTGAAAACATTCCAGTCACTAATGTGACTTTGTGCATAGTGATCTAGTCATCTGTGATTTCGAAACCTCCACATCAGAACATCACTCTAAAGGTATGTTATCAGTAAGAGGCAAATAGCGAGAGGAGAGATTTGAAGTGAAAAATAACAGGAAGGTATATTTTTAAGAAACTGTGTGGAATTGTAAACGCGGACTTCATTTTAAGTCACCGAAAGGTAATTAAAGTGAAAAGATTCCAATAAATTTATATGCTGGAGGGAACGGTTGGAGTACAGACAAAGACTAATCGAATGTAACGAGATGGACAGATGAAAAAAGCGTAACTTCAGAGACCGTACAATCTGAAAAGATTACAAAAAGTCTCACAAAAAGTTGAAAGTTTACGTTCTAAATGATGTATTACTAACACGAATCGATTCTCTGAGAAAATATTCTTAATTATTTTTTGTTTTAACACATACAACTAGAAGCATAAAAACTTTGTTTGACCTAAGAACAATCAAAAACTATACAAAAACTGAAATAAACCTAAAAAGTAGTTATGTCCTCGGTATTTGGTGATACTTGTTAATACTAAGAAGAGATTACATAGGAAATACGAATAATTCTTACAAAATAAGTCGCATGAAACAGTTTTTTTCGCTTATTCTGTTGCAAAATGAACTGTAATTTTGTTTTATATCATAATATAATTTGGCTTCACCACCAGAAAGATTAGTACTTTAACAAGCTCATCGAGTATCACAATTTAATCATGTTAAAAACTTTCCACTAAGTTAAGTATTATAATTTCTGGTATAATGCAACGTTTCGAGTTGGAAATAAGTTACCATTAGTGCATTTAAAGTGTAGATTGTTCCCATTACCATAATATTTATCGAAATTATTTTTGTCCATTGCGCATTACTTGAATTTTCAAAGGAAATTCTCAGAATCGTTTTAAGCAATTCATTGAAAGATCTATAGGAAAATGGCTCTATTTAAAATCGACATAAATCATACATCTAGTTCATATCATAGGATATCAAGTGCTGGAATGAAAATAAATCGCATCGTTATTAGTCAAAGTATTATGCTTATCAGTTGTCCGAAAGTAATAAAAGTAATTAAAACAGCAAGTGCATTATAACAGGTAATGTTCCCAAAAATAATTTCTATTTATAATTGTATATCGTGTATATCATTTTAAGGTAGAGATGTGCAAATTAATACAACATGAGAGCACTTTCTTGAATCAGTCTATCCCGCTGGTTTTTGTGTACCAAAATCCAAACTTAAGGAAAGATAGAATGAGAAACGAATCGCATGTGGTTAACATTGACGAAAGGACCATGCCCAGAAATGCATCGAGGCAATGCAGAACAAACATCAGGATACCGACTCAGAAGTCTGATGCTAGTGTAAGTGCCACTGATTGTGTGCCTAGCAGGTAAGCCGCTGGCCTGTTCAAAGAGCTTCTTTAGAAGACAGCAGGTTGTGTTTGGCGTCTCGACCACAGTTCAAGATACTGGCTGGTGAAGACAGCAGAAGTCTAAATCACGATGGCATATTTGTTCTGCGCTATAAGCGGGTATCAGCTTTAACATATCAGACGGAAAATTGGTACTGTTTTGTTCATAGTAATTTTAACACCGCCGTCCATAGGAAAGGAAATTGGTAGTACATTATCAGAACGGAGGAGGCGATTAATGAACAGATAAAGCTCAAAATTTAATAATAATCCTTTGTTAAATTCATTCGGATGTGAGACGCAATAAAGAACATAGACGTGGAAGAAAATATCTGCAGAAGATTCATTTTATATACCAAAACGTATTTCGTTTTCTTGCTTTTTCTTTGTGTTTTTCTGTTCGACGACGTTGAAATTATTCGATCTAGGAGAGATTGATGACAAGAAAATACAAGGAATTCGACCAACGACTATTGAAGGAACCTTCGCGGAATACGCCTCGAATTAATTCGTGAAACCATAAAACACCGAAAACTGGCTGGTCGGCCGGAGATTCGATCCCGCGCATTCCAGACAAGTGTTACGGCTCACCCACCAGGATAAGGAGAGTTACTTTTTAACTATCAATACAAACGTTGAAATAAAATTCAACGAAGCGTTTTCTGATTTACAACCTAGGAAATAGTTCTTGCAACGCAACACAATCATCAATAGTTATATCAACTCTGAACTATTGTTACTAATAAAAATTGCATAGAACTATCATGACAAAATAATATTGTATAGAGCTGATATGTCAAAATAATTTTGTAATACAAACATTGTATAGAACTATTATGCCAAATAATATTGTAATACAAAAATTGTGATCTGGCTGTATGGTCGTCAGACCAAAAGCCATATAAATAAATTTAAAAAAATAAAAATAAATAAATAGTTCTTGCGAACTGTTTAGATACTGGTTACTCCCTTCATTTTCAGAGTATCGTAAACATTTAACTTTTATTTCTACAACCATGTTCTTTACAAAGATTATTTCTTAATTTTCTTGAGTACTCCGTAACGATAAAAGTTACCGATACCCAACCTGTCTCATAGGAAACACAAAAACTTTCAATTTGTGTTGACTTTAGGGAGCGTCGAATCACGCCCTAAACAGGTGGAAAATCTTTGTAATGATTCCTTTGTGTTGGGATCGTGGCTAGATTTTGTTTTGTTTTGTTTTAGTAGAGCTATAATTACAGTTATTCTTATCTCGAAATCATGCAATTAGAAACTTCATGAACTGTAGGAGTGCTAGGTATGTATCCAGAAAAACCACCACAATCAGGTAGCATTCTTCTCTGTATCTGAACCACGGCTTTCTGAGAGCATAAATACGATAAGCCAGGAGCGTCAAGAGTCCAGTGTTTCTATGATTTTTGTTTTACATTTCTGACTCCAGAAAAACGATCCACTCGAGAGGACGTGAGTTCGAATCTCCTTCCAGCCATCCAGATTTCGGCTTTCCATAGATTCCCGAAATCCCTCCAGATAAAGGCATCGATGAATCCCTTCAAAAAGTGTATGCACGAATTGCTTACCGTTCCTTGTTCCACATCCTTTCCCGTCAAGACGAATGTAATAAGCAAAAAAAAATATTTATGATTACAAATGACTTTTATTGGGAAGAGCAACTAATTTAAAGAACTCCGATTCAAAGAAGAGGACATTTTAATTAGTTAACATTTACCTATATGTTCTAATGTTGTTTTACTACGATAAATCCGCTTAGTGATTGTAATACCGAATATAAATTGCACGTCGATTGTCAGTTTCCTGTTGTCTCTTTGGGATTCAGATAGTTTTCACCATCTAACTACGCTTTCAACAACGCAGCTAAGCGTACATCCCGTCCTTTCGTACTAAAACGCGATGAAAAGACAAACATTAAACGAAATTAAGATCGGAAAAATCGAGAGGTACTCTTGAATCAGTGACCTTACACCCCATTCGATTGGTCGTGAGACAAACCTTACAAATCTTGCTGTATAATTATGTAACAAAACACTAAGAATAATGTACCCGTTAAACTAAAGAAATAGTTAATTTTTAATCAGAAACTGCTAGCGAGAATTATCACTAAAATTAAATCTAAAAACACAACAAGATTAGTAAAATCATGAGACCATTTGCATATGGAATGCATCAATCTCAAAATCATGAAACTATCTTTCTTTATGGGAGTTAAAATGGGTCATAAAATTGTTAATCGTCCAATCAGAAGGTAAGTAAGAAGGAACAATGTGTCCTTCAACATACGAAGTTACAGCTCTGATCAAACGAGTCGAGTATTTGAAACAACTTTTCAGAATCGTATCTGATAAAATCCATTCTGGTGAAACAATCTTCAAAATAATTTATGTATCGTAAATTCAGTTTACCAAAGTATTATTTATATTTTAAGTTGTTATAAAACAAAACAAAAAATAGAGTGTGATATCGAAACCAAATCGTTTATTACCGACATATTGCGCTGAAGATACCAAAATATCAAGTTTCAGTTGCTGCAATGTACAGACAGGAAGCACAAAGCACTGGGGGATAGTACATGGTTACTAATAAAATTTACAACACTCCTCAGTAAGATTAAAACCGCAGATACCACAGAACCCAAAATTTAAAAGTAAATGCTCAATGCAATGATATTTATAACATCATTAATTTTTCTGCACATCCTATAATAGAACTCTTGAAATTGAACAGAATGGTGAACTTAATCTAAATATGCCTGCATTTTGTTTACGAAATACGCAATCACTTGGCACAAGGCAGCAAAAGGGAAATTTGAAAGATTGATCGAAATATTTACAAATACTTTTATGACGAACTAGTAATTTCGAACGAAACAGGGAATGCATACCTAATCTTGTACCAGTGAAATGTTTTGCGCACTGTAGTTAGTGTTTAATAAAGAAATCAATAATAAAACTACTTGGACTTTCCGAAATCTAGTGTCTAAAAGTAGGTATCAGCACAAGGCTGTTTCCGACATGTCATCTTGAACATGGTCTGCATCGCAGTTGTGCAGTAAAAATCCGAGCTGGTGGACAGTGTTAAGAGAAGCCCCGGTACTCAGTGGCCACTGAAACCCGTCAGGTGCAGGCACCCACAACACCTGCAGCGGAACCAGCAGTCGCCGCGTAGCGACTTCTTGCAGATTTTAACGTAGCAGAATCCAAATATTTTTCGAGTATTACGTCATTTTCTAGGAGGAAATGCCTGCACCAATGATGGCATGTTAACGCCAATACAAATGAATTATGAACAACTCAGTGTGACTACCATCAACAGCCACATTACTGTAATCCTGCAATTTGCATCTAAATAGAACTATACTGATGCAAAAGATGGTTTTTGTTTTCTTGTAATAGACGGAGATGTATGTGGACAGATGGACTTTGAATTTAGCGCTCACTGTCTAAAGCAAAGATACATTTCGTGCAGAGTGCTAGTTAATTATTTTAGTTAGGATTTTTCATGTTTACTTTAATTTTATAGTGCAAAGATCAAAACCAAAACCTGTGAGAGTAAACGAATTTGAGCAAGATCAGCATACTCTTGACTACATTAGTCCTTTCTTTGTTAGAAATGACATAGTACTCGTACAATGCACGTGAAGTTTGGTCAGTTCATAACTCAGTCTGCCTTTGGTAAGTCCCAAATCAATCCTGTTCCTTATATTTCAGAATGACATCAAGTAAATGAAAGAACCTAGGTGTCAAAATACGGGACAATCTCTGGAGCGATCAAACGAGAACTTTTTAAAGCAACGAATACCAATATCCAAAACATTACGGCAGAAATTTGTCATGTTTATGTCCAAAATTAGAAACTTACCTGCAAGTAAAGTGATTCTTCGTATTTTTGGACATTTTATTGACACACTCCGCTTTTCATTTTGTCAATTTTTTATTTAAAAATGAAGAAAACATACTAGGACACGAGGTAATATAGTTCAAACATAACCGGACAGCTTTCGTTATATTAAGAACTTTACATTGGTTTATTGTATCAAAAAGTGTATTTCTCAGTCATCAAGAAATCATTGTATGAAAAATAAGTTTTCAGGAAAAAATTATGAATGCAAACATTTACTAGTTTTAGTACACCAGTAAATATCCTAACAATTACCACATTTAAATAACATTAAATAAAAGCTACGAAAATACTGCTTTAATCTAATTTTAATGACTTTTCAAATAAATGTTTGACTATGTTCCCGGTGACCAAAGCATATACTACCCGCAATTTTAAGTAAACTAATCAATAAACTTTATGAACCTTGAATTAATTGTGCTAAAATAGTTGTATGTAGATATTAAGTATGAAAAAAGAAAATATACCGCAACAGCTTAGGATGCTAACCAATCAATCAGTTATAATGAGGGAAATAGATCAACATAAAATGTATGATAAAGATAATATATGAAATATTTTGGCTTAAGTAAAATAAAAGAAGGCGAATGCACAACATCAAGAGCGAAATGGTGAATGTTAAATTTACCGTCTTGAATAGAAAGAGAGACTTAAAATTTCCATAAAATTTTTAGATGCTTTATACTAAGTATTAGCGTTAGAGAAGGAGGAATTAGATGGGAAAGAGTTAAACTTTAAATTGTTTGAAGATATTGCATACGTCTAATACTGTAAGATGTCTATATAATGGGCTACAAGGAGGCAAACATTTACTACAGTAAAGTGTTTCAAAGATGTCAGGACTACATCAATATTGACACAGCAAAACATCTCCAGAATACTACAAAACTGTTACGCTGACTTGTACAAAATTTGGCACGAACAGTAAAAAAATACAAAGGTTACTATTTCAACGTTAAACAAAATTGACATTGAGATTTTCCTTTGATTTTTTTATAACATACAAATTGACATTTCTAGAATGACAACGTTCAAGACGTACATGAAGTCTTTTAAAAAACGCATGTGAATCATATTGCCAGTATTTTCCATGTTGCATATTGAATGGTATACTACGTGGGACTACAACAAGCCAGTGACAATGGTAGTATGTAATACTAGGTTCGAAATACATATCGTGGAGATAAAGCGTACACGCCTACACGTCAGCGCGCAGCGGGTGGCGGGCTGTCAGGCGCAGCGAGCGCGCGCTGATGAGTCACCAGCCTGATCGACGGGCAGCTCACCTGCTGTGCGGCGCGCCTAACCGGCCCCTGCTGCCGTCGTCGTCGCAGCCGCCGCCACACTGCCCGCCCGCCAGCCAGCCTCCCGGACGATGATGTCAGCCGCGCGGTGACGTCAGCGGCCACCAATGGCAAGCGCGCGCCGCGACGCGCCACGCAGGCGCACGACGTGTGCAACCGATCGATGGACGCACTAATAGCGCGCGCCGGAGGCTTTGACGCGGCCGCCGCACCGGAAACGGAGACGGCAGAGAGAGAAGCCGGCGGACTGGCAGCGCGCTACCTCGCTGACTTACGGGCTTGGGGTGGAGAGGGATCTCTGAGGAATCTGTGCGGGGTAGTCAATCACACAACGTACACGGTTTGCATTACGAGCCTCGGCGATAGACATTCCAATAGGAGCATACAGGTATAGAGGGTGATTCCGTGATGATGTTACAAACTTTAAGGGATGATGGGAAAATGAAAAGGTATCAATTTGTTGTATGGGGTACTTGTCCGGAAACGACCGAGTCGAAAGTTACAAGCGAAATTTGTTCTGATACCTAACAGTGGAGACATGTTACTCAGGTTCCTGGAACATATTTGTCAACGGAGGTGGTTCGAACATGATGGAGCCCCAACCTCTGTTTGGAATGAGGGTTCGTGAACATTTGGATCAGACTATTCCAGAAAAGTAGATAGGCAGAGGAAGCCCTGTTGTGTGGCTAACTCTTTCACCTGATTTCACTCCACTTGATTTCTTATTGTGGGGCCATGTGAAAAATGTACGAGACACCAGTCGAAATTGAAGATCTGTCAAGAATTCTTACTACTCGCTACACTGATCAAACGATATCGGGGATATTACAACAGGTACGACAGAATTTTGTACGACGATGCCATGGCTGCATTGTAGCTAGGGGATGTCATTTTGAACAACTGTTGCAAACGTAGCAGCTTGTAAGGTAAATAGAATGCTTTATTACTGTACTGTAGACATGAGATTTTTAGTATCTGACGAAGTTAGATGCGCTGTTACTATTCCATCAACAGCGGAAATTATCTGAGAGTACTGAGAAGTATTCAGCGGGAATTGTGTAAGTCATGGTCGGGATTTGTAAGTTGGAGACCCTAGTTTGAGCACTGCGCGAGGCTAAGGCAGAAGTTGAGTAGATTTTCGCCGTCCCTGAAAGTTTGTAATATCACCGACTCACCCTGCATATTTTTGCAAGGGTCCAGAAAGACGTATGTCTGCATTATAGGCAAAAGTACAAACTTCGTTTGTGTATCCACTAAATCTTCGCTGCCTACTGCTAGCAAGTAGGATCACAGTGGTTTGGATCGTGATGAATAGAATTTCTCTTCGAACCTGGCACTCATTAATGGTTCCAGAAGTACTCGTGTTACTGCCAAATAAGTTCCTACGAGAAAACGTAAAGAGAGCTGGATTGATACACCACACTACTATGTCTAGTGTTTCCAATTCTTTATTATAAAGAAAATTTCAACGTAAATCTTCTGTACCTTATCACATGGTAATGTATCCTCAGATCAACGGAATGTTATGATCTTTTTTAATTCTTCATAGTTACCACCCACACATTTTAATACCCACTCAACGAACTTCCGGCAACATAATTTACACAATAAACTGAAAAACTGAAGGAAATGAAAAAGGGAAAATTGTTTGTAATCATTTAAATATGATTTGAAGACATACAAATATATAGCGTAAGATTGTATTTTTTTTTTACTTATGTCTTTACGCCTCGCGAACGTCAAGTCGCACTCATTAGAGGCGGGAAAGGACTGGGGGAAGGAACGGGAAGGAATTACGCCACGGCGTTTTGAAAGGAACCATCTCGAAATTCACCTGGAGAGATTGTGGACAACCATGGAAAACCCAAATCCAGATGTCCGAACGAGGATTCGAACCCGCGTCCTCCAGAACGCAAAGCGGGAGTGTTACCGCTCACCCATCACACTAGGTGTAGAGTCAAAGTTGCAGAAATCATGTTAATGAAAGTCTAGGAGAATAGGGGGGAGGGAAATTTGATTTTTTAAATAATACTTTACGAGGAAAAGCATAAAGTATGACGCTACAAACCAGTAAAATGAGTAGAGAAAACCAAAAAACTACAAGTCAAAATAAGAAGATTGAAAAAAACAATATTTTTGCAGATGAAATTGCATCCGAGGATTGCCTGTACATATACATGATACTCAAAGAAAACGTATTTTAATCACGAGATATTTTGACTCCAACATTTCACTTGTTACCGCTTTTGTTATTTATTGAATATTTATGATAATTGTCAATCTGTTTGTATTTGCTCTCTCATTTTAGCGTTCCTTTATCAAATTTTTTGAAAACAATTTCGTCGTGAGCTGTTGAGATTAAAACTATCACTAAAGACGAACAAACATTAAATCATTTGACATCAATAATCAAAGGAGATTCAAAAAACTGACATTGTGTAGATATTTATTTTAGGAAGAATACTAAAATTATTAGATGAAAATGCTATTAAAGTATTGCCTGGTGCCGATTTAAAACATACATTTGTTTCATTTCTGACCTACTATTTACCAGCAGTGTAAAGGGCCTAGTACTCGCACATAAAATATTTAAGCAACAGGTTATTGAGACATATAGAATTTGACATGAAGAATATACTCAGGTGTGCGAGCAAATATTTTTCCCAATTCCCGTTAGGACAGAATGTTTTGCCGTCTTCACATGTGACCTAATGGTGATACTGAAAACTGGTTAATTCTGACAGAGGCAAATCAATCGGTGAGGTCGTGTTGGGAGAGCGAAGCTGCAGACAGGCACACAGGACTACAAGCTTTTTCCGTGTTACTAGCACAAACAGTAGATGACGTCAGACACCACAACGTTTCCAGTTCTGTGTATTCAGCTAACCCTAAATCGCGGTGCTAAACAAAGTTAGTAAAAAGAAAAACCGCATATACTGTGAAGTGTCCAAGTTATTGAATCTTCATACCTCACAAAAGCATGTATGAAACTGAAGGTTACCATCAGAAAGCGTTTCCTTGTATTTACGATTAATTAGAATTAAAGCTGTAAATATATTTAGGTCGTCTTTAGGTTTGTGGACAGATTGACAATAACTGTATGTTTCCACCCTTTAACAATGGTATTCGTTTCCCAATTTTGAATGTATTTCATCGACGGCGCAGGTTCGTAACTAATTAAAACAAATCAGTTTTTACAAGTTTTAAAATTTAACTTATAATTAAACACATGTGAAGTTAAGTATGTTTTAATTTCCCACATTGTATATTTGAATCATTTCATCCAGATATTTCGTAACTATACTGAGAAATGAGGCACTTACATTGATTAAACAGACACGATCTAAAATATGAATTCTCGCTTTTGGTTTGGAGTTTTTTTGATCACAACCATCTGATATAGTAAAGATTTTCCTAAAATTATTCATTACCACTCTGAACAGGTACATAAATATACATTAATTTGGAAATTATAAGCTACTTAGTTAAAAATATTTCTATTTAAAGTTGTTCTAAACTAATAATAGTAATATAAAAATACGAATGATTATTCAGAGAAACACGATAGCCGATGCCCGCTTACGAAAATCAAGTAAGAACTAGAGTTTCATATGAAATTCCGTAATTAGGTAACACTACATTAGATTAACATAGAAGCTGAATATTAAATGTTCTGAAAAAGACGGAAAGCAATCTAAAAACTGGAGTATTTGGTATTAATTGTACCTATCTGAACTTGTTTGCAGGTTCCAAACATTCAAATTTCAGTGATTTATTGGTCCCTCAATGAAGATTTCTGTCAATTTCCCTGTTGCTTACCACGGTTTTTTTTTATGACTTTGGCGTCAACAATGTCTAAAGGCGAGAAATGACTGGGGGCATGAACCGGGAAGGAACTCGGCCGGTGCCCTTTTTTTTTAAGAGCTCGTCCAGGTATTCACTGGACTAATTTCGGGAAATCGTAGAAAACCGAAATCTGGAGGGGAACATGATCACATATTTCTACAAACAAAGTATACTAACAATCTGTTTCCATTTATAAATCAAGGCAGTAACCGTTCAAGACTTCAAATTATACAACAATAATCGGATAAGAAAATCACAAGAAATAACGAAAATGGTATGCTGAAACATCTGAAAATGTTTCACTGTTTTGGTTGCGAAAGGTTTAATCCTTTGTCAAAACTTAGTAACTGAAAATATCACGAACACTAATCTGCTAGCACTGTTTAACAATTTTTTCGTTTTGGCAGTAAAACACTTTCATGCGAAACTTTAATTGCATTGTAAACAATCTGGTGTTTTACATGTTAAGTGGAAATCGAGCCAGCATCACTGATATTATCTAGGTTACGGAAATTCTACAGAAAAAATCGTTTATGTGCAGGAATGAAGATCCATCTGAACCATGCGCTACGTGAATGGACTGTTTTTCACCATCGGAGCTGCAGTAATTGAACCATAGATAAAATTTTCAATTCAAACTCCGAATTTAATCTTATTATAATTTGAACTGAAACGTCCTTTTGGGTAAAATCATCTACGTATGAGATTTATACTACCAAATTTGTTGAAAGTGTTAACTTCGGTGAAAGTTTTATTCACTCGTCCTCTGACGAACTTTTGGTTCTCCTGCACGATTACCCTGTTTGAAACTCTGTATGATAACCTTGTACCTTGCCATTGTATTAATAATAAACACATACAAATATTGACCAAAAAATATATCAAATACGGTTAAGTATCCTTAATTTAATTATCTCCCATTAATGTTCTGAGTCACTTTCGATAGTACTGAGCAACAACTTTTTCATCGGTGCTTTATGGATAAGTTTCGGGGTCATGGAAGCTGCGAGAGGATATTGACAAGGAATGTATTTGTCTTTATTTGTCCGCAGCCTTATAGAGAAAGTATTAAGGTATTCACCTGGAGAGATTCCGGGAAACCGAATGTGATTGGCTGGACCATGTTGCGTAAGAACTTACTCCCGTAGCCCTCAAATCTAAACTTAAATGAAATTGTATTTTGTTAATCATTTGTAGTAGGCTGGAGTTTGGTTGAACATGATCCTGTATATTTGTTTCACAATTAACTGTAAATCAGTGTATATAGACATTATTTTATGAAAAGAAATTATTTAGAGGCCATTTAATATGTTTAAGAACATAATTGTGCAAGAGAATAGCTTAAATGTTCGTAATTCCAAGTATTAATGCAAGTTAAGATGTCTAAAGAACAATTGGCTACAGTTTAAAATGATTTCTGTGAATAATTTTTAGTTTAAGTATCTTCAATTTCCATTTCCAACCATTTTGTAATGATGGTATATGATTATATATTAATTCTGATTGTTTTTAATATGTTTCAATTGTTTAAGTATTGTTAATGGTCGAGAACTACCTGGCGGAAGCTTTTGAAGTGTTCTAGAAATTTCGGTGGAGTTTATATAAAGCGATCATCCGAAACACAGAAACAGTTTTTAGTTAGTTAGTTTTTCGGCAAAGTTTTCACCGGCTAAGAACTGTATTATCTGTGGAAGGAATGTTGTATACAATCGCTGAAACAGTATCGTTGACGTGTTTTCTGAAAATAAACGCAAGTTTAAAACGAACTGTATGGTGGACTGATTATTTATCTCATTAATTAAACTACCAACAATCTTTTACCAGGCACGGGCTCTCCCAACAGTACAAGAAAATAAATCCGTATGTCGTTGCTTATTCTCTCCTTGAAAGCTGAGAATATTGATCATTTTAGATTATGCAAATAAATTTTACTGGCAGTATAAAGAGAAACTGAGTATCAGTTTAAAGATCGCTCTCTCGTCCTGTGGCTAATACCGAAACGCAGACAGAATTTCCATTTAGAGAAATTGGAAGCTGGAGGGGCTTGCACATTCCGAGTCGATCCACTAAAATTCTCCCTCCTATCCGTTGTGGGCACTGCGCCGCCGGGAAGAATATTCCCCAAATTGAAGACGGCGCGCTATTGGCAGAGTAATATCGAGACGGTCCGACTGGCCGTGTTTGCATTGTTCTCGTAACGGCGCGGTTCCACCCTCTCATAGCGCACTAACAGGAGCTGTCGTCGGTCATGTTTGCGCATCACTTGGAACCACCGCCTCACATACGGAAATTACAAGAAATTATTTAAATGTTTGCGATTGCTCTGCTGATTCTCGTACGAGAGCATGAACCAAATATTTCATTCTTCTAATAGATATTTCTTAAATTAGTCGACATATGTTCGGTAGGAATCAAATCTTGGGTGTGTTACACCATTGCAAACATAAGCCGGGAAATTCTACGTTCTTACAGGTGTTCAGTGGTTTCGCTGTAACGTGTGGCAGCGTCACCGTGTTGGACGGGAAAAATATGACTATCATTAATTCATTTTTTTGGTTAACTGCCGGATGAGAACTGTGGAAAACATCTGGTTAAGGCCTAGTGATGGAACCATTCAGAGGTTAGTCTGGATTGATTTTAGGAAACCTAGTAATGTTTTTTTTTCGCTTATGGCTTCAATCTCGTCGACTTTGAGGCCATTAGAAAGAACGGGAAGGAGTTCGATCATGGTCTTTTAGAGGAACCATCCCACCAATCACCTAGAGTTTTTTTGGGGAAACCGTGGAAAATCCTAATCTGAATGAAACGGGATTCAAGCCTGTGTTCTCTCCAATGTGAGGCTAGAACAATGCCAGCCACCACGCTGTGTGTTAGTAAACCAATAAATTTCAGGAAAATTTAGTACTCAAATTGCAGCTTAAGTCCAAATAACTGAAAAGACCTGCGTTCGACGATAACTAGTAACGCTACCCTAAGAATACTTCAGAACATTGTATTTCATTTCAGCGCACAAAAACGAGTATATCTTGTTTGAGGTTCCCACATAAATACCGTAATACAAATCGTTTCCTTTCTGACACTGACAGTTTCCCCATTCACCATTTTTAGTTTATAAATAAAATAGAGCCATTATTAACATATCTTTTTTTTTGCTCATAGTCAATATTTGCTGCGAACTTCTTTGCCCATATTACAGGATATAATTAACAACCAGATTAGTAATATCCATATTTAACTGGATATTACAGCGTCCATTAAATACCTTCATTACATAGCAAGAATCAAGTGTTTGAATCGCCAATAGTGTTATTACTGGAAAGTATTAGAACTGTCAGACTGTAGCAGTTTAACTCTCTCGATAAATGCTGCTACGCATTCTAAACATGGATACAAAGTGATACAAGAAAAACTTCATCCGGTGTTGTTAATAAACATCAATCAATTATCAGCCTAACTGAGGGTACAAACAAAATTTGAACTGCATTCACGATATTTTTACAATATTTTATTCTTTATGATAACTCGATACAAATTTTCGCTTGCATTTGTCAGAGCACAAGACGAAAGTTCACGTGAAAGTTGTATTTAACCCGAACTTGATTTTTGCAAACTTTTAGTGAAACGTTACAGGAATCAAAGAAATCTGTCTTGAAGAATTTAAAAGGCTTACTGAAAGTATGAACACATTAAATAAACGCCCAAAAAATACTTTGAATTTGTGAGAGGCATTTTAGAAGAAATTAATTCCTATCATTTACTATTAGTTATCATGGACTGCATGCTGCGATTAACTCAAAACTGCGGTTTTATAAAGCAAATACAGATATTTAGGCACATACTGGTTTCATTTTCTCTGCAATTTGTAATGATTATTCGAATAAAACAGAAGATCGGAATATAAAATTGGGGTCTATTGGAGATCGCGATTCCACTACAACAACATTCAATTTAGGAGTCAGAATACTGCTGTAGTCAATTGGAATACGTATTATAATACAGCCTGGACCAGCAGGAACTCGTTAAATATACTTCCAAAAGTGTTTATAGCTGAGTCTTGCGTTTGACCACTGCAGTATTATGACACCAATTCCTGGCGGAATCGTGATCTCCAGTAATCCAATAAAATAGCTTTCTGGGAATCGAGCGGAGATTGTTTGTACACAGTACTACGTTCACTGTGCGTGGATTTGAGTACTTTGCCCGACGTACCTGCGGGTCAGCCGTGGCTTCAGCCCCCTTGGAGTAGAAGATACCCATCCTCTCCGACAGGCCGTGGCGCGTGCTGACGGACTGTATCTATATTGAATGGCGCTAACACCTGAAACCAGAGACTCCGCTGTGCAGAGCTTTAGAGCGCCACGGGGAATCGATAGCAACTCGCTTCCTTCCTCGCGAAAAGCACTTTGCTCTCGGCGACAACGCTTCCGCGACAGCCGTGGACTTTTCCTGATCAATGGAGCGTTTCCGAACCGCATAAAACTTACCGCCGATAAAAAGCGCTGCAATAACTGCGCTCGCGCATCAGTCGTTTCATCGTTCGGAACATCGTCAGTGTAACGGTACATTGTATTCTCGCATAACCTATTAAAGTTTTGTTCTCGGATGTATCAACGGGAATCGAATTTGTTGATGTCAGCGTTTCGAGCATTTCAGTTTCACCTTCAGCATAAATTGCAAGTGAGAAAATTCTGTAAATTGTGATATAACGGAAATATTTTTTGAAGAAAGAATATAATATTTAGCTCCTTGAGCAAGGATGAAAATTAATAATATATACTTAGAGGAAAAACAAGACGATATAGGTTGCTATGTAGATAAATACTCATGGGATGTTAGCTATCGGCGTAGAAGTGTAGATTGAATGCTTGAGATTATCATTGCCTAAAAGAACTTGCATCTTTTGAGATTACCCAATTTCGATGTAATCCCTAGTGGATTCAAATAATATATAATAAACAATATCGGTTTGGATCGAAAGAACTCTATTTATAATTATAACAACTGCACAAATCATCGATAAGCGTCACAAAATCACGACAGAAAAATACGTTTGTTGCATCGTTGAATACAGTTTCGAAATATGCGGCGCGACGGTCTAAGCCTGTTAGATATTATTGTTTCCGGATCAGAAGAACTCACTAACCATAAGATTCACAAGCGAAGCTTAAATTTGAAATTCCTTTTAAACATCCAGATAAATTGTGATAAAAGTGTAGGACAAGTATAAAATAGTTACGTAGGACAAATACAACAGCACACTACAGCTGGCAGAAATCTTTTTTTTTTTTTTTTCCTTTTTACTTACTACTTTACGTCTCGTCAAAGTCGAGGTCATTAGAGGCGGAAAAAGACTGGAGGCAAGAAACAGGAAGTAATTCGGTCTTGGTCTGTCTAAACGAATCATCCCGACATTCGCGCAGAGTGATTTGAGGAAACAATGGAAAACCCAAATCTGGAATGCCGAATAGGGATTCGAACCCGCGTCCTTCCGAATACGTGGTTAGAGCTTCACCGCTGAGCCACTATGCTTTGTCTTTTTTCTCATCGCTTTACGCCTCGTCGAGGTCTTTAGAGACAGGAAGCGACAAGAGGCAAGGAACGGGAGGAAATTCAACCGTGGCCTTTTTGAAGGAGCCATCCTGCTATTTACCTCGATGTCGGGACTTGGATTAGAACCCGCGTCCTCCCGAATGCTAAACCAAAGAGTTACCACTCACCCCTGCGATCGGTGACAGAAACCAACGGTAAAATTTTCTTGCAATCAACTTGTGACTTACCCCGTTAAGTTTCGATGTAACTTTCTAGTTACGTTAATGTTACAGAAGTAAACCTGTATTAAAACAGAAAACTTCATTTGTTTTCCTCTACACTTTTGTAATATTAAAATCACTTTTCACAGTTTACACATTCCTGAGTCATAGGCAAATTATAAACTCATAAATTCAACCCAGCTTAATTTTCTAATCCTTCAGAATCATTACTGTTCAACATTTACCTATTAATAATCAACAAAACAAAAACAAAAAAATCTTTCACACTTCTCGCTGATCATAGATATTCTCTTTTTTTTCCTTCTTTGAACACTTTCAAAGTGCTACTGAAACTATTAACCAAGTAATTTCCGTGTTTCTTATTTTATTTATCTTGCTTTTTTTTCATAAGCACGAAATATATAAGCAGAACATAAACTTCATGATCCATCACTAATACTCTGAACAATGTTTTATGTAGCAGTGTCACAGTCATCGGTATACTCAATCATTTAGCTCAAGCAAATACGAGCCATATTAATAGATATTAACTAGCGGGAGCACGGTATTCTAACACGTTACGTGAAAACAATCAAATCAGTCAACAGATAATACTAGAAACTATAATTCAGATATCGCTTAGCTAAACACGCTGCCCTTTTAATTAACTCTCACAAGTGAGTCAAATTGTTATTAAATAAAGTTTACATTCACTTTTGTTGACATGTTTAATATTAGGGGGATACTGATTGGAATTATCATATTCTATTAAAGTAGGCTAAAAGTGTAATTTATATTATTTCTTTACCTAATCGAAAATGGAGGAACAATATTACATTTGTTTGCGCGCAGAAAACCAATCGCTTAATCTTGGCCATTAAGGAAACATAAGTTCGGCGTAAAGTGAGAACTTGAAATTCAGAGTATGGACAAGCTTGAAATCACAGAGGTTACGAGCATAGCATGGGATAATTAAGGAGCAAGAGACTGATGACAATATCACACCTCAACAATAGTTATTATTGTATTATTATTACAATTACAGTTCTCTCTTTAATTAATTATGTGTTTATGAATAATTGTATTGATGTTTGTAAATTAATGTATCGCAGGATTTCCACAAGCCGTAGTATGCATAGTCTATGGTTTAGCGATTAAGCAGGGTTAGAATCATTGGTTGCTAACAGCTGGGCAGAAGATAGCGCGCCGGCATTGTAGCTACACGTATTAGACATACAGAAGGTCTATAATATGGAAAATTTGAATGTTTAATTTTGTATTTGTAGGTATCCCAAGGCGTGCCGTAAATAATGTTTAAATGTTGGTTGATTATGGTAACAGATACAGTGAAAAATAATTCTTTTGAACAGTGATTTTCATTTCCTTACAACTATAGTTTGCATCATTTCGGCGGATCTACACTGATTAACGACGTTTTTAATTCAAATACTAAATGAGCAGCAACAACTTTAATGTGTTCCTGATGATATGGGCCTTCTCGTCCATAACACGCTGCATTTCCTTAGAGTAGAAATAATGTTAAACCAACGATTTCTCCGACAGCTGACCTGGTGATTGTCGCCAGCTAATTAACCACGATAATTAAAATAAAGCTCACAGTGCAATCGATTTATCAGAATCACTTAGGAGTAGTCACGATTCGTCAACTTTGTTCGACCAGTGGCGTTACAGGGTTAAGAGAAATCTTCGTCGTACACAATAATGTTCATACGATGATTATATTACCAGGGCACGGTGTGAAGATGTAGCAGCGTCGCCTATGACAGATGTATTGGTAGACGTGCCGTCAGAGATTTTAGGCAACAGGCACTCCAGCCTGCATCTTCGTCGAACTGTGGTAGCTAAGCTGTGTATCTTGACTCGCAGACTAACCGTTGCATTAGCAGTAACCAAAACTCCTAACTGAAATGTGTTTACCAAACCTGTCGCAACTAGATGGATCTCCAGCTCCCACAGAGTAAGGATTAAAACTCTAATCCAGGCTTCGAAGAAGGCCTCTCAGCTTCCACTTGGCGATTTGCGATAGCAACATAGGTGACATAGTTTGCTTAGTTAACAAAATCTACGTCATATTCACCATCAGCCAACCGTTTTTTACCTTTAGAATGATTACGGTAATTCACAGCAACTTGTTCGCAGACTTCCGTAGCTGTGTACGAGAAAATTTCTCGTTATATGTAAACTTGGATGGCCTTGCAGCAGTACAGTAATGATTCTTGTAACTACGAAAAATCCACGGCTTGCTGACACCTCACTGTCCACTGTTCTCTCAAACCGTCCCGATACGCAAAACGACCTCTCCCCAATTTGTATTGTTCTGCCAGGGTAAGCAGAGTTGGTTGTACAGCAGAGGCTGTTCCCACTTGAATAGCTCATTGTCCTTTGTATCTATTAATCGCTCCCACTTAGCTGTTGAGAGTGGTGGGGCATCGTGCCTATTGGGGCTGAAAGGTTTTCGGCACCTGCGTAGCATTTCCTGTCGATTATATGGCCTCATAAACAAATAACCGTACGTTTCCGCACATATCCACTCGTACCTTAAATCTTAACCTTACTAATAAAAATAATAGTGTCACTTTGACTGTCAATGTATATATATGATTGATGCCATATTCCATATTTTAATACCTTAAAGTACCATTTCCGAATATTCGCTTTAACAAATAAGATTTTTTTAAAGTGATTAATGTCTATTTTATTTTTACGTTGAAGGAAGTATCATATAAGAGGTTGATTATGGTTTGAAAGTACGATACAAATGAAATCAAACGGACGTCTGCTCTGTGAGTTTATTGCTTCTGTCGGAAAAAGTATTAAAAAATGTATGAATGGATGTTCTATAACGTTTCTAATTTTCTAGCCGAGTTTCCATAAAATGTGTTGTTTCATTTCTATTTTTTCACATTTTTTTAATTGAATCAAGTCTGTGTAAAAGGAATTCAAACTATGAACAGAGTATTTCTCGGCCACAATTTTCGACAAGAAGTTCTTGAATCTCTAGGTGAGTCGCTACTGAAATTTAATTTCAACCGTCTTTAATAAAATGCTGTCCTCTTCAGATAATAGAGTTCTGAACGACTGAGTATATACACATCAAAGTCGCTACGGGAACCCAGCTGGAGAAGGATCATTTTAGATTTAAAACCATTCGTATCAGATGATAACCGTATTGCACCTAGGGCACATAGACTCCAACGTTGGTTACACTCGACACTTAAACTAACGCCAATACATGACGTATCGACAAATGGCTCTAACGAAAACGCCAGAGATCTCCAGAGCACTGCATTTGAGAAAGAACGCAGTTGAATAACGGCGGAATATTTATTCGATTCGGTATAGAAGCTGCTAGAAGATCAAAGACTTGTTGAAATGTCAATTACATTGGCAACGTCTACTCAACGGTAAAACTAATGATGTATAGACTATGACAAAAATAATGATATCTCATATACGTCAGCGACTACACAGTAACCGAGAGTAGCATTGGAAGTTTGGTTCCACAGTATCATCTTTCCCACATACATTTTTAAACTAGACTATGTGTACATGTTATTACGGTTCAGTTATGATCGTGAAACAATATAAATATTTTTCACCATAATAATTAACCATCATATCCAATGTGGCTGTTTCAAAGGGATTTCATTTTTAAGTTATTACACAAAAAAAATACCGAACCGATTTGAATGGTGTTCTCACTATTTCAAAAGCATAGGATATATCTTAAGAATTGATATATGTGTCCTGACTATGTGAATGGTGGAAGGAGCAATAGCGATAATATAATGATGATCTAAACACTACATCAAAGATAAACACACCACTCTTTGGATTCCGTTACATTTCAGAACTCTGGTTATTTATTTCTTCGATTCGTGAAATATAGCAGAATAAAATACACATAAACAAAACTTTTCAGAGCTGGAGAAATCACCAAGCAGGTATATATAACTACGACTGTGGAAAATTGTTGCATGAATTTCTAGTGATTATTATTATTTTTATTATTATTGCTAATATTTCCACTAGAAGATCCTCGAATCTCCCGTACGTCTACACATTTAGATCCACCAGGATTAAACTGTATTCAAAATACAATGATGATTCCCACGCAAATATGTTTCACAATCCATTGCGTGTCAGCACTTGACAGATTCGGCTGTGTACCTACTCACTCGTTTTTACCAATTATTATCTAAGGTTAAGTTCAGATGGCTCAGGGTCTGCATAGTGATAATTAAATTTACCATTCTGCTCAAAGAAAATTTAAGATTTGCGTTAACTCACCCTCTTCCGGAGCGCTGTACTTCTAGAATTTAACTGTAAGAAGAGTTGTACGGTGTAGAGGCGTCAACAGAATAAAGATCTCGTTGCGAACCCGCCCTGCGAAGTCGTGTCAGAGATATTGCGGTCCAATCTCCCCCACCCTCAACACTTTTATGATCATTTCCGTCCGTCGCCCAGGATGTCGCCCTTAACACAGACCAGACTGTGCAGAGACTAAGGATAGATAGATCCACCTTTGAGGATAACACCGTATGTTCCAGAAGCCCAGTTTTTATATTCTACTGGTATGAAAAAAAAAATTAGAAAAAAAACTGCTCATCTCAAAAAAATAAAATAATAATAATTCGAACTTTTAAGGGGATTCACATTTTTGGGCGTCTATATTCGTTATATATTTGCTCACATATTTTTTAACCATCCGACTAAACTCGTTAATCAGCTGTTTAACTAAATAAATTTGTAAACAATAACATATCTGCACACACGGTGGTGGTGATTAATGAAAGACTTACATAAATGGCAAAGATTAGTTTCTTGAGAACAATAAAAATTTATGGTTGCATATCTAGTTCACCGATATCAGTCAGCTGTTTGTGTTAGTTCCTCAACTGCTGAAACAGGTTAGTACTTATTCCAATACTTTCAACACATCTATCAACAATGAAATTTGTTTATTTTAGTAGCTACGCGCTATATCTACACAACTTTGAATTTCACGTACCACTTGCTACTGTAATGCAGTTACTACAGTTTTATTACTTCAGCTGCCATTTGTGATTAATACTATACACTCCTTAGTAATTAGAAATGTTTATTATTGTTAGTGGCTGCTACAATGATTAATTTCTTTAGCTGGTGTAGCGTGGTTGATCGAGCAAGGCGTCACAGCTTAGCCCAAGGTTGCAGGATTTCCAACCGACATCTGAAAACATGTCGATAGGAAATGAGATACTTAGCAATAACTTAACCACGGTTACGTTGGAAACCCCTTTGGATTGATTACAAAGAGATAAAGTTAAGATAGACTTATTGTAGAGGCATGAGAAAAAGAATAGTACATGGCTGATACACTTCCGAGCTATAGAAAAGTGCTACACATGTCAGAGATACTCCGATAGTTGGAAGAAAGTAGATCACTGGATACTTATCTTTCTGAGCCAGCGGAAGGTGGGACAGTGATAGAATTGGTCTAATGCGGTGACGAAAACATCATTCTGAAACTACTCTCCAAAGTACTCTCCACCAAATGCCTCTAACACTTTGTTTCAAACTCGCTGCTATGAGGTCTAGTTGTGGGGAAAGAACGCCTATCATTGGCCGAACATTCACGTAATTGTCAGGGGGAAATTACATGAGCTTTGCATGCTCCTTCGTGTGCTCACACCGGCATTGGGGTTCTCAGGTAAAACTGCAAATGTCTCGTGTCCTTGGAGCAAGGAGTCGTCTAACTCGAAAACGAAAGCGTTAGGTTACATCGGCTGCCTTGGGTAAGGAAAGGAAACTGTCTTTCTTAATTTTATTAAAGATTCACTACGCCAACAAGAAACGGAAAAGAAGTCGACAGCGGAGTTTATGAGAGAATGGCAATTGCCTGGAATGATTGCTAGAAAACATGGAAACTCGAGAGCCGGATGACGGAACCGAGGATCCAACAAGCGACCTTCCGTTAACTCTATTGCCCACCCACCAGGAACAGTGTTTAGCGGCTGTATGTACTCGGAGAATTAATTTCTGAATAAGAATGGCGCTGAAAACTGCACAGCGAAGAAGTACAGGCGAATTATTTGTAGATTATGCAGTGAATGGGCTACTGGCTGCATGGCCCATACTGCAGGAGACGTTCCGAGTTTGGCCGTTAAGATTCACCCCGGCAGGCGGTTTCCCCTCTGGGAGGCGAGGAAGACGGCAAGAAGCGTGAAGCCAGCGGGCGAGGAGAGACAGATTTATGCAGCACCAGAATTCAATCGGCCGCCTCGCCGCAGGGCAAACATACCGCAGCAGTGTGGGCGAAACCAATAAGGAACATACGCCGAGTGTCTGGTGGAACGGACAAGTTATCAACACCCGTCGACGCGACCACCGGAAATGTCTCGCATACACCTTACTATCGAACGTTTATGAAATAAGGTGATGGTGTCTGTAAAGTCCTGGTGATGGAAGAAAGTTTCATCATTCGCCAGCGGAGTACCAAAGTTGGTGGCGTATATTTCTTAATCTCCCGACAGTGTACCAAAGCGCCTACACTGACTACCGAAACCTCTTCACAGTGCGCGCAGTGACTGTATACCGTACTGAGGATAGTGATAAGTCCGCTTGGTTGTGACGCAAAACTAGGCAGCCAACTTTCATGTCCTTTGCAATGGTAGACCTGAACGGGCCGGCAGTGGTATTCAGCGTCCACCTTCTCCTGTAGCGATCTGGTATATTTTAAGTTGTTATACGGTAAATCATACGATTGCAGATTTTTTCTCACGCCTTCAGACCATAGAACAATTACAACGTGATATTATGAAAGGCAACTGGCTTCAAGGTTATATGGTTCTCACCAGACGGTGAAAAACTGAGTCCCAACTTCGCGTCTGTATAATTTACTGCGCATGCACTATTTGGCAGATTACAGTGTAACCACGGTAGGCTCACGTGGGCTACAGCTAACCGGCTGTCTGTACCCCTACATAAGCTCTGTTGGAGAGCCCACTTTGGTGCTGCACGCGAGGTCTGTCTGTTCCGGCCGTTCCATGATGCAACATCGATTTCCTGCAAAATCAGTCGGTACTGAATATTTGGCTTAGAAAAGGGACTCAATGTTGGCTATAGTTTATTAGTTATATTCTTGATCTGATTCGTAGCTATTTTCAGCACAGTGTGTTTTGAACTTCATTTGTTTTTTGTTGTTTTTTTACTATGGCTTTACGCCTCGTCGACGGCTAAGGTCATTAGAGGCGGGATGGGACTGGGGACAAGGAACGGGAATGAATTTGGCCATGGCCTTTTTGAAGGAAGCATCCCGGCATTCGCCTGGAGTGATTTGGGGAAACCATCGAAAACCCAAATCTGGATGCCCGGATGGGGATTCTAACCCGCGTCCTCCCGTATGCGAGGCCAGAACGTTAACCATTTACCCACCCCGCTCGGTCTTACAATTGTAAAGTGTTAATCGACAGTACATTTCATTAAATATAACTTAATTTTGTGTCGTGGTTTTCTAATGTTAATTCCTTTTCACTTTGCTAGCACTAACCATCAGTGGCATTAATTCTTCGACCATAAGGCCACATATCTCGAGTAAGACTAACCTGGGAGTGACTATGGTCGGACGAACCCATAATTTGGGCAAGCGACTTTCGCTCGGATCGCTACACCAAACTCTCGTGGAAAACACACAAAAAAAACACACTAAAACTTAACACAGTCGCATTATAGTTGTCTACACATACAAATAATAATCACATAAAAAAGACTGACCTAGATAATGGGGTAACCATACATACCAAATTAACGCAGAAAGTAGCTGTTGATGGTTAACACACTAAATATTGACGACCTACACGTGGCAGAGAAATGTAAAGGCCTCGCGTTTATCTTGCTTCCTCATTTGCATAAATATTATGGTATAGAGAACGGGATAATCCTCTAATTTGAGAAATTCAGTTATCAAGTAATACTGTGCAGGCTATGAATTCTCATTTTGATCAGATAAAACAAATAAAAGATTTAAAAAAAAAATCCGTCAATAATAAACTGTTGTGAGCCACGGCCAGGACCGTTTACGAAATCAATAAATAATAATTAAATTATTACTAAATATTTAAATAAACTGCTGTACTAAGGCCATAGTCTAGACAAGACACTGAACAGCAGCTTATTAGAACGTCATCGCAACGTGTAGAAAGTTCCTGCGTCATAAGCAGAAATCGTGGAGTAGACAGAAAAACAGCAAACCACGAGATTGTGACATCAGCTCACGTTATAATTGGGAGAAAATATTTCCTAAACCCAGATCGACGAGTGAGATTTAACAAAAGAACCGGTGCGTAAGGGAAAATCACTGTCACTCTGGAACAACTTTTTGAATGTTTCGGCAACCAGTAATGGTGCAATAGTTGAAAATACTTGGCTTAAATTCGCCTATCTAAATAATACTGTCAATGCTTGCCTCAGGTCGACAACTCTCCTATCTTTTACAGCAGAGACTTTGGGTTAATGTTAATCTATTTTCTTGTGCCAGTGTGTTGCCACTATCACACAAGAGAACACGCAGATGGGAATTAAAAGAATCGAATGAAAAAGACCTCTAAACGTGGCGCATTGCAAACAGGGTTATTACATTGTTAGAAACAAGTGTCAAGGTAAAATACTGAATACAATTACCAAGATATTTCTAATTTATCAATCAGTTAATATCTTATTGCTCTACTAAAATTATAGCCCTAATAACAAAGTTAAAAATACTAATTTATTCGCAACATTTTAATGGTTTTGCACAAAATCCTGAACCTAGTTGAAATAGTTATAATGATTCATGGAGAAATGTTCAAAACAAAATTTAAGTTTACTTGCCAATTTTCTGCCAGATTTGTATAGCATTTTAGTATTCAGACTGTTGGTTATTTCTTTTAAGCACATGACAAATAGAAGTAAAAGTGAAACATTCATCAGCCTTATATTAGAGAGCGATTTCCCAATCTAAAATGAGTAAATGTTTTTAGACAGATTAAAAAAAAAAATCTTTTTAGTTCAAACATGCCAAACGTCGTTTCATTACAGCATTCTCCACTTGTTGCACTTGGCTGCTATATTACTTTTTGGTAAATTTTCTCGACACATTGTAATACTTACACTTATACAATAAACTGTCATCCAGTTTTTTTCGAATTATTCACTCCGAATGTATTGAACAGAACACAGTAATTCACACTACCTTCTTAATTCCCCGTGTGCAGTTGTTCTATGAAATCCCATCCTAAGGCTGGGACATACTATTTCGATAAAATTTTATATTTTTGTAGCCCATGACCCCATATTTAGTCCAAATTTAATTTTTCCGTTGTGGCGGAACTGTAGAGGAGACTGAAGACAGTAGGGAGCTCCTCGGCCAGTAGAGGCAGCTCTACAAGTGCAGCCAACACAATGAAATCAAATACGATCACGACGGCACGGGCTCCCCGGGGCTTCGCGGAATGCGCAAGCCCGCTTGTAACGGCACACCAGTCGCAGGGGGCGAAGCTCACAGGCAGAGCTTTCATCGTGAACATACAGCGCGACTAACAATAAGGCTGCATACACACACGCACGCAGCACCATTGTTACTACAGGAACACAGTATCCGGAGGCGGGAACAGCCCCTAGGCGGCGTCGCATTTATTTGATAGAGCCTTCGCTCGCACGTAAACAGTCCTTCAGACAGATGCTTGTCTTCCAGCAAAACAACAGGCTCCACATGAAGGAAACAGACACAAAACTTTGTAAACAAATTGTAATATCTCTGCAACGTAGCATGAATTTTCAATCATTTCATACCCATTGTTTATTTGCAAGACTAGAAACATGAAACGATAAGCACATCAGAGACTATGTTATATCAACATACGTATTTAGTTTTGGCTTTTGTGATCATAAGGAAATGTTGACATTTTACTAAATCTACTCTGACAAAAAGCAAAAAATTTAAACATGTGTCGACCAATTTTATTTTTAAAAATTGTTATACTGAGTGATATAATTCTGCTACAAATAGAATCTTCCCCATCTGTGGTCTTAGACAAGAATAAAACTAAAATTTTACTTTTTTCAGGTTATCTTCGTAACTGACAAATTTGAAAAAGAAAACAACAAATGCTAAATTCGTTGAATGTATACGCTAAAAATTTGGCGTATTGTGTGAGTGGATTCTTACAGAAACCTCAGAATAATTCTCAATGGGTGGACCCTTATAATGAAAATGATATACAAAAAGTTAATCACCTCGATGTAACAAATTTTTGTGTACACTGCCCTATAAAATAATTTAGAGAAATGTCACCTTTTATGCATTTCACTGAAATCGCTCTTTTGATGGGAACAATTGAAGTAACAGTTTCACATAAGAATAACAGGAAAAAATTAACGGAACTGAGTTTCTGACAACAGACAAAACTAATCTTTTCAGATTGACTATAAACACTACGTTAAGTGGACAGAGAAGTGGAAAATAAAAATGTCAATTTCTACAGTCATTTTTTGAAAAATGTAAGCAGGTTCAAAAATTCAGAACCAAAAAGCTTACATGATATGTATAGACAACTAGAGGAAAAAGATATTATTCTTCGAGATATTTAAAACAATTGTATCAAGCCATGTGCATCACAAGCGGTTTCTATAGCAGAACGGAAGATTTCTGGCCTACAATAGCTTGAAGTACGCAGATTGGATTTTACGCCTTCAGAGTACTGTTACCCTCTCAACAGTTTCAATTAGTGTTGCCCAAAATCGGTCTTGGTCTTGCATTTTTGCAAGACCAAGACCAGGTGTATTGATGCAAGACCAAGACCGGCCAAGTCTGGTCTTGTTCTTGCATTTGGGCAACACTAGTGTTGCCCAAAATCGGTCTTGGTCTTGCATTTTTGCAAGACCAAGACCAAGACCAGGTGTATTGATGCAAGACCAAGACCGGCCAAGTCTGGTCTTGTTCTTGCATTTGGGCAACACTAGTTTCAATCACAGATATGTACTGCAACGCACCCTCAAAGAGAGAGAATCCAACTGGGGCGTCACATGAAAGCGAAACACAGGAGCATCCAGCAGTATATGAAGAGTACACACGTACTCCCAGCCTACATTTAATGTCTGAGAGCGCAAGAATAGCGTGCGACTGAGTGTGCACGCGAACAAAGTGCGAGGACGGACGCGCGCACTGCGTGTAGCAGACGTGTAAGGCGTGCGATCGGCAAGCGCGCACAGACAAAAGCTGGCAGGCTGTAAACACTGGTCCCCGGCCCCGGGCGTCGATTTCCGAGAGCGGCCAACGGGGAGGCGAGTGAACTTCTTCACAAAGAAGAGGCACCCCCACCCCCTACCAGCACAGCACTCTGCCCGCGCAACTTTTCCGCAAGGATAAAACACTGCTCTCCACAGAGTCCCAGTAATTCAAAGTTACGGCGAGAGAGCGGAAGAAAACCACGAAAGAGGGACAGAGAGAGAAAATTCATGTAACATAACCAGGTAGGAGAACAATCTTGTCAAACGCACGAAGGGCGTCACTTCTATAGAGTAACATGCCACCAGAGTAAATATTATAAATTATGAATCGCTGCAAATCGATTGAAGTAAAATGTTAGGGATCTTGAAATATCAGAACTGGAAATTGAAAGTTTGCAAGTAGATAGTAACAAGAACTCCTGCCCCGTTGGCTCAGTTGGTTTTGGCACCGTGATGGTATCTGACCCTGACTCGAGGTCAAATAGTTCCTGGTTTTGGAAGAAAGCAGTGGTGGACAATTCTTAGTCACCACATTGTCACAAAAGCCTTATCCACAACAAAATACAACACTCTACACTAAACACGCACACAATCAAAGACATCCACACTTGCAACACTTACGAAAAACCTCACACTGGGGGAGGCAACGGAAAAAAACACCACATTTCATTCACCCGAGGTTCACATGAAGGGGTATACATCCTCCACGATAATCGCCTACATTAGGAAAAACTTTCGTAGAAAAAGAAGCGAAAAGAATGAAAGTGTCTTGTACCGAGACATGTTATATAAAAAAGGAAAAAACACCTCGGAGGGATTAGAAATGTTATGGCTGTCATGGATTGAGAGGAAAGAGTACGAAAGATGCGGAACGAAAAGTTATCTCGAGTAACTTCCATTAAAAAATTTAAGTGTGGTGGCTGCAATACTATAGGCATATTATGACGAATGTTTTAGTCTAAAAACAGTGAGACGCCTAGACATGGAAGAAATTAAGAAAATAAAAGATTAGATATAAGAAGAAAATCATACATAATGTAAGAGCGAAAAAGATTCGATAAAGTCTAGGAAAAAGAAGAGTAGAAACGAAAATAAGAAAAGTGGACGTCAGACTAAGAATACAGTTAAGTAGGGAAAGTGATTTTTTTTTTAAACAAGATATTTCAGGTAGAAACTATGAATACTATGACATACGACCTGGTGCATACTCACAGAACAGAAAGCAACAGGTAATCTCAAAGACCTAACTGAAGTCTAGAACTTGAGAAACGATTTATATCATAATTTTAGGGTGAAGGCGTTTCGAGAATTAGAAACGAGAGGCCATCCCTACTTTATCTAAATCACTACGCAAAAAACATCTGTAAACTGATCAGTACGCCTAGTGTGAGAATATGCGTCGATATGACAGCTCACCTGATGAAGACAGCGGAGGTTGCTGCTGAAACGTTATTGATAAAAGAAATTATCTGGCAGAAAACCAGTGAAGAATTCATCTCAGTACGTTTAGTGTCTGGTGTATGAAGCTACACATGTCATTTTTTAACTTTCCTATGTTATTGGTATGGTACTGTGGTATAGCTAGTGTATGTGTACGTTAACTATTAATGAATCCTGCAGTTGGTAAGTAAAGCGGTTTAAAACTTTAAAGGAAATAATATTAATTCTGTAGATGCATCTGAATTCAAAATTCTGTTTTTAACAGTGATATATATGTTCAAGAATATCACTGCATAATTCATTAATACGAATTAAAATTCTTGAAAGTACCACCGTAAGTACAAATAATAAATATTACATGGATCACATTATAGCAAATACTTAGCCATGAAATTTGTATAGAAAGGTTCATTAAAAAAGGAGATGAGGGACCCAGCCACATGGTAGTACGATTAACCAACAGGAGGTGGAAAAATGCGACACATTTCGTGAAAACTGAATTGTTTGATAAATATATTTATGGTTGCTTACGTTGTAGTTTATTATAAGTCTCCACGCGTAGTCACTCGGAGATTAGCCATTTCATTTTTTCGAAACAAGTAACTTTGCTGGCGGTTTTTGCGAAACTACTCTCTCGTGAGCACTGCTCTCTCCTGCTTTTACCCTGCACCATTTATTTCTCTGACGCGAGTGCTGCACCGCCGTGTAAAGTATGCGCGCGGCCGAAATACTGTTTTCTCTTACTGCCTCAATGCCAAGAGAAATCAAATGTTAACCAACCAGAGCCGTCAACAGTTTTTGCGAAGTGGAACAGTACAGTATGTAACATTTTTAACAAACTAATAACAGTACAAACTGCTGATAACAGTTTATTAATTAAGCACCCGAAAATACACAAAACATCCAGTATCGACTACAAACACGTATCAATCTATGTTTGATAATATACCTGATTTCAATTTCCAGACACACTAATTGACAAATTTGTACATAGTTTTAAAAAAATATTACACCATATCAGCGACTGTTGTAAGCTTTGTAACCTTCTGCAATACTTGTGTATTTTGTGTGCAATTTTTAGTTACCAAATCCCAAGCAAAAATTCATAAACAGTGTAAAAGTTCCTGAATTACAAATTCGTTCAGTTTAAATTTAAAAGTGTAATTTTCCTATAGAATTTGTTTTTTTATTTCCAAAGGAAAATCCAAAGCATATTATACCTATAGTCTTTGATGTTATATATATTACTAGTATTATATTTATGTATATCAGCACTGAGATCAAAGTATTCAGGATTTTCCACTGCAAGGTAGAGAAGGGACCAAATATCGTGTCGTCTTTTTTTAAGAATATCTAGATTTCTAAACATATCTACGTTTGAGGACTTAATCCATAAGTATTTATTAGAGTACATTATTGTGATTTAAATATCCTCAACCCTGTCAATTATTTTCCAGAACGAAAATCCTGCTTCGAATTAATGAAGAAAAATCGTACGATATAAGTTAATCGGTTGTAAACATGCTGATAGTATTGTATGAGTACGCGGCTGTGTGACATCGCTGAGTCCTTTTCCTGGCCTGTGGCCGGCCTTCTCGTGTTTGCGTGACCTTGCTCGCGTGGTCTCCTACGGTCACGTGTCACGAGCTATTACTGCCGCCTTTATCCGCAGAGTTAATTTTCGTAGCAACTATTGGATTGGAACTGAGAAGCCCGAATGGCAATTACTGACGAACTGCCCGAGAGGGGTAGGTCTACCGCAGGAGTGAGCACTAGGTATCGCGTGACAGTCGGTAACCTAACGGCATGGCTTGTTAACAGGTAGTTCAGTCCAAAGCTCCAATTAAACGAACAGATAATCTTCTCTGGTGATAGGCATGAATCACTGTTATAATTTGAGATCATTTACGAATTATAAACCACTGAAAATAAAGAAGATTGGTAAGAGTATCGCATTAGTGAGTACCAGGGCCGGTACAAAGCTTATTGTTTGGAAATTACAGTATCATATCGGTTACGTTAGAATTCTCGAAATTTATTTGAAAAAAAAACCGTAACAGAACTGGCTTTTTGGCGTAATTAAATTGTCCCTTAATATATTTAGGCAATACTAACGGGTCACCATCATGGTTTGTGTATTTATTTCATCGCCTAGTGATTTCTGGATATGACGCTGCTCGACCACTAATATACAATAACTATTCAACATTTTCCGAGTACCAATTATAACACAGCCATCAATTAACAACCGCAGACACACAAATACTCATAATAAACAAGGTGAACCGCGAACATTAACATTCCTAGAAAAATACTATATCCAGAAAGTACTAGACGAAGGACAGGACGTAATAAATGAATACACAAACCTGAAAGAAAGTACTAAAAATAAAACAGGAAGTATAACCATCTGATCAAAGAAGAAACGATTAATAGTAGCACACCATCAACACAAAAAATAAACAAGAAATTGTTACATTTATGAAATGTGCGACACTCATCTGAAAAAAAAAAAAACCACAAGTCAGACACAGAAACAAAACAGTACCTGAAAGTGTTATTGCGTTAGGTAAATATCATACCGGTAAAAATAATAAGAAAAAAACAGTGCAATGCAGTGCACTGAAGTGATAGTTGAATTAACATTCCAGTGACAGTGTGATTAATGTACAAAAAAGACCTGCAGTACTAAAATGAAGTTAAAATCGCTGACGCCAGGAATAGCTACGGAAACAAAAACATATAAATAAAAGAAAAATGTATGTAATCCAGTACTTGCGCTAAAATTTAGCTGCGTCAAAAAATGGAACGTTTAACTAACTAATGACATCTATACACATTCAACAGCAAATAAAGTGCTGAAGATGTTTAAGAGAATGTAGTGAAATGCATTCGGTGAACAAATAAATGAACAGAGGAAATAATCATTCATTGTATATTTATAATTTATTATATGCAGGGGAGGAAAATGGACCAGGGAATCGAGTTATTACTCATGTTGTTCATATTGTTGATATATGTTTACTGGGAAGAAAAAACTAAAATCATTGACAATTAGTGAAAGTCCTTTTTTTCAGTCCCGTTAAACTTGCTCTGAAAAACAAATTTTCGCGTTCAAAATGAACTTATAAATATACAGTATGGAATACTTCTTTTTTATAAGGTCAACATCAATACGAAAAAGATTTACGCTATAGCTGGCATAGCTCCACCAGATAAAAACGAAGAATGATGGGAGAGAAGAAACAAATGTCCGATACCAAACACGATATGTACAGCCAAGAAATTCCTGTTCCTCGCCTGAAATCTAGTAACTGTTTCCTAAATAGAACGGTACCTTTGGAGAAACAACCCGGGTCGCGCCGTATGGAATTGTGAAAGGGAGGGGGACCATTCTTAACCATCAAAATACTGCCCCAAGGAAGAACTACCAGATTAAAATAAAATAGCTGGCAGACTAGAACCGACTGAGGTTTGAGGTCACTAAATGTAAAAATAAAATTATGAAATGGTGAAATGAGGACGATGACGGATGTGACTGCGGGTAGGTGTAGGATTATGAACACTTGCTCAGGTGCCACATCATGGGACGTCTGCTCGTACGAAGACCTAACTGAAGCAAACGACAAGGTGATTAAAGCCGCTGAATTTCGCGAGAGAAGAATCTGAGGACGTTTTTACTGGACATTGAAAGCGAATAAATTTAATTCTTTGGATGTTCTTGTCATGTAAACTGAATATGGTGGATTGACGGTTCCCTTAACAGGATACACGAGACGGGTTGAAACGTCCGCAGGGCCGCCAACCCTTCCGACGTGGAACAAAGGCCCAGAGTCTGCCCGCCGAAATTGCGTTACGCTGCGAGTTGGCAACAGAGTCCAATCTAATTGTCGCCACGCACAGACGCGCATGCGCGCTGACGCCAGCCAGCCAGTATTTCTTTTTTAATAAGAGTCAGTGTCGCAAGTTGAGCTAATTGAATTAAGATGCAGTTAGGACTTGGTCGGCAAGCTACCCGCCCGCTGGCTCCGGCCCAGGGATTTGTTGTACTGGGGGCGCATTTGGCCCTAATGGAGGAGTGATCAACGTCAGGCTTGAAACTCTAGGAGAGACGTACAGGCACACACAGCAAACACACATTATCGAGACAGAGCTTCGTATTACCACTCGCTTAAATGGAACATGTCATAACTGAGCAACTTATTTGCTCAACTTATTTACCAGACGAATACCTAGCTTATCCAAATCTGTGACCTCTGATACTGTGAACGTAATCTCTCTGTGAGTAATTACAATGTATGACAGGAATAACGGATGTTAATAACTGTCAAATTAGCAAAATGAGTTTGTGCAGCAAAGTTGTAATAGAATTTCTGAAGAACTGAACAAGCAAAATGTGTCACAAAAACTATCTAGACTCTTGACGTAAATAAAATGTCCTTACGAATAAGTCTGATAAGAGCTGTCGTAGAGAAACTTTTCCCTTTAATTAATGGTGGTGATTCTTACAGCACAATTGAATCACAGAGTAAAATCAGAGAAGTTACAGAGATTTGTGGACTTCATCTGAACAACTTATTTAGAACTCTTGAAGATCAATTATAAAACTGATTTTGTGGTCAGAATGAGGGGGGGTTTCAAGAAATATGATTACACGCATTAGTTGTTAGGAAACTATGATATTAAAAACTTGAAAAAGTAAGTTATGAAGAATTTGAAGGTAATATTAAACACAGACGTTCTGATAGTACGTTACAACAAGAATCGTGTAAGATACTTGGTGTTACTCGTATTTTAAGGGCTTATTTGAGGAGTTTTGACTTGTTTTATGAGTATAATGATAACAATGCGTGTTAAATTATTGACCGCGAGACCACGAAGGGTGGTTCGGCCGGAGGTTTGACAGAGTTTGGATTTGCCGCGTATGAGTCTCTATCGTGGCTACCTTAATCTAACCCGGGTAAAAGGAACATATAGTTTAACGTGGAATCCAAAGGCCGGAAGCGTTCTGGCGTACGTATCATTACACAGCACGCTGTGCCAGAGATCAAATTTGGGCTAAGAGCCTTTAAAAATCCCCGCCGAGACAGGGATTCGAACTGAGGACCTATCGTTTTCCAATCAGACGCCTTAACCGCTGAGCAACTAGAACACTCGTTTTAGTGGTATTAGTGCGTGACATTACTACAACGTTAGAGGAAAATTTTCCACCAGAGGACTTCAGGGCAAGGACCATCTCCAAGAGCCACATCAGGAAAATTTGACCAGATAAAGACACTTGAGGAAACGTATAAATAGGGGACAGGAGGTAGAATGGCTGCCTTTCGTCATTACCAGCAAGAAAGTATGTGTAAGCGTTCTGTCAGAATTCTTGAGAGCTCATTGTACTGTCTGGTCTCCAGTGTTAACTTCTGTGTTTGAAACGGTCGACTATAATCGTATTTGCGGGTGGCTTCCAATGCACATTTTCCACTCCTCAACCTTAACAATTAAATTTACCTGTTTTCTGGTAGTAATAGATTGTGCGTTGACGCTCGTACTAGGCAACACAGGATGCTCAGCGTTGCCATTTTCTAGTGTTTAAGCGTGACGCGAGAATATTCAGAAGTGCGGCAACAGCGCGCTCTAGACCATCCGCCCGTTTCCCTGACCACAGCTATGATTGTATTGTGGTGTTGAGGGCCATTTAATTTTATCAGTGCTTAAATGCGATTCAGCAAAGCTTTAATACAGACTTAAATTATTTCTTATCGCTCGAGAATGATAGTCCTGAGTGTGGAACATTTACTATAAAAGATTTAAATTGTTCGTTATCACTCTATGGAACGATGTTAGTTTATTGAGATGAGTGAAGACAGTCAGATGCATAAATATGGGCGAGATATCGCTACTGAAAGAGATAGTAATTTGTTGAAGACTAGTTGGAAAACTGAATACAAGTAAAGGAGGGCAAGATTAGAGCTTAATCTATGTAAATAATTACAGGGAACCTTATTCGTAGTATATAGGTAACCAGCAAATAATATTTTGAACCAAACAGTTGAGTCAACACATGATAAAAAATTTCAGTAATTAACATTTTGAACGGTGGATATTCTGGTTAGATTTTGTGAATGTCGGTCCGTGAGCCTGTGCAATGAATGGAGTAATGTTTAATATAAGAATTTAGACTATTACGCAAATTTACTTGGGTCCTTTAAACAGTTTTAAAACGCTCTCTGTTCCTTTGGTTTTTGCCTTTTAGAAGTCTTAAATCATCTGAACTACTGAACTACACCACGTAATGTAATCAAGAAACATTTAATTAAGGAGAATAAACGTTAGAAATACCAACAGAGCTCACCTCAAAGGACACAAAATGACATTAAAAATGTTCTGCCAAAACAAAACAAAAAAAGGATAAGAATATTATATTACAGAAGCATTATTACAACTGAGCAAAATATTTAGTACTTCGTCGAGACGATTTGACCATTTTTGGGTTTTGTTGCCTACTTTTATATTTTGAAGGAATCATCTCGATATTCATCTGGTGTAGTTGTGGAAGCCGACCCTATAGTTCAGTTCACTGCAACACAGTGATGGTGTCGACAGCCTGACACGGGTTTAATTGATTCAGTTCCTCGTGGTGGAAGTAATTTTCGCCGTTGGTAGTTGGCAGGCAGAGTGGGACAGGAAGTAGTATACTATTCTTAAACACCTGGACTTACTTGCATAGAAATGATACACTTCACTATTCATGGTGGTTCCTCCTTCGAAGAAGGACCTTAAAACCAGGATCTCCCCTATGTTATTTTTATATATTTTATGGATGAACATGCTTGAAACCGCTGTCACCATGTTTCACTCTCTCCCTTCGTTCGCAACACATATTACACTCTACATTTGTTGTATACAGGCATTACAATAATCCTCTGTTTTTGTCATTTTATTCCTCCCAGCTGAAGGCTGGGAGGCGGGCTGCTGGAGAGTCACAGAGTCTTTTCAGCCTACTAGTCTACGGGGAGGGAAGGGGAATGGAATGTCGGCCGTGGCCTTGAAGGGAACCATCCCAGCATTCGCCTAGAGTGACTGAGGGAAACCACGGAAAACCTCAGTCAGGATGGCCGAACCGTGTTTGACCCCGGTCCTCCCGAATGGCAAGTAGCAGAGCGAAATCACACTGCCCAAGCCTCGATGGTAACCCTCATAAAACAGTAAGAGTTATATAACCTTTCATGCCGAAAATGACTGGGAGAAACCATGTTAGATAAACTTTCAAAGACAGTTATCAACGTTTCTTTTATGGCTTTACGCCTCATCGACGTCGAGGTCGAGGTCATTAGAGGCGGGAAAGGACTTGCTGTAAGAATGGCCTTTGAAGGAACCATCCCGGAAAACCCAAATCTGGATGGCCGGACCGAGATTCGAACCCGCGCCCTGCGTGATCAGAAAGTTGACCCACCTAGCTCGGTGCAAAGGAGTAGTAACTACAGGTACGGCAGCACGAGCGGTAACATTCAGGCCTGGAATTTGTGATTAGCAAAGTCTCATCACCTGTCAATCGATACAGATTTCCATTTTACATGTTTTCCAAAGCTCACTCCACAAAATGATCGGTATGTTTCATCCTCAAAGATAGAGTCAGATATCCTTACCAGTCCTTAACCACAATCCCTGCTCTAATCACTACACCGTCGACGAATCATAAAGCCGCATGGGAAAGACGTAGTTACCAGCATCAGTTGCGGTGAATACAGCTGTAGTGTTCCGGCTATCGGAGAGCTGGGCTCGGCGAAGCGGTTCCATTTGGGTTGGGCTGGCGTCGGCGGTTCTATTGAGTGTGGCAATCGTGTGGCGGGATGGTGGGAGTGCGGGCTGTTGAGTCCCAAAGAGGGCGCGCCGTCGCGGAGATATGTGTCGCGAGCACCGATCAATATCTCAGGAAGCACATGTCGAGAGCTGTCGCCTCGTGACACGACCGCAGGCTGCTGCAGGTCAACACCTACCAGGCCGACGTCTCCATCGGCCGCTCTATACTACCCCAGAAGAATGTATCATACACCTTCAACTCAACTGGAGCAAAAGCGGATTTATTTTAATAACGAGATAAATCCAACAGACATCAACATTTTTCATTTTTTTTTTCTTCTTTTCGTTATGTCCAGCTAAGGCACGCGTGCAAATTTCAATTCCTCTCATGATGTTTTTTCTTTCTTCCTTTCCATTACTCCATTATTGCACTGTGCGTTCTCTTTCAGACCATTTTCCCCGTTTTTTTCTCCTCTCTACCTTGAAATTCAGCCATATTCGAAATCTGCTTTCGAAATGTTCTCTTTGCATAGCGTCCTGTTCACGAGTATTATTTCGTTTCAAATCTTTCTTAATCTCTTGAATCCAGGTAATAGTTGATTTTTCTCCCAAAAAATATTTGAATACCTTTTTTCTTAGCCTGGTATCATCCATGTGATAGATGTGTCCAATAAATATCATTCTCCTTTTTCTGATCGATTCTGTTACTTTTTCAATGTTATGATATATTTCCTCATTAGTTCTTAACTTCCATTGTATTGTACTATATTTTCAAATCGACCCAAAATTTTCCTTATAATGCTCCTTTCCAGCTTATCGAGTTTATAATTTAATACCAGGCATTCACTTGCATAGAGACATTCCGATTTCACAATTGTGTTATAGTGCCTTATATTGAGGCATCAGGCAGGCCCTTTTTGTTGCAAAAATTCTTAGTAATGCCATACGCTCTTTGCGTTTAGCTTATCCTTTCTTCTATTGCAAACTTTTCTAACCCATTATCTTTAATTATCTCCCCTAAATATTTGAAATTTCTTACATTTTCAGTTCGGCCTACATGTGTCATTAAAAATTTTGGAGAATCTTTTATGTTTATAATGAATTTAGTTTCTTTCCACTGACATTTGCAAACCTGCTTTGCCACTTTGCACTTTGGTAGCAATTATTCTCCATTAGCTGCTGTTTCCTATCCAACTTTTATTTCTATCGTGTCCTCCATTATTTCTCTTTGCGAGAGTTCTTAAAATCCGGCGTTTGTACTTCACGTCTCCTCCATCTTCCCTACCACGATGAAATCAACGAATAGAGGAGTTTTGTGAAGTTCCACGAGAATCTTATAAATATTTACAAATACAAATAAATGTTAAATATAAAATATTTTGATTAAAATTCTTGGTGGACTGAAATTCAACATGTTGATCCTTTTAATGTGAGTCATACAAGGAATCTAACTAGTTCTCGATTCAGCCAAAGCATCTTCACATTAGACAATAACTTTTTTTATAAGAATATTGTGTACAGCTTACAAAACGTTACAGTGAGACATTAACAAAGAAAATAACGTGACCACGGATGCTCCATAATATTGAGAGCACCCACATATCATCAGTTCTGCAAGTACGTTTTAGAAGCTAATTATTTGTCGCCATTAGGTTCCAAGTGTTTATATAGTTCCTAACTTAGCTCCAATGCATTTCTGTTTATTCCACTGATTAAAATTCCTTCTGATACTTCTGCTTTACGGTCATATTATCCCATTAATGAAATTAGGGTCTAGGAAATGAGTTGCACCAAAAAAAAAAAAAAAAGCATTCAAAGAAATTTTCTTTCACGTCAGAATCGCTGGATTGTCTGTGCGGGGTGGTCTACGTTAAATACTGCAAGACTCGGTATCCTATAAGAGAATGAAGCAAAAATTCGTGCCATTTACATACAAAGCTTTTAACAAAACCAAATATTCGTTTCCACCTAACTATATCTCCTTGCAAATCATTTAATAGAGCGAGTCATAACATGCTGCTATATTGGCCACAACATCTTCACAGATGATAGTTGTAGTGACTCAGCTGTCGCTAGGGTTGAGTGCATCACATCTTCTTTTGTGGCTGAATAGTCCGATGGCGGCGTGTCAAATTTTGCCACATCTATCGCACACGAAAGAGGGATCCGGTGGGTGTATTTCCCTATTACGAAGCTTTTTCAGCTTTATTTTATCCAACCATGCTCTGTCATATTTGGACATGCCGGTGGTAATATGATGACGCCATAAGGATCTCGTGTTGGCGCAAGCTTCCCAGTCAGAAGTGCGCATGCCGAAGCTCTCCAAATCACGTTTGCAGGTGTCCTTAAACCTTAACATCGGGCGCCCTACAGGTCTCTTGGTATTAGCTATCTGAGCATGACTTTCCGTGGTAGTCTCTCAGGGTCCATTCTATGGACGTGGCCAAGCCAGCGGAGTCGTCTTTGTTTTAGGGTGGCAGTAATACTGTGACACTTTGTGGCAGACAGAACACTCTCATTGCTCATTTTGTCCTGCCATGTGACTCCAAGTATTGTCCGCAGGCAGCGCATATGGAAAGCGTTCAGCTGTCTCTCTTGCCAGGCGTAAGTGGTCCACGTCTCAGCTGCGTACAGTAAGATGCTCAGGAAACACGTCTGGTATACTAGAATTTTGGTGGAGAGAGTTAGCTTGGAGTTTCTCCAGACACGTGTGGACAGCTTGCCAAAGGTCGTCGCGGCTTTGCCAATTCGTGCGTCAATCTCCTTTTGAATGGACTGGTTGGATGTAGTGATGGAGCCGAGATAGTGGAAGTGTTCTACTACTTGAAGAGGGATGCCTTCCAATGTTATTTTCGGGAGACGGTCTGTGCCCTGAACCATGACAACCGTCTTCTTGATATTGACACTCATCGAGAACAGATGACATGCATGATCAAATCTGGTGAGAACCTCCTGAAGCTCATCTTCGGTATTAGCGACAAAAGCCGCATCGTCACGAACAATTAGTTCAATAAGCTTTTTTGAAGATTTCAATAGACTTATATTAAAAAGTCTACCGTCACTCCTTGTATGCAGATGTACTCCAACGTGACAGTTTTTAAAAGCTACTAAGAGTAAAACCGAAAAGAAAATTCCAAAGAGTGTGGGCGCTAAGACACAGCCCTGTCGTACACCGCGGTTTACTTTAAAGGATGCGGAAGCTTCGCCATCAAATATCACAGAGCGTCTCATGTTATCGTGGAAGGCCTTTATTAAAGACAACAGCGTAGGTGGGCAGCCGATTTTGTGCAGGATGTCGTAAAGGCCGTTACGGCTAACAGTATCAAAGGCTTTATTTAGATCTACAAAAGCCAAGTATAAATGCACACGATGTTCACGGCATTTTTCTTGAAGTTGGCGGACAGTGAAGATCATGTCACTCGTGGAGCGGCCGGCGCGAAATCCGCACTGAGATTCGGGGTAGACACGTGAGGCGAGGGTTTCCAGTCTTCCCAAAACGACTCGAGCGATAGCTTTTCCAGCAATGCTGAGGAGGGATATACCTCTATAATTGTTGCAATCGCCTCTATCACCTTTGCCCTTATAAAGGGTAAAAATATCTGCATCACGCATGTCCTGTGGTATTGTACCCTCATACCAGCACCGCTTTAGGAGTTCATATATGACTGGAAAAACACAATCAAGTTTAATTATTTCAGCCGGTAGGTTGTCACGACCTGTACTTTTTCCCAGTTTGAGTCTCTTCAGTGAAAAATGAAGTTCGTCCTGTGAAGGTAAATCATCGAGTTCTAATGCAGTAGGATAAGTTGGTAAACTATCCAGTGCTTCAGGCTTTATGCTGACTGCCCTGGAGTAAAGGTTGGTGTAGTGTTCTGACCATCTTTCCAACTGCTTCTGCTTGTCAACAATAGGGGAACAAATGGGGAACATGCTGCTAAATAAGCAAAATCCATTGGAGTTGGTTAAAAATGTGACCTGCAGGGCAGAGGAATTCTTAGAAGTTATACAGTAAAGAGTTAGGGTAGACAATGCTATATCAAAAGTGATGGAAGTAAGGTGCTAATGAATAGCAGTAACAGGGAGTATTGTGAACGGCTGCAGAGTGATCCGAACAGGATTTCTAGCTGGATAGGTCAACACGGGGCGTAGATAAAGTTTCAACTTATGAGATACACAGATAATAAGCTAAAGTTTTGTTTTTTATTGTAGGGTGGGTACAGGATTGCTTACTGAAGATTCTTAAACTAAAATGGGCAGACGCTGGGACGAGGTTTCAAAATCTTTCATTTATTGAAGACAAAAATGAAGCGATTTACAAAACTTCAGTCAGACTGTTGCTTGAAAATGTAGATGTAATACTGGATCAACAGTTTGGGTACCAAACACTAGAGTTGGAGGGTTTCAAACAAGGGCTGCTAATTTTTTTGTGATAATTACCACAGAGTACAATTAGTAACTGACATGATTAAGTAGATTCGTATGACTTGCGACTTGGTACACAGTTTAACAGCGTATTCCGCATCTGTTATCACTGGACATACATTTTCACTACCATCGTGGAGGGTGAGTGGCAACGCTCTGTCCTCACATCCGGGAGAACGCAGGTTTGATTCGTGCAACCAGATTTCATTTTTCCATGGTTTCCCTAAATGACTCCATGAGAATACGAGCATGGGTCTTTTAAAGGGCGACAGCCCGATTCATTACCATTCCTTCCTCCCACTCCCTTTCCGCCGCTAATGACCTCCACGTCTACAAGAAGTAAAACCCTAACAAAAAACCGTGTAATCCGAAACACGAAACGTCCGGGCGTATTTAAAATAATGACCAAACATTACACTCGAAATTCCCTCCAGGATTTGGGCCCCGAGTTTTGAAGGTAAGCGCTTTAACCAATGAGCTCAGAAACCATTCACTTACATGATAAAAGAGGTGGATTGAAAGTCTTTGGGACAAGAAGATGCTGGTGATAGTGCTTGGAGTGTACAAGACGTTCTATTGGTGTGAGAGGCTTGGATGTATACTGGTAGAGAGATTAGGCGTAGTACATAGAAGGGAAAGATGATCAAGAACATAAGCTGGCACTTGATTTCAGATATAAAGGATTGGTAAAATTTTCTTTTGCAGTTTGTGATGTATGGAAAAAAATTACAAAGGGAAGAGATTTACAATTACAAGAAATTTACAATTTAAAAAAAAACTGAAAGAATAACAAGTCATAGAACAAAGGTAGGTGGGTCAAAAAGTCATTCTAAGCAATTGAAAACAATAAGAATGAGAAAAATATATGTTTACTGATTTAAAAAAAAAAAATTAAAAAATCTATAAATTTTTTTACACTGTACTCTCTTGAGAAAATTTTTGTCACTTTCATGTTTCATATGAGAACATAATTACATTTTTTGCACTGTCATTACAGGAGCCACAGGTACTTTCTACGATTACCTCTTATACTAAGTGGTTAGTTAACGTCTGCACAGGGCGCCAAGTCATCAGAGTTAATGGACGTGCAGCCACAAGTCGGTGTGCCGGTCACTGGAAGTTTGAAGGCAGAGTAGTAGATGGCAATCAGTATGATCTGTTTGCCATCTCAACCCGTCCTCAAAGTTTCGGAGAACTGAGCCACACATTGGAATTGCAGCTACTGGGTAGTATTCTTCCATCTTAACCACCATTCATTAATGGGACCCCATACGGACTGGCAGAACAATTTTAATATTCCCAATAAAAGACAAAAGATATTCTATTCATTTTTTTTTTGGTGAGAATGTTGTTGCTACAACATAATAGTTCAAAAGTTTCCACCATCGTCTTTTGATCTGATGCAGAGATAACGTTTCTCGAAATCATCAGGTATTGTAAACAATATCGATTTTTATCGTCAGTACACCCGAATAGGAAGAAGTGATTTCCATAGATCAAAGAATTAGAAAGATGATGAGAAATGATGTGTAAAATTCTCAATAAACATCAGGAAATACATTTAATGGCTGTTGTGAAATGAAGGTTGAAAACTATCATGTATGGTCGATCAGTAAATTGACACACCTTTATTAATGAGAAGTTCTAACTTAATTTTGCCCACACTTTGGATGCTGATGCAAACAGTGAGCACACTGTTGCAATACACAATATTCAATAAGATTGGGAGAAACTGAAATAAAATAATATTATATGGATAGATGTGAGGTGTATAAACGTGCATAACAAATCTGCCATCTACAAATCCGCTGCATTGGGAAAAAACACACACAAAAAATCAAAACGAGATAAGAAGCGAAGCATTTCGAATAATATCAGACGTATTTACGCAATCGATTTGCACATACAGGGTGTCCAGAAAAGGACTCCCTGATTTCAAAATTAAATATCTCGAAAATAAAGATCGATAGAGGAATGCAGTAAACGGTATGTTTATTGTGACAGCTGTAAGAAGTGTATACAGCAGTGTGAAATAATAGTTACAAAAGCTGCTAACAGATGTACGCTGTACAGCTCATATCAGCATACATAAGTGAAATAATCGTATGAAAACAATCTTTGCAAACAATCACATCACAATGTTTTCAAAATGTTCATCATTGGCACTACAGATGTGGCGCAAACGTAGAAGGAAATTCGCCATCACATTTCGTAGTGTCTCGACCGAAATGGATTCACATGCCGCAGTAATCGCCGATTCCAGCTCGTCCAGCGTGGCGGGATGTTTCGGGTAGACCATGTCTTTCACTGTGCCCCACAAAAAAAAGTCACAGGGAGTCACATCCGGCGAATATGGAGGCCAATCCATGCCTGCACCAGTAAATTCGGGATATCCCAAAGCAATGACTCGATTCCCGAAGTATTCCTCAAACTGCTGTATACACTTCTTACAGGTGTCACGATAAACATACCGTTTACTGCATTCCTATATCGATCTTTGTTTTCGAGATATTTAATTTTGAAATCAGGGAGTCCTTTTCTGGACACCCTGTATCTACTGCGGATTAAAAGTTATAACGTTAGTTTACACAAGTGCCCTTATGTTGCTTTGGTGAAAGAGGGCATAATGTAAATTCACATGACACCTGCCGAAAAAAGTTTTCAATGCAGAATTGTAGACTACCTATGAGAAAGACGACCTATTATAGACAGCGGTTTCAGATCCCTCATATGAAAATCCCATTGTAATGGGACGAAGGACGACGAGTCAGAAAATGGATCGACTAATATTTAACGAAGATGTGTCCTCAACATTTCCTTGTGTATCGTTTGTGACAGCTCAGAATGAATAATGAGATGTTACAAAGGAAAAGGTGGTATAAACCAGTGATCCATTCTAATAATTCTTTATACATCGCACATCAGAATAACTTCAAAAGCGCTATGGTTTTGTTGAACACTTTAGCTATTTACAAACAAGTAATAGTTCAAACTTTCAAATCACGAGAGCAGTGTTGAATCTGATTTTTTATTTTTTTTATTCCCAAAATGGAACCCATAACGCCAACTTCCATAGTGAACCTTTGAATTTGATCCAAAATGGCAGATTCAAGACGGTGGCCATGTTCTTTATACACGGTGAAAGAAACATATCGAATGTCATTGTTTTTGTGTGCAGTCTCTCTTTAGATTAAACCATTTCTATCTGCTAGAGACACATCGAATCACTATTACTGTATTTCGCAACTGTTTCGAACTTCTTAAATTTCATTATTTTAAAATCTGGTTGCTACGATCGTATGACCGTAAATTAGTTAATTTATTTCCGCAGTTTATAAATTTTATTTTTGCGAGGAATAAAGAACTAGCTTGGTACCTCACAAGTTCACTGTATTCTACCTGTTCAGTTACCTCTGGCAATCAACCGAACATTAAACATACCTTTAACCATAGGTGCCTCCGATGCAACGGAGATTCTCAGTAGGATGTACAAATCTTTCTTTTCTTACAGTGACGTAATAAATATTACGCTAAAAACCATTCACTCGACGTAATAAAATTGCACAATTTTTTCCTCTGATCATACTTCTTCACCAATACTCCAATCGACCATTAACTTTCGGTAGCATACTTAAACGATTTTATACCACTCTTTCAAGCTGTAGTGATCCTATAACTCTTTCTTTCAAATAATACTAATGGTATATTTATTCCCAATGTAGGTCAATCCATAATTTTAAACATCAGCGTACTACTCAACAGAAATTCCTACTTTTTGAATCGGCTAATACCTTTTTCCTTGAATCTCGTCTCGAAAGAAACATTAAATCAGATTATTTTAATTTCCCTAACCCTTGTTAACTTTTAGTTAGTTTTACTATAACTATTACTAATCACCAGTTAGTGATAAAAATCTAAATACCTTTCACGTAAATATTACGCGGAATGCTACTACTCACCCATCACCAGCACTCCTGGCAGCCAATTGAAGCACTACCCAGACTTAGTCATCTAAACGCTTGTAATTTTGCCGGCCTTGGTAGCGTAGGGACTAGAGTACTAGCTCCACGTACCGAAGGTCGCCGGTTCGAGTCCGGCCGAGGGCATGGGTGTTTGAGTGTTGTGTGTGAATGTCGTGTCCGTCCTGTGGTGTCCATACTTAGAAGTTACAATAAATACTGGAGGAACTTAATCACTGGAAGATATATGATATTTACATTGAGCTGGTTGCATTGCCTTAGTTGCCGAATGCCATTTAAAAAAAAAAAAAAAAAGCTTGTAATTATTACAGGAGATAACCAACCCCTACACAGATTACAATCACACAAATAGAGAAGAAGAAATGGAAAAAAGATGGATAGAACAAAAACAGAACAAAAACCGAACAAAAACCGAACAAAAACCTCGAATGCAGAGCCATAGCAGGGACACCGGACTACGAACCATGGTACGACCCCTTTAAAGAGACGCGAGATAAAAGTAATAAGCAGACTGAGAACAGAGCACGCACTCCAACGAGACAGAATGTACACCACGAAGATCGCGGACAATCCGAAGTGCCAACAATGCGATGACGTGTAAGACGTATTTCACTTTCTACTGAGATACAAACAATACAGCGACGTAAGGAGAGAAATAATAGAAGGCGAACTCGAGATAGAGGATACAACAGGCCTGACACAAACCCCATTCCTACCAACGCTAGAAGTAATAAAATCAATACACAAATATTAAACAAAGACTAAAAACAGAATATGAAAACCAAGGGATATACAATACACGATGATGGCCAAAATAGCCGAATTATAAAAGAAAAATGCTTGTAATTCGACGCCATGACCATGTCGTTAGTAGGATTCTAATTCAAAATCGCCTCCTGTTGCAACAGAAGATAGAATTGCGATTCCTGAATCATTTTTTATTAAGACTGCTTCGGCTACATTCAACACAGTTTCCGACCGCAGGCTGAGTATCTGATGACCCCTGGTCCCGCGGGATGCCTCCTTCGACCTCAGCGATGCAGGTGCCTGCTGCTCCCCGGGGTCTCCAAACAGCAGCCCCGCAGACATCATTTGAATGTGTAATGTCAGACATCAAAAGCGGAAACCAGAGCTCGGCGGCACACGACACCCGATACCCGCCACAAATAGCTTCCGCCGACGACTACTTTGCATCTCATCCCGCCGCGCCGGCTTGTTCTTTTTTACTTTTTCTCCCTCTCCGCATTTTGTATCGGCGCGGAAAGGTGGCCGCGTATTCTGCGTTATCCGGAGCGGGGAGCGGTGGGAAGTATGTGGCAAATGTGCAGACAAGCGTGAGCTCCCCCAACGGATCACCCAGCTATCACCGATACACATTACACGCGAATCGGATTCCCACCAAAGAGTACGAAATTCTATGCCACGCCTCCGCTGCAGAATGCTTACATCAGCAATAATACTTTGTGTCTACTGCTTCCATCAGACCAAGTCGATAACAAAGCAGGAAGAGTGCCTCAAAAAATTATGGTAGATTTTCAACACTACTAGAACAATCCATCGACCAGAAAAACGTTCTTTCTTTTATGTAATAACACAAGACCAACTTCACCTTACTCTCTGCAGATAACTTATCAAACAGTACGTAATTCATGTAAAAAAGTGTTTCTTTCGTAAGAACAAAATCTTTGAGGTAAACAAGAAGTCTTATCACATTCTCTGTGTTGGAAAGAGTACCAATACAGGCTAAAATTACGATAAGGGCAAGATAGATTTAGGAAGACCACCAAGAAGATGGGTTGAGACCGTAACAGGCCACCTGGCCTAATACCGGACAGGAAGAAGAAGAATTACGATAAGGTAAGGTTAAAAGAAATTTAAAAAAAAAAGTAAAAAAAAAAAAATAAGTACACAAATTAATTGATCTATTTTTACTTTACAGTCATATACAGAATGTATAAAGTATATAAAAATATTATATTTCAGAAATTCAACGATAATTCATCTTTTGGATTGCTCTGGTGACCTTCGGTCACAATGTGTGTATCTTTAACAAAGATTTAAAAAAAAAAATTAAAACAGTAATGTTAGAAAAATTAAGCAACTTGTTTTGTAATATTTGACGGGATGTCCAGCAGGATGGAGTAACAAAAACAAAATGTTTCAACAACCGACATTGTTATCTTCATTCTGTCATCGTCAGAAGCTATGCTTCTACTGATGAAGACAGCATATCTAACCGCCGAAACGTCGTTTTCTCACGACTCCACCTGCCTGAATATCCGTGAAGATTACATCGGCTCATTACACCGGTAAAGTCATAAAATTCATTCTAAAGTACCCAACAGACTATAGTAGATTAATAGTAACAGTCGAGTCTGGCATTCGGCAGGACCTTTGTTCGACAAGTTTTTAACATTTTCCTTTATCATGATTTTCCAAAGTCGTTAGAGAATAATGTCGATACGGTTCCTTCATTTAGACAATGGCCGATTTCCTCCTCGTTCCTTGTCCCAATCCTCTAGTGGCTCTGATGACCGCTTTTTCGGTTAACCGTAAAGCCATATTTTTAAAGAGAAACAGTGTTCATCGGTAAATAACTCTCGTCTTGAATGCATTTTATTAAATAAATATGAAAGACTTCTAAAGGAAGCTATTTGAGTTTAGAAATAATCTCGAACAATACAACAAGAATTTGACACAGCCTAGTTTCTCTTTGCAGTTACAAAGTTCTACTAGACATGGAAAACTCAGGTAAAGTAGGAATTTATGGGATGATGATGTGTTTGGTAACAACTAATTATCTTCTGCTGAAAAGATCATGTTTCTTAAAACACAGCTTTATCTCAACATAATAGACCTAAATATTTGAAATTATAATTATTATTTTCATCGTTTTGTCAAATTACTATTAAGCATTTAAAAAATCACATAAAATTCTAAATCTCCATAAGGTGAAAGTACAAAATTTAGAATTACAACCTTAGCATCACATGGGAAATAGAACCTATATCATCAACCCTTTGAAGACGGTTGAAAATGCAAGATACTTTTCTTTACCATAATGACGTTAAGGAGTATTTAGATATAACTTCGAACCTTGCCACTAAACTGCTAGTGGAGTCGCTAATGACTCCAATTTCGACGCGCTCTAAATCCTCCCCTCTCTCCTATTTCTAGTGGGGCATATTACAATCTGTCATGGAATGTGTTACTCTATAGCTGGAAAGTGTAACCACTGCAGCTTTCACTAAAAATTTTGTGGTCTTACTTTATTCAGGAAATGTGTTACTCCCAAGTTGAAAAGTGCAACAATTGCAGCTTTCACTAAAATGTTTACGAAATTCCCTAGCATCGGTTCTATTCGACGCTAACTTTGTGTACTACACCGTTGCTTAAAAGAAACGATGGTAATTTTTGCTCGTGAAAGTAATTTGAACATCCGTCTTTATTAGTACGGATCTGAACAAAAGACTTTCTGAATACACGGCATTTAGATTAACGAAAGATTCATTTCTAACAGGAAATCCGAAATGTCTGCGCGCTTGTTTTTGTCTGACAATGCGAGCAGCGGACGCACAACGCTGCGCATTAATGATCTACCTCGCAGACTATCAACGCGATCGTGCTTTCGCTGGGTGTCTTTAATGAAGGAGCCAGGAAACGGCAACAAAAGATACTCCTGTGCACGAAGCAACAGGATATCGAAACAGGAATTCATTTATCTGAAATCGCGAGCGTGCCGCTGCATCATCTTCTCATCAAATTTCTCCTCCCTACGCGACATAAAGGAATAAAACTCTGAACCCGCACCCTCTAAAAAGCGGGACGGGTCTTTGACAGAAAAGTGAAATTGGAGAAACACGAAACTGGATGGGAACCTGATTAGATTCTCTCCGGTCAGAAGCTGCTCCCCCCCCCCCCCCCCCCATACACTGCCATCAGTACATAGCTCCCGTCCCCGCTGGCACGATTAAATAAAGATCTTCCCTCGAATTGGATCTGCTCAGTAAACAAGGAAGAAGGTCCCTGGCAGTCCGTTGTCTGACCAGTCGACAGTTGCATACGAGTCGATAAATTCGAACCATCGTTAACCGTCAACCACTAGTTTTCTGGAGCTTTCAATCTATCAGTTTCTAATTACAACCAGAATCCTTTTTTTCCCGAAGGCAGTTTAACTGAATCATAATCCACCTCCCTATCTTTAATAAATCCATGCTCTTAACAACCTTTAAGTCGACAAGCTGAAAAAAAAAACCAAAATTATTACTGTGGCAGCAGCAATACAAAAATTTTGCCATTTTCACTGGGGCCTACGATTACCAAACCAACGAAGACAAACTTAAGTAAAAGAATCGCAAGTTACTCCATTTAAGCAAAGTGTAGACCAAAAAAGTGGGTACAGCTCAATTTTAATATATCGTATTTTGAATCACAGTGCGTAGTCACAAGGTTCAGGAAACGTCTAGAGTATTCCCGCAACTCACATAATCTCTTTAAGCACATTCTGTTATCATAAAATGTTTCGTTGGAGGAAGAAAAAAAAAACATTACTAGTTTTAAGATTTTAAAGTATTGGAGGAAATTTAGCAGCGCCGTTTATTGGTGAATGAAACTGATGGTGTATACATCTTTGTAGTCTATCTTACAGTTACCACTAAGAACATCTAGTGCTGCTAACCATTCTTACGAAAAGTACGAATAATTAATTTTGTAACTACGGTTTTAGCTAAAACATAATTTACCTATTTTATTTGAATATCAGTAAAACTTTTCACTAGAAGTAATGTTAGTATTACGACAAGGAAGAAGTCATTACGTCTGCTAAGTAAATTCAGAAGAGTTGCATGTGTCGACGTGAATTTCACAGGGAGAATCGATGGAAGAATAGCCTTGTTTACTATAGATAGGTGGATTATTGCTAAAGTTATCATACTAGTGAATTTCAACGCAATAAAACCAACGTTATTTAACAAAATTGCAGTTCAAAATGTGATTACTGGAATTATTGACACTGTCAAGCAACAAAAACCAGTTAGAGGGTTGTAAGACTACTTGCCTTTCTTGTGGTTGACCTGATACTTACTGTAGACCGAACTTCGTGCTTGCTAAAGTTTTAATTACTAACATACAGCACCCGAAGTTGGATAAATGAGTTCGTAGTCGCCGCCGGTCGCCAGACAGGGTCCAAACCAGTCCGATAAAAGTGTGAGGATAACTAATTAAGAAAAATCTTCAAGTCTTAAGTAATGAAAATCGGTTCTCCACACATTTATTTGAATAAAGTACACATCGAACCAGTTGGCCACTATCAGAATTTAGATGATAAGGCTATTGAAACTTCGTAATCCGTCGATTGCAAGATTCTTAGAAACAAAAGGAAAGTTTTTTAATCCAAATCAGTCCACACTATATTACTTTCGATGCCACACTTCACTGTTCTGGTATCTCAACCCACTGTTCAAATCAATTTAAAACATACGTCGCAATGGTTAAACAAGTTCATTCTTCTTCTTACTTCTTGCTACACCCGCACAGTTAGTATAGCGTCTCACATTACGCGACGCGAGCCGTCCGCTACAAAACCTCGATAACGACTGACTTTAAACAATGTAATCATGCGCTCACTTCGGCGCTACTTGCGGGTCGGCGGAATGCTACTGTTATGTTACATTCCCCAACTACCAATTTGTGATAATTGTTCAGGTTTTTTTTTTTTTCAAAAGAAACTGAAGAATTATCATTACAATAAAAAAGAAAATTTACAAATACCAAGTTTCAGACTCTCAAGTGTGGCCAACCTACTAACATAAGATACACAAAGCCATTTAACATATTTAAATTAAAAAACAGGCACACAAACAACATCAAGAAAACATATACAGAAAAAAATACACGAAGGAACCACATGAAATTGTCATAGTTTTCGTGGTCACAGTTCTCAAATAGACTGTCAACTCTCACAAAAATAAAACTGAAAAGAAAGAACATATATACACAAGCATGACAAAAATAATATTTCCGCTTCTACCGTAGGCTCTATGGGTGGAGTCCTCGGTTGCGACACTGGTAGAGGTCATTAACCTCTATACGACTTTTGTCGAAGCACTTCACGCACTACACTGCACTACACAAAGCCTACTGTTGTTGCTGCAGCTGCTTTGGCATTTTTTCAGGCAGGGTACGAGAGTGGAAATGTGGATTTAGTTTATTGGCTTTAGCCGGAAAAAAATTAAAGATTTGTTCGCCGCAGCGATGAGGTAATCGGCCTACGCCAAATAAAAAATTAGAAAGAAAAAAAATAGGATAAAGGGTGTCCCCTTCCTTTTAGTCAGATAAGTCTTCTGGTAACATTTTGTAGGGTTTAAGGGAAGTAACATTGAAAGTACCCCTGATATTTTGACCAACAGGGTACACTAATAAATAGGAATTCTTCCTAGGGCAGCTAGCAATCCGATACGGGCCTTCATACAAATACTTAAACTTCCTAATTTCTTTGTTTACGCTAGAGGACTTATAATGAGTCTGCGCCAGTACCAGATCACCCGGCTTATAGTCGATTGCCTTCCCTCTTTGATCATGCCGCTTCTTCCTCCTCTGAGCTTTCTTCTTCATCTGCTGTTGAACTGTCTTAATCAACTCTTCACGGTTCACTTGACGAGTTGTAGGAAAATCTACGAATTCCGTTACAATACGGAGTGCCTTCTCGCCGAACATGACTTCCCGCGGCACTACCGAGGTAGAATCATGTGGTATGTCATTAAGTATATGCTCCAAGTGCTCAACTTCAAGGGCCCATCTCTGATGGTTGTCTGTGCAGTAACACCTCCCTATTTCTCTCATTACTCGTTCAGAAACATTACTTTGAGGGTGATATAAGGAAGTTCGCACTACCTCTATCCCGACTTGCTCCAACCTCTCGGTCCATTTACTGCTACAAAATTGAGGGGCGTTATCTGAGACAACCCTCCTAGGTTTTCCAACCTTCGGTACGAAATCGTTTAAAATTTTATTTGCCATCAGCTTGGCTGTAGCCCTCTTCAACGGGTACAATCTGACAAATTTTGAAAAAACATCAATTACGACCAGTATCTGTGTCACTCCACCTCTAGACTTAGGCAGTGGGCCATACACGTCAACTGCGACTAACTCCAATACATTTTCAGGTAAAATACACTTCATCTCTCCTCTCCTCAACACATTATCCACCTTCGTCCTCTGACATAGGTCACATGTGGACAGTAGCTTTGCTATCCTCCTCGCCATATTAACAAAATAACAGTGTTCCTTGATGATTCGGTGACATTTACCAGGCCCAAAGTGACCGTAACTCAAATGATGATGGTTAATCAAGCTATCTACAAACTTTTCTGGTATCCACAATTTCCAGTCCTTACTTATTTCTGAATTTCGCTGAAAGACTACGTCTCTATGAACACAATAATATTTTGATAATTTTCCCTGGTAGTTGGGTTTTAAAATTTCTTCCTTTACCTCTTTAATCACTTCATCCTGCTCCTGTAAGGTCTTCATATTCTTCAGTAATTTTACAACTTCATTTTCTCCTGTCACCCCATGAATATAATGAATGTGTGCTTCTTGTGCTGGCTGAATATTATTCTTCCCTTCGACTAAACCGACAGGTAAACGTGAGAGGCAGTCTGCTACCAGATTTTCTGCACCAGGTCGGTATCTAATTTCAAACTCAAATTCCTGCATTAGTAAGGCCCACCGGGTCAGCCTCCCGTGTACCAACCTGCAGTTCATCAAAAAAGATAATGCCTTATGATCTGTGTATATCACGGTTTTTCTTCCTAGAAATAGTGCTCGAAACTTCTGGAAACACCATATAATAGCAAGAGTCTCTTTTTCTGTGGTATTATAGGACAATTCATGTTGATTCAACATTCTACTGGCAAATGCAATGGTTCTCTGCTCAATTTTCCCTCCGACCTTGACTTCTTGAAAAACCTGTGCACCGAGTCCGTAGTGAGACCCATCCGTGGCCACACACATGTCTAAGTTCCAGTCCGGGTGTGCTAACACAATCTTTTGTGACAGCTCTCGTTTAATTCTATTAAAATCCTCTTCACAACTTTCAGTCCAATTCCAAGGGGTCCTAGCCTTCCCAAGATCTCTGAGGTGCACACTATTCAGTGCCTGTCCGGGTATGAACTTTCTGTAATAACCGCACAATCCCAGAAAACTTTTTAATTGAGTCTTAGTAGTTGGTCTAGGGAATTTATTGATCGCCTCTACTTTCTTGTCTTCAACGGTTATCCCTTCAGGCAGTATAACATGCCCCAAGAAATTCAATCTTTTCCTCAAAAATACACATTTCTTAATTTTTAAAGTCATTCCTCCCTTTTTCAAAGCAGTAAGCACTTCTCGTAGTGTCTCAAGATGCTCTTCTAAAGTTCGTGACGCAATAATTATGTCGTCGACATAGGTGTGGATTTTGTCTCTCAATCGCCTTCCTAACACCTGATCAAGTGCCCTTATAAAATTGGCTACAGCGTTATTCAATCCGAAAGGCAACACACGAAAATGAAAACATTTGCCTTCAAACCGGAAAGCGGTATATTTCCTCGAAGCTTCATCAATGGGTACTTGCCAATAGGATGCTGTTAAATCCAAGGAACTCATGTATTTGACACCATGAAATTTTTGCAAGATATCGTCGACTGGTAATGGATGGTCTCTTTCAGTAACCAGAATTTTATTAAGCGCCCTTGCGTCCAAAACTAGTCTTATTGATTTATCAGCTTTGGTTACTGCGACCAAAGGGTTTACAAATGCACTATTTGATCGTTCGATCACACCCCATTCTAACATACGATCTATCTCCTCTTGTGCCTTGCTTTTCAGCGCAAAGGGAATAGGATAAGGTTTAACAGTAAATGGCGTGTCGTCCTTGACCTTGAAGTGGCACTGATATCCTTTAATTAAGCCAGGTTTATCTGAAAATATCTCTTGAAACTCGTTAATAATTTCCTGCACCCGCACTTGAGCTTCTTCTTCATTTTCGAGCTGTTGTTGCGAGTACATTAAATCCTCACTGTCCTTTTCGACCAATAATTGTGACAGCTGCACTTCTTCCTCACTAGGCTCATCATAGCATACAAACTCCTGCACCTCTCCTCTTGAAATGACTCTAACTTGAACCGCTTCCTTTCCTTCTTCACGAATTTTGGTTTCATAACTTATATTCACTCTTTTTCCTTCCGTAATAAATTGCAGACTATTCTCTTCCCAGTCCAGTTTAACCATTTTCTCGGCAAGCCAATCGACTCCCAGAATTAGATCAACGGTTAATTTAGGGATAACAAATGCTTTTATTTCAATCCTGTGTCCTCCAATCTCACCATCTACTCGAATTTGCTGGGTGATTCTTTTAATTTTACCCCCATTTGCTACCGTAACTGTCATTCCTTGTACCGAGTGTAAACATGCGTCAGGTTCATTCACAAGGATTTGAAATAGGCTTTCCGACACACAGGATATGTCCGCGCCAGAATCTATCAAGGCTTCTACTTGTCGTGATTTAAATTTCACCAAAACAGTAGGTGTACGGGCTTCTTTTCTCCTTAAAATTCCTTCTTCTTCCAATAAATCTTCTCTCGGGTCGTTATTGTAGACTGAAAAGACTTGTGATTGGCGAGCCGTTAGATTCGCTTCATTATTCAAATCTGAGTAGCAAGTACTAGTAATGTCCGTTAATTGCTTGTCACTATATGGTAAATCTTCGTCCCGCCGCAACTTATCTTTACTCTTCCATTTTATTGACTTTCTGTCAATTCTTTTCTCTTCTTCATATATCTGTGACTGCTTCAGCTTCCCGACATCTTCTTTACAAGTTCCGTAGTCTGTGGGTATTGATCTTTCCTTTCCATAGCTCGCTTTAGTTGACAGAAATGTTCCGCATTGTTCGTATACCGCGCCAGCGGCTGCCGCGTGCTTCAAATTATTTTTTGGCACAGGTACCAACACTGTTTACGCCTGGACTGTTACGCGTGTGTTGGCTGCCGTCGCGCTCGCCGGCTGCGCCGTCATGAAATACATAAGACTTCCGCACAACTTTAATCCCGTCCAGGCTTACCTCGCCTGTATCCATATTTTCCGAACCATCAATTCCTATTAACATCATCTCACCCTCGCGTAATTTCCTTTGTTCTCTCCAAATGTGTTCTAGAATTCTTTCGTTTTCAATTTCAAAAATGTCATCTTCGCCTTCTCCTCTGATCTCAGATTCTCCGACTTCCATTTCCTGATCAAATTCATTTTCATCTTCTACCTCATCCGCCTTCAATTCTTCACTTGTACTGGTTAATAAAATTTTCTCGTATCTTATCGGTTCTTCTTCAACTTCGTTATTAAATACTGTATCATATAGACATATTTCTGGTTGATCCTTTTTCCGCCTCAAGCCTATTTTTTCTTCTTTTACTAATACTATTTTCTCTGTATTTGGCCTCTTTTCTGCCTCCGCCGCTGGCGAAGCCTTCTCAGTGGCAGGCACTAGTTTAAATGTCTGGTATTGTCTTCTGAAACCACTGCTACCCTATGTTCTTCATTTTGCGGTCGGTAGTTATGATTCTGGAACCGCCTATGAGATTTTCCTTCCTCTATGTTTTCCTTTCGAACTCCGTCTTGCCGGCCTGAGTTTTCCGGTTCTTGCCGAAAATTTTTATTCCCTTCTCTTCGGTGGTTTTCCTGTCTGAATCCGTTATTTTGAAAATGATTAGTGTTATGTTGTCCCTGGTATCTTGTTCTGTACATTCTTTGCTCTTGTACATCTAATCTTCCCAGCATATCTACAGCATCCTTTATGGAGCGGATCTTGTGGCTAGTAAGTATTAGCTGTGTCTGTTCCGGTAACCTAGCCGCAATCATTCGTACATACTCTTCTTCACTATGAGGCTGGTCTAAGTATCGGCAAGATGCATAGCACCGCATGAAAAAATCGGTTTGCGATCCTCTTCTCGGGTCATAACGGTCACCGCACATTAATTCTGATTTTACGGCGATCTGCCGCTCTGCCGACCAGTAAAGATTCAAGAAATCTTCTTTGAACTGCTCGAAAGATGAAAATTCCTCCTCTAATTGCTCTGCCCACAGTCGGGGTCCTGCTCTTAAATGTTTTATTACCATATTAATTTTCTTCTCCTCACTAGCAGCCATAAAAGGTGGAAAATTTTCGAAATTTTTAATAAACTTTACAGGATGGATGCCATTTCGGTCCGAAAATTCTTCCCAATCAATCTTTTCGTCGTAGCATTGAACAGGAATTACGGTGCCCTTTCCGGTTTCTTTGTATTTACAGAATTCTTCTCTCACTACACCCGGCACTTGTTTTAATACTTCTTGCTTTATAATTAGCGGCGCCTGTACCTTCATTCTCTCATCCACAAATACGGCAGTTGACACTTTTAATTTCTCCAACTTCTCATCCAGCTGTTCCACCTCCGCAGTTATCTCTTTCATCCCAAATTTCACTTCCGCATAGCCCTGTCGGGTACCTTCTTGCAATGTTTGGAACTGTCCTTCAATCGTCTTTATACGGTGGCAGTGACTATCGCTTTTTTCTTGCAACTGCGCATATTGTTCTTGCAAGGCGTCTGTTTCCTGGCGCAAACTACCAGTTTCACACTTTAACTCTTGTTTTAAATCGGAAAATTGGGTTGCTAAGTCCTCTGCTCGCATATTACACAAAGCACGATACTCTTCCATATCCTTACGTAATTCTGCTATTTGGGATTTGTGTTCATTCAGAGACTTAGAATGTAACATTTCCGCGTCAGACTTTAGCTCAGCTTTTAGATTATCGAGCTTGGAATCAAAGGTTTGAGTACTTAACTTAAGATCTGAATCTAACTTTTCAAATTTATCATGGAGGATTTCAGTGCTTGACTTAAGGTCTGAATTTAAATGTTCAAATTTATCATGGAGGATTTCAGTACTTGATTTGAGATCCAAATTTAAATTTCCAAACTTGGAACTGAGGATCTCCGAATTCGTACTAATATCTGACTTTAGATTTTCTAACTTGGAATTTTGAATTTCAATATTCATATTCATATCTGACTTTAGTGAGCGCATTTCCGCTCTCAAGATTTCCACCACCTCAGCGAGACTTAGACTACCGTCTCCTTCTGTACCCGGCATGATTATAAATTTTACACAGAAAACTGGATCAAAAATATTGTAAATTCGCTTCCCGCGAATCAGACAACCAGACCACAACAACGCCGTTATACACGAAGCACCAGCTGCTGCAAGCTATCTAGCTAAGCATGCCATTTAAAGAAAAAGGAAACAAAAGGTTGTACTATAGGCATAACTACAGGTGGAATTTAAATAATTGCTTCTGTCATCCCTGATGACAAAGGAGAGTAAAATGTATTGTCGAGTTAGGAGAGAAAAATCTGGTCCGATTTTTCTTCCTCGATATTTCACAGAAAAAAAGGAAAATTATCAGGAAAAAATTAGGAAAGGCTTTAGGCCTTCAAAAATAGCCAAACAAGCAGCGCACAGCGCGTTCTTAGCTTTCGGAGACTCTGCACGACGATTCTTCTTTCTCCCGCCTTCGTCGTCTCGGCTGCCCAGCTCCGCGCCGAACAATGTAGAATGTCTTCCCCGCTGCTCCTTGACCAGCCGCGCTGCCTACGTCGAGTGGGAGTTCTTCCGCACCTTTGGGTATTGTCGACACTCACTGTTTTGATTGTCGTCGTCTTGATATCACTAGTTTTCCTTTTTTTTTTCTTTGTGTGTTTTCCTAGGACTTGAGAAAAATTGTCTCTCCTCCTAGTACTGATTTCTACCACACAGTCCTGTCACTCGTCGCCATGTAAGACTACTTGCCTTTCTTGTGGTTGACCTGATACTTACTGTAGACCGAACTTCGTGCTTGCTCAAGTTTTAATTACTAACATACAGCACCCGAAGTTGGATAAATGAGTTCGTAGTCGCCGCCGGTCGCCAGACAGGGTCCAAACCAGTCCGATAAAAGTGTGAGGATAACTAATTAAGAAAAATCTTCAAGTCTTAAGTAATGAAAATCGGTTCTCCACACATTTATTTGAATAAAGTACACATCGAACCAGTTGGCCACTATCAGAATTTAGATGATAAGGCTATTGAAACTTCGTAATCCGTCGATTGCAAGATTCTTAGAAACAAAAGGAAAGTTTTTAATCCAAATCAGTCCACACTATATTATTTTCGATGCCACACTTCACTGTTCTGGTATCTCAACCCACTGTTCAAATCAATTTAAAACATACGTCGCAATGGTTAAACAAGTTCATTCTTCTTCTTACTTCTTGCTACACCCGCACAGTTAGTATAGCGTCTCACATTACGCGACGCGAGCCGTCCGCTACAAAACCTCGACAACGACTGACTTTAAACAATGTAATCATGCGCTCACTTCGGCGCTACTTGCGGGTCGGCGGAATGCTACTGTTATGTTACAGGGTGGTAAAATCGATTCATCAGTTGATCAAGTACAAAAATTTGAGTAAATAGAATTATTAAAATTGGAGCTTTCTTTATCAGTAAGAAAAGCATTTCGTCTGGCATCTGATTGATTCCAGCAATATTTCATTCCATTTCCCTTTTATTCAAATATGTAATTCAAGAAGAGAAAAAAGAATATTAAACATTCATCACTTTATTTTCACAACTTCAAACCATACAAAGCCAGTGGGAGAAGTACTTCATTGCAGACAGAACTGTTCTTATGCATCAATCATTACATTTAAGAATGAATTTAGCTTCCACTTCGCGAAACCGGTGACTTTTTGCTGTACAACTCGTAATGAGGTTGAATTCTGTAAGTATTTGGGCGTATCAGTACAAAATGAAGTATGATCAGGACGTAAATTCGGTTGTAGGTTGTAATAAGAGTAATCATTACAAATGAATAAAGCAGAGAGGTTGGTCATATAGAGTTTTTTTTATGTCTAGACGAAGTTAACCATGTGGTGCTTTTTGGGCGCCTAACCTGCTGATGACTACTTTGCGGGGCAATATGTGTCGCGTTATGAAAGTGAGAGATGGGCGAGACAATTTACTGCCAGGTGATACGTGCCACAACGTCGAGGCATCTCTGGAAAAGAAAATGTGAAACACCAAGAAAAAATATGCGGACCCTCGACACGTAATACTAGCAAGAACGTGATCTGATCCTCGGACTATTTTATTTTGTTTGTTCCGAGGGAATCCATTGATTGGCGAGGGACTTAGTGGATCTGTGGAGGCAGTTCTGGCGTCGAAGACAGGATGACCTGGCTGGAAGAAGCGACGCGATGGGAAAGTTCGATCGACTGCGCCGGGCAGAAGAGCCCAGACTGGCAGCTTACGCACCTCAATTGGGTCGTTACTCTGCAGACGACATTCGCTACAATCATATACGGTAAAGTGCTTATCGTTTTGGACACAGTGTTATGCACAAGTCAGTTCTCACCCGGGTAACTCGCCCTGTAACTCTGAGTATAGGATCCCATCCTCTATCGACTGTATAAAACTCAGCTATTGATATTACAGAAAGCAAAGAACATTTTAACCATCAAGAATAAACTTTAATGATCCACTTTTGAGTCAATGTACGGTGAACCCAATAAACCTACGTGTCTATTTGCATTTAAAAATCATTCTTGTATTATTTAATGTCCTTTTATTATTATTTGGAAGTGATGGGTTTCGTAAAATCGTATTAATTTTTATTCAATTGTAGGATTTACGGCCTCTCTTGTGGGTAAAGGTGTTGATTTTTGAACTTTTGATTGTTTATAAATAATTAATGGTAAATACAGCTTTGTCTACAGGCCGTATGTTCTCTTTAGAAGTAAATTGGTCAATTTATGAACCATGTCTAGATCGTAGGCGTATGCCTTTTTAAATTCACATCTCTTTCACAAAAAATTAAATTACATAAACAATAAAATTAAATAATTATAACATGGAAAATTTATAACATGGAAAATTATACACAAAAAAAAAACCACTCCATTACGTCATTTGCGGATTTAAAAAAAAAAAAAATAGTACTGCATATACAAAAAATATAGCGTGGAGTTTTAGTTTTATAGACAGTATTAGCTGTTACCCGCGACTTCGTACGCGTGGATTTAGAATTTGATTGCTAGAATTGGATACAAAAAGCTGAAAGTTATCTAAGATATTTCGGCATAATATGACGGGAACGCTATCGATGTAACATTCCACCGTCGAACCTGTCTCATTTATTCATATCGGAAAAATGTATCCTATTTCGTTCCTAATGATACAAAGTATTTCGGTATATCGGTATACACATATAGTCGTAAAAAACAAAAACAAAAAGACAGAGACTTACTTTCGCATACATAATGTAATTAGTTTAGATCACACCAAAAACTGCCTGTGGAACCAGTATACCCTGAATAAAGAAAACGCTTAGGGCACTATTCTATCCCCAAAGATTTGCCAGAACATGATATCCTTACTACAAAATCCTGGGCTTGGCTCAAACTGTGAAAAACAATTCATAAATTTTTTTTCTCCCAGTGGGGGTTTGAACGGGAAGCCACAGGGGAGTTTTCTTAAGAAGCAAGCACGTTACCACTGCGCTACGCTGCCATTGCTCTCTAACGTTACGCATTACAAAGAAATATAAATATTATGCGTTTGTCTTTCACAGTTCAGATAGTTTTCATAATTTATTGAAAATATGTTCTTATCTATACAGAATATGGTATCCCATGTCCATCCTAGTGTTAAACAGCATCTGCTTCTCAAATTTCATCACGATTGGAGTAGCCGTTTAGCCCAAGAAACGTGACAGACAGAGTTACTTTCGCATGTATTAGTATAGATAAAAATTTCGAAGAACGGACTGTAAGTGTTAAAGTCAGTTTTGTACACTGCATGCAGTACTATTTCCGAAGTAGTGAGCCCACACAGTCTGCTTGGTGCCTTGATGTGTCTCTGGCAGAAGTTGTGTGGTTGTGTCCGTGACGATCACGTTGTGGTGGGTTGCGCGCCAAGTTGGAGGGTCTGGAACCGCAAGCAGACGTGCCAAGTCCAGACCGCACCTCGGCTGAGTCCCTTGGGAAGATACGCGTGACTCAATGCAAACCAAATATCCAGGGGGCAGTGAGTAGAGCATAACGCGCGCTGACAATGGATAGAAGGAAATAAGTGCCATTGGTGGGACGAGGGGTTATTCACCAAAACTTCAGTGGCTGAATTGCCAAATACAACAGAAGAAAGAATCACTTTTTAAAAAAAAAAAAAAAAGTTATGTTGTGTATGAAAATTGTCAGGTAACAATAATTTCTGAATGTTTCTTTTATAATTTTTTAGCAGCGGTAAATAATGCATGTAATGTCTGTGTACGTTGGCGCGGAAAGTTCACGTGACCAAAGTGTGTTGTTGGAAATGGCAGAGCGAGAGCGGGTTCTGTGTGTGATGTGGAGAAAAGCAAAGAGAAAGATGAAAATAATGTTGCTATTGTTGTTGTGAGACCGAAAATGTGTTAAGTACTAAGATATGAAAATAAATAGTGTTCTTAAATCTTAAGTTTTGGTACAAGCTGCCAACTTCGACACCCGGTCTGTTCCCGGCAAATTGTTGTGCAGCAAAATCAATTAAAAACAATTGATCTGCTCGTATACCAAACCTTACAAAATAAGAGGCATGATAATTTATTAAATAACCGATAAATGAAGAAATTTTTCCAAGCGCAGAATTTTTGTGTGTGTTTAATATATTTATTTCGTATCTACATAAAATCTTTTACTAAGCAATTGCTGTATAACTAAATTTGTAGAAAAAGTGAACCAAAAATAATTTTTAAAAAATATGAATATTTCAGTCAAGTGACATTTGAAGATGATAGGGATCTGTACTTATTTATGTTAATATAATTTGGTGAATGTTAACAAGTTATTTCTTTCAGTACTGTTGACTTAGATACTCCTCAGGTATGTCAGGTTTATAAGGACGTATTGGAAATCAACGAGAATACAAATAAGGTTGTCTACAACCCTGCATCAATAGTTAAAATATTGTGAGCAAACCGAGGAATAGTATCAGAGTATAAACACGCTCTGTCAGTCTTTCACATACGTACGCCGATTTCATTGAAAAAGGAACGAATACGAAGCTGCATCAACAGTAGCGACAGCTGTCAAAGTTTTATAAAATCGAGTGTATGACGTATACAATAAAAAGGGCTTTTACCTTGATATTCAGAACAGACGGTCAGCCTGCCAAGCAGTCACTGCGCTTACCTGAAACAAGGAAAATTTTTAACGCACAAGCATTGTTTTTACGTGTTGACAGTAGTAAAGAAAATTTTACACGAAGAAACAATTATTAGCCGTAATAACGTTTGTAGAGAAATAATATTAAACACAGAGTTATTGAATACAAATATTCTTTAAAGTTATAACTGAAAAAGGGGTATCAAATAAATTACAATTATGCAATGTATTTTTATAAAACATAGCTTTAATAAGTAATTACAAGGTAAAGATACTACTATTCTTTCCAATGGAAATATTTACCTAAGATAAAGTGCTAAATAACAAATTTTCATCTTTGCTCTTCAACGCACAATTAATATCATGAAAAAATTCTTTAATCCTCAACATACCTTCATTTTCACTCAGGTAAACAGGAATCTGATCCAGATATTTCTGACTCTTCGGATTTTTTGAGCAAATGAACCGAATATTTTCCTTCATTCCTTTACTAGCTCTTTCAAATTAATTCTCGACAATATTAAAAAATATATATATAATATTTTCCATGTGTTTGTTAGTTATATATTTACTAGAAATACCCTTGCCACAATCGTTTGGTCAAATCCATATCATATAGAAGCAAGTGAACGTGCGATGATCACCTTTGCACATGCTCAGATTGTCCCTGTAACCATCTCAGTTTTGATTTTCATCCTCGCTGCAGTATTTCGATTTTATTTCTTCTGTTCAGAATGCATGCTATAAATCTCAAGTCAGTCTGATACTAGCTTTTGCGACAGCAGTAGTTCTCCTGCGTTCTCGCTGCCCATACGAACACCCCTATTGACACGATTATGTGTCACGAAACCTCTTTTCTAAAGTAATTCAACAAATAGTCAGGTGAACTCAAATCGGATGTGTACTTCCACCCTGTCGCCCCCGTGTTAAACATTCAGCCTGTCTCCCTTCTGGCTGGGAGGGGAGGCTCCATTAGCCGATGAGAGTGGGACAGGTGGTACCCCTGCTCCAGGCTGGGCCACCATCAGCGGCAACGGAGGGAAAAGAGCCAGGTGGTGCAGATCACAGAGAACGCAGTCATTAGGGATCCTCCAGTCATCATCCCAGAGATCAGAGCATCCCAGAGAGCAACATAAAAACAAAGGCGTAAAAGGCGTAGCAAAACTAAACATTACTCCCGCGAAACATGATGCAGGTAACTTACAGCCCTAAATAAATGCGACAATTGTACATGAAATAAACAGGTCCGACCTCAATAGAAAATCTTGGATGGTTTTAATACAAATCTATGTCTTCCAGATATTTACTTCCACGCTATTCTCCATCCGTAGTTGTGAATTTATTTCATTTACTAATGTAAGCCCGTGACCGTTTTTTTTTGTATCGTCACGGGGATAGAATATTTCCACTTTTTAGGGTCAAAGATTATGACAGGTTGACGTGCCTGTCAAAATGCGAACTTGATCTGCAATTCACCCTTACAGTGAATAAAATCTCTTTAGGCTGAAGAATTCAGAAGTATTAATAGACATGTTATACACGGACAGTGACGATCGGGCTATCGTATAATTGTTTTAAAGGCCGTGTTTGGTAGACTCAAACTTGCTGAAATACAAACTTGACTTGTGTATTTGGCCATAAAAGTTCACTGTGCAAAATTTGAAGAATTTATGTTCATAGGGAGTGCGCAATTACTTCTAAAGCATCAAGTGTTTTTTTTATTATTATTTTAATTGAGTTTGGGTAATCAATCATAATGTAATCTTTGGTCATAGTGTCTGTAACGACAGAGAACTTAATACAGATTCCGGATTACTAAATAGTTGAGATACTCCGAAGAAATGAGTTGCCAGAATACTCGATTCGGCAACATATTTGGTCCGATTTCCACTTTAAATAATCTAATAACTCACATACAACGAACATGAATAAAGAACATTAACGAAAGTGATCAGGAAAATAAGTAAAAAGCAAATATACCGTAATGTAGAAACTTTGGTCACGCAGCAACATTAACAAAAATTTTAATTAAATTGAAATTTAGTCGTGGCCGGATAACAATTGGCATTTGTGATTACAACAGAGGCCATTAGTAATTTAAGTTTTTTAAAGCTTTTTATGTTTGTTTCATTAGCGACATTGCTGAAAAGTAGTTCCACGTTGTTTCAGCACTAATGTTTATCGATATTATTTTAACTACGAAATGTTACGAAAAGCAAACTTAATTAATGTATTAGGGCAATTAATTTTGTAGCAGTTGCTTAGCTTTTAAATTGTGGACATAACTAGAATTTCTTCCAATGATATCTCTGGTCACTTAATTTTCGAGCGACGGCTGGCGCACGACGTCACCATTTTCCACCCAATAGCTATCGATGTGAGTGAGTGAGTGAGGTTAGGAGGCTGTATATAGTAAATAGGAATATGCTTAAACTGAAAACGTTCTCGAGTCATTATGTTCGTCAATTAGATTTTTTTTTATGGATTTACACCTTGTCGGTGTAGACGTCGTTAGAGGTGAGAGAGGATGGGAAAAACAAGGAACATGAAGGAATCTGACCTTCTACAAGTAGCATCCTGGCACTCGCCTGGAGTGATTTAGGGCCTTATTACACTAGGCGACTTGGCGGCGCAACCAGCCGCGGCACTGGTGTCTCTGTTGGCGACGCAACCAGGATTCTGGTGGCTCCGCCAGCCAGCCACTCGCACAACCGAGCAGTCACTTTGCTGTTATCCTCGCATTGTACGCGAATTGCGTAGTTGAATATGTCCAGTGAACTACAGAATGTCACTGTGGAAATGAGTGGAAGTGAAAGTGTAGAGAAGACAAAGGGGTAAAGCAAGAAGAATTTCTCATTTTCGTATCTTTCCCGGTAATATCAACCTTTACTAAGTACAATGATTAAAAGAAAGACGATTTAGACATCCTTAAGTAATTAAAAAACTTGTTGTCGTCTGAATACAGTTTAATTGCGATGGAGCTAACACTCCGGTAGCAATTTGCACATTTACAGCACTCTCTTCACCCTCCTCCTTTCCTCCAATGAGTCCCAATCCAGCTCCTGTATCATATCAGTTACTGACTGGGTCCTGCGATAATTTCCACAAACAAATCTAGCTGCTCTTCTTTGCACACCTTCCAACTCCTGTATTTGATCTCCAAAATGTGGTCCCAAACTACGCCACCATATTCAACAAATGATCTGACCAAAGTTTTGTAACCCAACTCCTTAACTTCTCTGTTACATCCTCTCATCACCTTCTTCAGCAAATGAAGGATTTTGTAACCTTTTTCTACCACCTGCCCAATTGAGTTTATCAAACGTTATGCAAAGAATTTACACTTCATCAAGCAAATCTGACCCCACTCTGTAATCATAATTAACCTTTAGATCTATTTATCTTTGTATCTTATAAGCCGACTCTTCTTGGCATTTATCTTCATTCCATGCTGACCTACCCATTTAGATATTCTATCCAGATCATCCTGCAACTGTTCAGTCTTCACCTGTTTTTATCGTATTGTATACCACTGTATCATTTGAAAAATACCTAGATTCTGACCGTAACACAGTCATTCATTAGAATAATGAACAGCAACTCCCATATTTACTTCCACTTCTCTTGATAATGTATTTCCTACTCTAACCCTTTGCTTTCTGACTTTTAAGAATTCCTGTGCCCAGCAAGTAACCTTTTCATTCAATTCAATACATTTCAGTTTATTTAAAACCATTTTATGGCTCACTCTGTCAAATGCCTTAGAAAGATCTAGTGCCACACTATCAACTTGGCCTCCCATTTCAAATTCATTTGAAATATCTTGCATATAGCCCACTATCTGAGATTCAAATGAGTATCCTTGCCTAAAGCTATGTTGTCGATCTGAAAACTAGTTTCGTTCTTCACAGACATTTCTGATATAGTTGCATATCAATGTCTCAATCATTCTGCCCATCACTGATGACAAACTAATTGGCCAGGAATTTTCACCATATTTTTAACCCTTCCTTTATGAACTGGTACTACTATCGGTCTTTTCCAATCCTTTGGTAAGCAGCAAGTCTCCAAACTCATTTTAAACAAAATTTTAAGGTAAGGTACAATATCCTATCCCACAATCTTTAATAAATCTGTAGTAATATTACCTACACCAGTTACACCAGTTTTAGCTTTCTGAGTTACTTCGCAATTTCCTGAAAATTTATTTCAAATTTTGTAGGTTCGTCATTCATTCCCTCCCATCACAGTATGACTGTCCCCAGTTGTCTCACCAAACCTGACACTCAGTATCTCTGCAATTTTAAAATTGTAAAGTAGGAAGGGGCATATGAACAGTAGACTGAACGCGTGGTGGCGAGTCTGGCGGCGCCGCCAGGTGGCCTAGTGTAATAAGCTACGTAAGATACAATGCCCCGCCACGACTCTCGGCCACCAGTGGTTGCCCGCCTGGTCGCCGGGCAGGGCAGCCAGCCGGCCGCCAGTTTCTGGCGGCGCCACTGGCTGCCCTAGTGTAATAAGCTCCATAAGACCCTGTGCCCAGCGACGAGCAGAGCCACCAGTGGCCCGGCTGGTGGCGCCGCCAAGTCGCCTAGTGTAATAAGGCCCTTAGAGAAACCATAGAAAACCGAAACTTGAGTAGCCGGACGGGGATTTGAAACTGCGGTCGCCCGAATACCAGGCCCAAACCAATTTTAATTAATATGCAAATTGTCCTGTAATCTGAATCAACTCAACCAAAAAATGTCTTCAAGGCTCAAATTGTCTCTCTCGGACAGTATGATAACGTCACATGCCATTCCTAGGGTCCTAAAAATCATAATGACAGCCTAGTTAAGCCAATGTTCTGATCACAATGTAAGGACCCAAGCTGCTATACGGGGTTGAGTATACGCTTAGTACCTTAGCTGAAAGTTCACTTGAAATGAAAGTTCTGTTGAATTTGACTAAATGGTTTTAAATGACCATGTTACTTGCCTGGAATTCTCAACTGAGATGCTTAAAGGTCACCACTAAATTTGTTTAAATCACAAACTTAGAAAAGGTTTCAGTCTACTACGAAATTACAAAAAGCTCACTTGAATAAAAGTTTGAAGTTTATTTTCAAAGTCACATTTTTAAAAATTTGCATTCTAAGGCTGAGTAGGCGATCGAACAAACATTTCCAGAATAATTGCAGATTGTGGAGAAAAAAGCACCAACCAACAGAAAAAAAACCCTTTTTGAAAATTTAAAAGTTCTTATTAGTTGTTGACATAAAGAAAATCATCATGGCCGACACACGCTCCCAGTCTGGCTCAACCATTTCCGGCTCCTACTCGACCCGCAACGAGACAACTTGCGCAGATTCAACTTACATCGTGTTCCCGGAGTAAAGACCAAATGATAAAGACGAAAGATAAACCCCCTCATGAGGTACCCGCTTATATAGCACTATCCGCATGCCACATGTATTCACCTACTTTCCAAAATAGCGTAAAATGATTGTGATTATATAAAGTGTTCAAACTTTAACTGTAGTCTCGTCCTCAAGGTACATAAAAAATGTTTAATTAGAATTCTCGAATGATTAGTTTGCTTAAAAATGAATTTAGTTTAAATGTTGTATTGATAGAGAGTCTCCGACAATAATAGGGATTTCCCTATCTCTATGTTTAATTTAAGCCAATTTTTTGTAATCCTGCTGGATTGCAAATTATCGCAATAAAATTAGTGCCAAGGTGTTCTACGTAAATTCCTGATTCCAGTGATACAAATTTTATCATAATCTTTGGTGAAATAGCTAAGTTATGACTTTAACAAGATTCGGTTTTGAAACTGTTTAGAAGTCACTTAGTTTCTCATTAATAATTATTAAAGTATTGTTTATATCGGAAAAGTGAAATTATCCGAATTTTCTTTGAATTTAATTACATGTTTTGACAGTAGTTTTATTTACGTAACTGACTTGGTTTACTCGCAAATAAATCTCAAGTGAAACCACGGAATAATTTAAAAAATGTATATTAAATCCGTTCTACTGCATGGAATGTTCTGAAATTTAAATATGTTATACTAGATTTTTAGTTCTTTCAGAAAATCTACTTTTTAGTTCCGAGAAATTACTGGAAACATATGATAAAAAATATTGGAAGTGAAGGTGTGTTTATCGAAGTGTTTAAAAATTTATTTATGTTATTTACATGGTCTAAAACTACTGAATTTTGGTTAATTTAACTTTCTTTCAAATTATTATTATTTTAAAATTACCTTACTTCACTTAAAAGTGTTCAGAAATAGTAAAATGCTCACGAAGCAAAAATCTATTATTTGCAAGTTGGACAATAATGGATTACCCTATTCCAGGTAAGTTTGAAGTTTCTTTATGATTAAAAAAACGTTTATTTAGCCCTTTTATTAAATGTTGAGTGTCTTTACTGTTCTTAAATCGGTTTATTAAATGAATTAGCTTGTGGTATCAGCTCCTATATGAAACGTTCCTCCCATAACCTACACTTGTAATGAAACCTTATGTTTAGAGGAAAGCTTTCTCCCTCCCTTGTACTTGAATTATCGAAATTTTAAGGTGCTTACAACAAGGTGGTTTCTCCTATTTCCTCCTCTTATGTGCCAGAACATAAGTTATTGAATCATTTAGTGTTACGGATTTCGATCACTCAAATGCTATTACCAACGTTCGTGCATCAGTGTTTCCGCAAATATGAAGCTAGAGATAACTTTTCGCAGTCTTTTTGTGCTATTGCTAATTCCATCAATCACTTTTTCTAGGTATAAGTAATAGCAGTACAAATTCTCTCAAGGCAAATAACTTCAGTGGAGCAAAGTAAAAATGTGGTTCTATTGAGACGAAGCGAAGTATATGTGGCTTCAAAACCACTTCGGACGCTATGCACGCATGATAGCCTTTTCCACTTATGAAAGATGCCCAAAGGAAAGGAACTAGTCACGATTACTGTATTCAGATTTAGCAAAACTGCTTTAAATGTCTAGGAATATATTCTAGACGACAACTGGTGTCCCTCTAATTTTTTTATCAAATTTATTTAGCTAATACTGTTTTTCTACACGTCAGGTCATTTAAGAGAATTTGCTGGAATCAAGAGGTTAAGATCGCTAAGCGGAGTAACAGGCAGCAAGAGAAGTGAAAGGAGGTAAGTGGGAAAGTCGTAAAGAAAGTGGAAAGTTAATGGAGCAGAATGCATAGAAAGTTTATTGAAAGTATGTTAATAAATGATTGTTTGCGTGGAGAGGAAAACACAAATACCGTATAAGTTTAAAAGTATTTGTTAGCTTAAAAGCGATATAAAATGAAATAAGATATTAGTTTCATGACGAACTTTAAATATTTCGAAGTTAACTTGAAATTAATTTCAATTTCAGAAAATCCAGGAGAACAACGTAACTACATAATATCGTTGTAGTGTGAAAAAATTGCAATGTTAATACTTACTAGAGAAAAAGAAACTTTGATGTATGGTTAAAAGTTACACATATTAAGGCAGACTACACTATTATGTTATAAATATTATAAATATAATGACGTCAGATAGGTAGCATGAATTAACACATGTAGCTAGAATAGTAAAAACACTATTAGGAAATAAATTTGTACAAAGATTAATAATACGCCAATGTAATTGGATTTTTGTTTATTTTTAGTTTTTCGCCTTACGCTTTTCACATCAATTTTAGAACATCTTCAGCGGCATCTTTGTGATGTTTGTATATTTTCAGATTTACATTTCAGTATGGAAACAATCTAAAGAGCAGCTGAAATTAATTTTAGTTTCACGTTCTCTTCGTCGTCTAATTTTATCTGGAACATCGTGTATGGGAAATGCAATAACACTACTAGAAAATGTTAACATTAGTCTTTGAAATTGAAAATGATAAACTAAAACTAGCAGCAACTAGAACAACTGAATGTGTTTCTAGACGCTTTCTGTCTGAAAATTCACTGGCGTAAGCCTTGTACAGTGATACACGGATAAGAGATCAGCTTGAAGGCAGAAAGCCAGGTTACGACACGAAGCAATTTCCAGGCCAGGGGGGCAGAGCCGTCAGGAAATGAGACCCGCAGGAACTACCTGGCGCTTTCTTACCGAATGCTGGCGGCAGGGTCAGCAACCGTCACACTGACAACTTCCACACTGTGCCTCGACCACTGTTTCATAATATTTAGCTCCGGCTTAATGATGATAACCTAATATCAGCCATAGAGTTAATATGCAATATGTAAAGTGTAATATGTAAAACTTATGAAAACGAGGTTGCAAACTTATTTTTAAAAAATAACGTACACTTAGCTTTTTTCTGCAGCTAGCATCAAATGTTTGGTTTCCTTGCAAAGTGTGAAAACTGGTACCACATTCTAAATATAATTTTGTAAATAAATTAACAACCAATTTTTAAAAGCGTTCTGATCCATGACTTGTATATTTTACTAGAAATAAAGTATTTCCGAATAATTGATGGTTAGGCTAAAGTATATCGACAAATAATAAAGTATGATACTTTATAATAAATTATGGTTGGCAACCCTATTACAGGCACAACGATCTTTTCTCGTAGTATCTCATTGTCTTCATACTTATACCATCGTTTTCGAAGTCTTTATGCTGCCGAATACTGAAGCTAACTTTAACTCTCTTCTTTCATTTCTGTAAATTGCATGTGACTGAACAGGTTATTGCTGTACAAGTAATAAAGAACTAGATAAAAGAGACTTTAAAAAAATACTTTCCACTGGTTATAGTACGTCTTACTACTTCTACTTGGTACCAATTTAAACAGATATCCAAAGCACACTTAGTTCATACACTTTAATTTAAATATTTCAACTTTTTCCGGTTTTATAATTACTTCTTAATGCCCGATTAACAATATTAAACTGCTAGATAATACTGATTTAGTACCTTGCTGCTAGCACACCATTTACAACTGAATAGGACAATCCAGAGCTTGTTCGAGAGCACTGAAAACGAGTTGAACCAGACACTATACAATCCAACACTGATAATTTACATCCGAAGAATATATCCTTGAAATAACTTTAATTATATGTAGAATCATTATAAGCTTAATTCTATACTATCGATTAAATAAATGGGTCAAATACGACAAGAATATGGTGAGATTAGATCTCGTTCTATTATGCAATCATTCAGTTATACTGATAAACCGATATTAAAATGATTTATGTGAGCCTGAAAGAAATGACATTAACTTCACATTAAACGGAGCATTACGCCTCAGGAAAAGTGGAAACTTCTGGACTATTTTCTGTCTAACGTACGTGACAAATGATTTTTGTGAACTGAGTAATTCTAGTTTCACTGAACTGATGTATTCAAAATACCGAATAAGGGCCTCTTTTGCGTTTTATTAACCGAATAAGACTGTCCTGTTGTTTTAGAAACCACCTTTACGTTCTTTATGATATGCTACCAACCGCGGTGGATCAATTTACACCCTAGTTAGGAAGTATATATATATCTATTTCGCCTCTCTTCCAGATATCATCAGCTATGGATAATTTGTATTTCTAATAGCAAGTTTAGTGGCTGGTAATCTCTGCTTTATGACAAACCACGTTGCCCCTAATATTTTCACTAAATTTGTGTCAAAATCGTTTTATTTATTGAACATTGCACCTTCCTCCCATTTTCTTGTCTGCGTTGCCATTTAATCTGATTGAAAAAAATACTAATAAACATCTTTTGCGAACTAAACACAAATAGTTAATCATCTTTGAAACTAAAAATTAAAATAATAACATTAAATTATATTAAAACCAAATTTATAAATAATCTTCCAATACATGCTACAGTTAATAACCATTTTCTAAGTTCCTTATGATACTACTGCAATGAATAGCTAATACAAATATAATGACGAAAACAGCCAAATTAGCTTCGTAACCATTTACTTCTTCCGACTAGTATAGTAAAACGAAACCTGCAGCGGAATGTTACCTGGGCAGCAGTGTGTTTCGCGTCTAGCGGAAATTGTTGCAAGCAGATGAACAACAGCTCAGTAAGTGCGCTCTAAACGATTATTTATGGCCATTAATATTAGTGGTTCACTGCACCCTCACCACTAACATTATACTCCATTTCACAAACAGCCCATTTATCACCTTCAGCGAATTAGCCGATAGAGTTGTCAAGGGGTAAACTCATTTCTTGAAGGCTAACACGAATTTGGCGTGACAAACTATTGAAAAATGCCAATAAGAATAAAGAAACAGACATCAAATTGCAAACAGAAAACTCTTTAAATAAGAGGCAATTTCGGGAAATTCTGGCTTTCATAATGCTGTCAGGATTGTATTCTTAAAAGGTCCACGTGATAAATTTGGTTTTGTTTACCACCTCAAAAATGATGGTCACACAATACACACTTGTGCTTTTTCGCAATGCAAATACCGAGAGAAACACCAGTATATACATTCTTCTTTCAGTGCACAAATTCATTAATTCAAAGAGATGTTCACTACAAAAGAGTTAGTTTCCTTGATTTTCTAAATAGTGGTTAACATGTTAAAGCATTTTGTAATAAGTCACTGAGAAAAAATTGACATCGGAAATTAATAAGTTTTGCATCGAGGTAAATAGTTAACTTCACGTGTTACAAGCGCAAGCGACTAACTCGATTACCAAACATCATACGTTTTGCATAACTTCTATTAGGGGGAATAGGTTCATTCCCTAGACTTGCTTTAAACCGCTGATTGATGACATGAACGTCGTCGAGTCGCACAAACCTAACCCAAAAAAAATAATTGTTTAAACTGTTAAATTTTCTTATGGACTAAATAGTCCAGACTCCAGATATTTTATAGCAAGCGTTCCAAAACACACAAATGTTGGAATATAGTTGAGGTTGCATACCATCATCTGGAAATAGCTGGATTTTTACTTGCTGGAAGATGGCCGTTTTCATCCTCTTCTGGTCGGATATCTTTGATAAATCTTAGTATACTCGCCAAGATTTCACAGGGCTCGAGCCAATAGTTTTATAATTAATGCACAACCAGAGTCCTCTCAGGGCTCAGAATTTTATTAAAAGGTGGTAAGTTTTTCTTTTTTGCTTATGGCTTTACGCCTCTTCGACGTCGAGGTAATTAGAGGCGGGAATGAATTGGTGGCAAGGAACGGGAAGGAGTTTGCACATGGCCTTAAAGGAACCATCCCGCCATTTGCCTGGAGTGATTTTGGGAAACCATGGAAAACCCAGATCTGGATGGCCGGAAGAAGGTTCGATCCAGCTTCCTCCCGAATGCAAAGCAAAAGGGTTGCTCCTCACCCACCACGCTCAATGGGTGGCAGGAATTTTATCTACACCATCTTTAGACCTCCTGGTAGTCAGGTTTTGATGTGCATTTCATCTGTTATATAGCTATCAAGAACTTAATAAATTTTGACTGGATATATATGCTTTTAATTTGTATATATAATCCGTCGTGAATATCAACTGGTTTACTCCACACACACACACACACACACACACACACACACACACACACACACACACACACACACACACATTAAGGCATAACAGCAGAATTATGCTTGATGTATGATATCTCACGGCAGTGATAAATTTATTTGGCTATTACTCAAGGCTGCCACTGTTTTAAAAGTGCTGTTAAACCACTCGATTTTTTTTTATATTGCAATTATGTTGCTTTTGCTGCGTGGAATTTTATTTTTCGATAACAAAATGTAGTATTCAGAGTCTTACGATGTTCGAATCACTCTGTAAAGTATAATCATAGGCAATTCGTGCAGAAACTATATCCCCCTCAGCCTGTTGTGGGAAATCGGGAAGAGACGACTTGCAGAATGGGAAATCAATACCAGATACGCGCCGTGTCCTACTCCCTGCTGCTCCTTATTTTGATTGAGCACCAATTACTCCCCCACACCCGTCGTTACCAGCTGTCCATACACGGATGCGGCGCAGTGTTGTTTGTGTTTTGTTCCTGGTACGGGGTCGCCGGCACGGACCCCGTCGCGAGCGGTGATAATGAGCGCTGGGCCCTCGACAGTGGCGCCCCTAGCGGAGGGTCCTCGCGGCGGCCCGCTTATTAGCGGCGCAGTGCAAACACTTTCAAAGGCACCTGCCCTGTGGTCAAGGCCGCTGGGGTCAGCTGAGGTGAGGTGTGTTCCTGCCTAAATGTGAGGCAACTCACACAGGCAAAGCCATCTGCTTGACAACTAAAACTTCTACAGATCAAAAAAACATCACTGATTGCTAAGTAATCGTAAATTATTTACTATCGCATTTCATACCTACTGCAATATCATACTAAGTACTGATGGGGGAAGTGAAGTGTTGTCATCTCTCTGTGAAACGGGTAACTACGTTCAACGTGTGATAGGTGTATTTTTTAATTGTGAAACGTGTGGGGGTTATGAGGCGAAGATTATGGACGGTTCTGGCATTCACCTTGATGACCGCGGAAAACCGCATAAAAACAGCAGTCAGGACCGCCGGAACGCGGAGGTCTAGACTCGTGCCCAGTCCGTTGTATCTCCCGGATCCACTGTGTGGCTCCTTAGCGGGTATAAATTAATTATTCTGACTACACCATCTATAATCTCAGTACAACTCCGTATACAATCGCTGTTATTTGTTTCTTTATTCGAAGTCGTCAGGGATATACTGCTGATGATTGTACTACAGTACAAACAAGAAGAATATTAACCCAAGAAATATACACTGAAGAGCCAAAGAAACTGGTACACCTGCCTAATATCGCGTAGGGCCCCCGCGAGCACGCAGAGGTGCCGCAACACGACGTGGCATGGACTCGACTATAGTCTGAATTAGTGCTAAAGGGACTTGACACCATTCATCCTGCAGGGCTGTCCATAAATCCGTAAGAGTACGAGGGGGTCGAGATCTCTTCTGAACGGCACGTTGCAAGGCATCCCAGAAATTCTCAATAATGTTCATGTCTGGAGAGTTTGGTGTCCAGCGGAGGTGTTTAAACTCAGAAGAGTGTTCCTGGAGCCACTCTTTATCAATTCTTGACGTGTGGGGGTGTCGAATTGTCTTGCTGGTATTGCCCAAGTCCGTCGGAATGCACAATGGACGTGAATGGATGCAGGTGATCAGCCAGGATGCGTACGTACGTGTCACAGGTCAGAGTCGTATCTAAACGTATCAGGGGTCTCATGTCACTCCAACTGCACACGCTCCACATTACAGAGCCTAAACCAGCTTGAACAAACCCCTGCTGAAATGCAGGGTCATTGAATTCATGAAGATGTCTCCATACCCGTATACCCCCATCCGCTCGATACAATTGGAAACGAGACTCGTCAGACCAGGCAATCTGTTTCCAATCATCAACAGTCCAATGTCGGAGTTGACGGGCCCAGGTGAGGCGTGAAGCTTTGTGTCGTGCACTCAGCAAGGGTACACGAGTGGGCCTTCCACTCCGAAAGCCCATATCGATGATGTTTCGTTGAATGGTTCACACGCCGACACTTGTTGATGACCCAGCATTGAAATCCGCAGCAATTTGCGGAAGGGTTGCACTTTTAACACGTTGAACGATTCTCTTCAGTCGTCGTTGGTCCCGTTCTTGCAGGTTCTATTTCCGGCCACAGCGATGTCAGAGATTTGATGTTTTACCGAATTCCCGATTTTCACGATGCACTCGTGAAATTGTCGTAAGGGAAAATCCCCACCTCATTGTTACCTCGGAGATGCTGTGTCCCATCTCTCGTATGCAGACTATAACACCAGGTCCAAACTCACTTAAATCGCGATAACCTGCCATTGTAGCAGCAGTAACCGATCAAACGTCTGCGCTAGACACCTGTTGTCTTATATAGGCGTTGCCGACCGCAGCGCGATACTCTGAGTGTTTACATCTCTCTGTTTGCATACGCATGCCTATACGAGTTTCTTTGGCTCTTCAGTGTAGGTGGGCACATAAGTGAGTCAAACTGACTCAGAATTTCGCATTGTACAGGGAAATTTAACCTCTACGCATATTGAACTGAAAGACATCCCTGAGAGTCCGAAAGACTTTTAACAAGTTCCGTTCTACTATTTAAGCAATGTTTGGCAAATTTTTATTCGATATAATGAGTTTCCAACATTATCTACAAAAGGTGCATTATTAAATTACTGACCACACAATAACCTCTGCAACAAAATTAAAGTAATGTAGTATTTATTATATCTACTATCAGAATACGCATTTCTTGTGTTGTCTGCATTAACACATTTTAATTGCTACACTAATGCTAGGTTATTGTCACCTTTGCGCAGCCACTGGCCTCACACAGAATTCAATCATTCGAGCATCCACCACGCCAAGTCGGTTACTACGGAGTGTTCTGGTTGTATAAAGGTCCACAGAGTTCAATTTTGTGTAATACTGAGCGCTGAAATATTCACACCGTGAAACATATTGCTCGACTAAGGCTGCCGAGTTTACCATTTGCTAAGTTAGTTAATATTCATTAGCGTCTCCTCCAATCCCCATTTTCAGAAAATCATGTGCTACGTTTACTTAGAAAATTTGAACAATCAAAAACTGAACCAAGTTTTGTGGATCGTTGTATATGGAAATCTATCCGAGTAGTTCAGGTATTATTGATTATATTTGATGTGATCTTTAAGATTTTATTACAGGCATGCTTTCTTCTAAGTTGCGGTCGAGCCGATAGAATAAATTACAAACAATCTGGGATCAACAAGTCAATAGCTAAGATACTCGACCACCACTTAGAACACAATAATAAAGAACAATTAAATTTATTTTTTACGTAACCAAGACCCATTGACTATAGAAGAAAAATCACCGCAGATTAATGAACCAATTAATGATTCCAAAAAACACTGCTGATAGTTTGAATAAAATCGTAAGTGAAACATCTGAGTAGTAAAAATGTCGACAGTAGACTTTTAACGAACTATTCGAACAAGATTTCTAGAGGTTAAAGTGTTCACATTATGTTCTATTTTTTGAGGCATCCTATTGACTGTGTAATTTAACTATTTTCTCAAACATTTAGATAATTAATTCAGCAGTAATGTCGAACTAAATATATAAAATTAGGATGTATTAAAAAAATCTTTGACTTAATTACTACTTTCAATTAGAGCATTTACCACACTGTGTCATTAAGAGGAAACGTACAAATGAATTGAACAACTCGGAGTGTTTGGAAAAGCACATTACACTGACATTGTGCTCTCGGCTTTCAGTCGTGCAGAAGATTGATTCTTCCTTAATAAAAAAATTCTGACTCGAGGAGATAAAATTGAGAAAAATTATTATATCGCAGCATCAGATTGTTTTCCGAGTCACTCTGCTGTAATATTTCAGTTGCTTTTTGCATCAGAAGATTTAGTATCAGCAATATACATCGTAATATTTGAAATCTGATGGAATACTACTGCTATGTAGTTCGTCGTATCAATGTCGACCTGGTGTTTCTGCCTCAGAATCTCGTATGGATACTTCGACTGAAGGACTGAGGTTGACATTTCTTGCTAACAGCAATTTTGAAAAAAGTAAGCATTACTAAAATATAAGTTCGAAGACTATTACCATGATTTAGCGTCTCAACTGTAAGAACTGCTGATTACTACAATTACACACTCAAAATCCGCTCTAGGGAGACAGAACTGAGAATGAACGGTTTGTAATAATGAGTAGAAAGCTGTCAAGAACGACCGTTAAGTCTTTAATATGTGTGGAAGATTTCTGTATTCAGAGAGAGTTTGGCAGATAGCAAGAGCCTGAGACTTGATGGAAAACAAAATTGGCAAGTATAAAAGATTAGATTTCGTTAAAATTCTCCCATTTTTTTCTGAGACACCTATCACGTTTGGTAGCACTGCTTTTTGTTTCTGGTCTTCATCAAGACAGTTTTTCTTCTGCTAATATGCTACCCATATTTAGAAGTGGAAACAAAGTTAAAGAAAAACTGCGAATGGTGAAAGATCGAAGGTCTCCTTTACAAAACAGTGGAATTTATGAAGTATCCGGTAATTGCGGAAAGGTATATATAGGCAAAAACGAACGAGCCGTAGCCGTGAGGATACGTGAACATAAGAGTCACACCCGAATGAGGCATCTTACAAAATCAGCTACTGTTAACACCAAATGGAAGAACATGAAATACTGTGGGAAAATTCAAGAGTGCTAGAACCGAAGGTAATCTACCAAGAAAAGTAAGGGAGGCTATTTAAATCTTCAAACAGCCAAACAACCTTAACAAGGATGTTTTTTTTAACTGCTTAACGTCTCTTAACAGTGAGATCTCTAGAGACGGGAAAGGATGGGGGGCAAGGAATGGGAAGGAATTCGGCTATGGCCTTTTGAAGGAAGCATCCCTGCATTTGCCTGAAGTGATTTGGGAAACCACGGAAAACCCAAATCTGAATGCCCGGACGGGGATTCAAACCGCCCTCCTCCCGAATGCGAGGCCATAACGCTAACGGTTACACCAGCACGCTCCGTGACAAGGATTGTGGTTACGGTCTTAGCCAGTCTTGGAAATTTGTGTTAGATAATTATTAACTCTTAACCCACAGATATTAAATCATAAACAGCATCTCTGGATAATCGATATTGTGAGACCATCGACTGTACAAATACGTAAACAACTAACCACGCCAGTCTCCATCAACTACAAGTCTGTAGAAGATTCGGAAGACGGCCCCTGAAGAAGACCTAAGCCTTGGTCGAAACGTTGGGTAGACGATAGAGGAGTATTTCAACGCAGTGTTAATCCCGTAAGCCATTTTATATATTAAAATTGCCAAGTGTCACTGTATAACTAACTACTCTCTGTTTAAGGACGAGACATATAAATCGTAGTTTAATCCACGTAATAACTGATTACAAAGTGGAAGACATAGTTAAATTCCTTAAAAATCAGACAAATTCAGCGTGGAGCAACTATACAACAACATCCATTCTGTCGACGAGGCATTCAAGTGACCTGTGGAACTCCGGTATGCTCTACAATTGATCTCAACTGATGTTGCAACGCCTAATGTACCGGATATTCTATCAGATAAACATTTTATAACTAAGCTTTGATGAAACCCACTACTGTAGTTGAAATCACCATTTTAAGAATATTTACGATTCCTTCTCTCTAGTTCTGTCTGCACTGATAAAAATTAATTTTAAACACAGATATTTCTCTAATACCTACCAGTTCTGGCGTACTTTACATTACACAGCAATCTGTGCCATAGATGTAGGTCGGATTATGGACCTTTGAAAATCCCAGCTGAGACCGGGGTAGGAACCATGTACCTTCAGATCTACAGTCATACACCTTAACCGCTGAGCCTCAGATCGCTGAAAATATTGTTATGCTCGATCAGACAATAGGGCAATTAGACCATTTAAAAAAAAATGTTGCCAGTTTATTGCACAACCGTTGATTTGGTCCGTTAATTTTAAGTGGAAGTGAAGTTGGATGTGACTGTTCGCTATATTCATTGTTTGGAACCATCGCTATTGTAACATCACCCCCATCAGGTAGACAGTTTTTAACACAGCGTTACGTGAATAGAGCTATTTGGCACAGCAGTAAAGTTTGTACTAATGGTGATAGGAGCCGTTTGTCGCGTCTGTCGTGGCAATGAAACTTGAGTGTAATGCTGGCTGCAGCCGACGCCTGACGCGCTGTCAGTCCAGGCAGGCTACCGGCAATACATGGCTATTGACGTAATCGTTATTATAACGACACTGTCCGCCACAGACCTCACCGTCCGCGGTCGATTACTGCGTATAATTACGACCATCTCGGTCGACCTCGTGGCTGTGACGTCTGTCATGTTGCACGGCACGAAAGTAAATCACCTGATATACAGAGTGTCCAGGAATGAAAGGATAATAAAGATGTATTGAAGACATCGTTAAAATTTGAAACATAGAATAAAATCCGCTTAAGTTATCAGAAATGGTCAAAAATAAGCGGAACCAACCAATACGATTGAAGTACACTACGTTCATTTTTATCGATTTTAAAATAAATGAGTTTGAGTTTTTATCATCTCTCTTTATGTTTTGGAGCTATGTTAGCTCATATCGGTTTCACAGTGTAACTAATACAGGGGGAGGAAAAAATAATACGATCACCTGTGAAATAATGGAAAATCTTTATTAATAGGGGGTTGGACCTTCCTTTGACTGAAGTACAGATTTAATGCGACGTGGGATAGATGCATAAAGGTCATGGACAATATTTAAAGGTATATTAATCCATTCCTCCTGCACCCCCATGCTTCAAAGTCGGCAAGAGACATTCAGGATTAAACGCTTCTCCGGCAGTTCTCCAGACATAAACGCGTCCGGTCGTCTAAAAAAGGGTGAATGACTATTCATGTGACCATATTACCTGTTGCCACTGCTGTGGGGACTATCCTTTGTGATCTCTGCATCACTGGCGTCGCTTGAAAGCATTACTTGCTGTCACCAAGGGTTTACGAATTGCCACTCTGCCATACATTTTCACAGCATGACAGTTTTTTTTCGAAACGGGGTCCTGGAGGTAACTGTTTATTTCGGATGTTATCTCGCATAACGATTGCTTGTGCTTTCGGGCTACTATGCGCTTTAAGACCCGTCTATCCCTATCAGTGACCTTTGACTTTCGGCAACTGTTGTGATTTGATGACGCCGTCTCACCCTCTTTCGTGTACGCTGTCATAATGGCTGATACCGTACTCCTTGCAAACCCCAAAAGGTTTGATGTTTCCGTAACCGATGCTCCACTTAAACGCGCTCCGACAATCATTCCTGTTTGAAATTCTGGCAGGTCTGACATTTCAACTTATCACAGACAGTTCGATAGACGCATGCAACGCAGGTGACTGCTGCTGAGAGACTGATACCTTCCTCTTCACGCTCACTAGGTGGCAGACTTCTGTTGCAGGTGGCGCGGCTGTACTGCAAGTATGAAATACTTCATACTTTTTCACAGGTGTTCGTATTATTTTGTCCTCCATCTGTATAGGGTTCAATCAGAATAATAACAAATTTGGCATCACATTCCACATTGCACAGTTCCCGTCAATACAATTATAAGTCTCTACGCAAGTTGCGTCTGTATAAAGGTTTAATGAAAAATTACAACATCAGTTTGGATGGATTTTCAGTTTGAAAGATTATGATCTAGCTTAAAATCTGCCGCACCCGCTATTACTCTACATGAGAGGGGTACGGAACAATGAATCAAAAGTTGTTCGCAACAAGGACAGATATGCGCCACATCTCAAATGAACACTCCTTTACGAGATAAAACGACAAAGATGATGCTACAACACATATAATCATTCCAAACTTTGGATTCTGTTATTTTTTTTGCTACGGAACTTGGATTATTTATTTCTTCAATTTTATGATATATAGTACGTTAGAATACACGAAAAGCGCTTTTTAAATCATTATATCAAATATTATCACTGCAATAAGCATAACGATACTAAGGAATATAATTTACTGTAAAGGTTACAAACATTCTACACTTCAAACGTTTATGCTTTGCTGCTAGGAGCAAAACAAAAGACAAATTTTTTACTGCTCACAGAATGAGGTCTGCGAAAGAGAAGCAGCTAAAAAATGCTAGTAACCCTCTGAGTTTGACAGATGTTTGCACATAAAACGGAGAACTAGATCCAGAAACTGTAAAAGGCATACTCTCAGTTTCCATGGCCCACATACAGTTCATATCCCGGTCGCTGCACGAAACTCATCTGGCCTCCCTAGTTCAGTCGAGAGTAATATCTGATCTTTTAGCATTTTTCTCTGTCTGTATCTGCTGATCTGAAAACTCGGTACAAATTGCAATCGATTGCTAGTTGTCTGCGGAAACTCTGAAAACCCGTAATCGATGATGGCAAGCATATAGAAGAGAATTCCAACTCGCAACATTCATACAACGAGCACAATTTATTGTACGCGCGGCTTAACGTACTCGAGTCAACTACTATCTGAATTGCCCCTTTCTTTACTAACGCAAAAACCGAGCATGGTGGGTGAGCGGAAACGCACTGGCCACACATTCTGAAAGACACGGGTTCGAATCCATGTACGGCAATCCAGATTTGACTTTTCATGGTTTCCTCAAATCACTCCAGGCGATTGCTGGGATTCTTCCTTCAAAATACCATGGCCGAATTACTTCTCATTCCTTGTCCTCTATCATTTCCCGCATCTAATGCATAATGCCAGCAACAGAAAAAAAAGGAACGCAAAGACAGAATCTCCAATTTTATCCCAGTGTTTCTAATCTTCCAATTTTCTGTTATTCCCTCATCCCCACCGTCAACACCACCAAAAAACTATGAAAATCTTATATTGATAGTTTTGATTCCATATGAAATATTAGCAGCATGTTTTCAGTAACAAGATATTAGCCAAATCAAAAGCCTTAATCTTTACTAATTCACCAGAATGGCAATGCAGTATTTCTTCGTCTGTAGAATTAGGAATACAGCTCGGAAAGATACATCCTTTGTGAGTCTTTTATTTCTTCACCATACGCAAGTTATATTTAAGTAATTTCCACTAGATCCTAGCATCACTTTTAAAGTTTAAAAAAAAAGAGGGGAACTGTACTAGTCTAATTCACATCACAAAGAGGAATATTTTATAATATAGTAAAATGTTTAGTCAATAAGTGCGACTTGAGACCCATTATACCCTTCAATACTCATTTTTCCCCCTCGTATCTTCTAAAATCTTTTTTATTCAGAACATAAACTAAAAATAAGGTCTGTCTGGGTGTCTTAGTAGCGCTGGAGCCTCCTACATCAGTATGATTTTCTGCATTCGGGATCCCATTACGATCCCTATTAAATCTTCGGATCATAAGCACACATTCAGTATAGAGGAGAGAGCGACATTTCTACCGTTTTTTCAGTCGTGCACTTTCGACATCCAGGAAGCAATAATACCGTAGAAAAACTTACCCCGACTTTGGCTCGTTGACGGCCGAATTTGGACCACCTCTTCACAGAGTCCGAGGGCCCACCTGGCGCAGCCAATCAGGCGCCGCGGCCAGCGCTGGCAGTCTTTCAGCTACAGTATTGCGTGTGTCCGGCCCGTGTTCCCAATTAGAGTGCGACAGGGGTGGTCCGGTCGGGATTAGAGCCGATCGCTGGCAGGTCTCAGGCGATCCAGCACACTGTGCGTGTAGGCGCGTCCGGCTTTAATTACGAAGAGGGGAAAAGGAGCTGTTTCTTGCGTGGCGATATCAAGGCCCTGACTACAGCAGAATTAAATGTCAGACGGAACACGGCCTGTGCAGAACATATTGCTTCTTGGAATCGGCAATTTCGTTCTCTGGCTTTCTACCAAGTAGTTTTGTTTTCTACTTAAACCCTGCAAGATATTACTCTGGTTTTTACAGTTGTTAAATGAAATAAACGTAACACCTCTGGAAATGGCCGTGTACGAATGAAAATCACTAATTGTACAGCTAGCCAGAGAATTTCTTGTAGTTTCTGCAACAAGAAATAATTCCTAGTTTTATTAAATGGGTTTATTACGCCAATGTCTCAGGCTATTTTTCTACATTTGCTTGTTCAAATAACAAATTATTGTCTGAAGAAACGCTATTGGAACTATTATTTCTAAAAGTAAATTCTTTTCTAGAATGCGTTTCGCCTCTCATCTAGACATTAATAGAGATCTAAATAACATTGAACATATTGTACATTATTAGTTACTGCTCTGTCTAAAGGTGTTCTTTTAATTGTATTGGTATACAATTTAAACATTATTTTAATCATTTTTATACTGATTCAGTTGTCGCGGCTGAGGGTGTTACTTCCTGTCAGTTTGCTTTTGTTGGTTTTGATATTAAACATAACCTTCCCTTTTCTCATCGGCCACAATTTCTCAGAGCAAACATTGCAATTACATCCGGCACTATAGTCGTTCGGTTATTTTATCCACACTAGCTTTATTCATTTTCGTAATGAGTGTCATTGCCGTTTATTGAATAATAAATTATTTTGATTTTTTAATGATAACAACAATAGACATATTTAGATAAATTTCTACCGTAACTATGCTGACAGCAAATAATTATTTTTTCTCTTCTTACTAACTGCAGTATACCACAGAACCAAATTTTATTCTGAAGTTCTGAGCCTACACGCCGTGATTTTCATGCCGAAATGGCTGACAGGTTCAATAAAAGGAAATAAGCTTGGATTTTTGTACAATTAAAAGGTCATTCGTTAGAATCTACAACCGATTTAAGTTACATAGCAATATTACCAATGCTACCAGATGTTCAGAAAAATAGCTCTCAGCGTTTTGAGATTTGTGTTTTTCACATATTGAGATAACATGACGATGTGTTGCATCAAACAACTACCTACGTTATACTACACAACATGCTTCACTGGCATTAGTGCAACATCAAGGTGTCAGACTTATATACAACCCATTGTTAACCGGCTTAAGTTGTCAAATGTAAACGACTCATACATTCTGGATTACAAAGTTTTAATAAAAAAGGACCCTGTTCATATTTCAGTAAAGACAATCAGTGTAACTAATACAACCAAGTCATCTCCACCAACCAGGACAATGTGTTTTTATAGAGAAGTACTCACTACTCTCATATCGTAAAAGCCTCAGTACACAGTCTGTGGAAGTTTCATTGTGGACTGCCCGGTGTTAATATGAAAAAAACTGAGAAGCGCTTTCCATTTCATAAATTGATATCCTCTGTTAAAGACGAGGCTAAGTGTGAGATCTGTATTTGCAAGGCTAACAAGGAGGTTTCCTTTTTTTGTCCAGCGGTTCTGAGAACAAAACTATTGTTTCATGTTTTTCATTAAGTGTGTTGCAGCCAAAATATTCCAGGAAGATCAATTTCATCCTTCGACCGAGGATCAAACCATATTGTTGGGAATATCGAGGTGCATTATAGCATATCTTTGAGATCCAGTACATCGCTTATACAACCTAAGTGGATAAGATAGTACTTTCTGATTAAATTGAATTGTTTCAGATGTTTTATATAGTAAATGTTTACCTATAGTAACGACGTGTACTCTGATTTATTAAACTTTCAACTTAATGAAGTCCTGCATACATTTTATATTACCAGTTTATTACGTATCTTTTAGATGTCATACGTGAGTTCTATATTTCCGGATTAAACATGTTATCTCTGCATCAATTTCTGAACGCAAGCGGCACACATCAAATCTTTCTCCAATATTGTCGAGTTAACGAAGATGTATATGTTTTGAGTGTTGATCTCCTTGATACAATTACCGGAGATGAAACATACATATATCAAGTGTGCTGGGATGACGAGCAACCGAATGAATTCTTTTTCCGCCCGGGAGAGAAAAAAAATTAATGGAGGTATTAGCATTAGATGAGACATTCCTCTCTTTAAAGTTAGGATACCACGCACAGAATATAATGGGATACACAAGGAGGGGCTCTGAATCACGGATGCCGACATCGGGTGTCGTAGTGACACCGGAGGGGAAGAAAATTTCCAATAATCCGCCTTGGAAGAGCATCACCGGGAGGCCAGTACTGAAAGAGCGCTAAGAGGGAATATGGGCTCTCCTTCGGTGTTCCATTTAACCGTAAAATTTCGTATAACTAGATTATAAGAGAAAGAAAAATTAAATGAAAATGGGATAAGAATCATCCATTACAGCAACCTATTTTAAGCAGAGTCTGCTTTTAAGTTTCCTATTAACATATGGCGGAATTTTCCATCTCTGGTGAGCGAAAATCTTCATAAACGAATCGTATTCCAACCCCCCCCCCCCCCCAACACATTTTCAAAAAAACGTAAAAATCATTTGAAAAAATATACCTCAACAGAGTACAACTGCCGTTGAAGGGGTTCATGAATGATGTAACACCAGTCAGAAGAAATTACTAGAAGATTAACAGATAAAATCAAATAAAACGATACGCCAATCGAATAGTACTCCATTCACACGTCACTTTTAATACGAAGAAATCGATATATTTATCTCAACATGGAAAAAGAGATATTTAAAGCAGAAAACTAAGTAACAATACGCATGTATATAATTGTAATAGCTATCTCAAGAAAGCGACCTGGACCAGACGCAAATTTCGGATTGTGGCCTTTTTGAATTAGCCACAACGCGCTCTGGCCGTTGTTTGTAAGTGCCATAACGCGGATAACGTGTAGTGGCCGTTTTCAAGAAACCAGAACTCATTGTGGTCTTTTTTCGCTCAATTAGCGTTTTCAGTCTTTGAGCGTAACATATAGATTTTAACTTTCTAAAAAAAAAAAAAAAAAACCATCTTACCAAGAGATTTCAGGTTACATTAACCGTTAGTACAGGGTCTTAAGAGAACTTGGTTATTAGCGCCGAAACTAACTAGCCGATATTAAAAATAAAATAAGGTATCACATGTGTAAAATTGATTTTGTCCAAGGGAATAATACAAACGGAAAATTTAATTAAATTGCTCATGTAAATGGTATAATCACCTCCAAAAACTGGGTACCAATAGTTATTCTTATAGTTATGTGGAACCACAACTACAGTTCTGGTCACAAAAAAGTGCAAATGGAGCTATTCCTGACCACCATGTAACTGTCTCAATGATAAGTCGTAAGTAGAATGTAGTTTATTATTAGTTAGTTATGTATATTAATATTGTAATTTTGCTAACACCAACATGTATGTACATTCACAGTCACTGACGATGCCCCATTCCACAAGGGCGAAACGCGTGTGAGCATATGCGAATAAAACCAGTTGCTAACAAACGGTGTTCTCATTTACAATTGTGTAACATGCAACTGCAGAAGGATAGCCACTTTACCACATAAACGTACAAAAGTATCAGCGTCAAATCACAGTAAACACACACATTAGAAAATGTACTGAAGTGTCACAGGTACTGCCAATTTACTAAATGCCATCTAGTGTTGTGGAGTGCAAGAATATATTTAAATAATTCTACAGGTTCTGCACATTTGCTCCGAAGCTTAGGGTCCAGTGTTTCTAAGCTGTATCTTAGTTGTAAGCGGGACATATTCTCGGCTATGACAGCTTTCTAGCTAGCTACGCGTGGCAGAGGTCGCCGGTTCGAGTCCAGTCCAGGGAATGGGTGGTTTGAATTAAGTGTTGTGTTCGTCCTGTGTTATCAGGTTATCAGCAATACTTGAGGAGTCTAATACACTTGAGGAAAATGAAACAGAGATGATGCAAGCTGATTGGCTAAAAGTTCGAATGCCATTTAAAAAAAAGGTTTTCAGACATGTTTGGATAAATATGTTATGTTTTAATGGATCACAAATAAATACTGGGATGTGGAATTTAAGTTAATGTGAGTGCAAGAGTAGTGGAGAAATTTCAAACTGAGATGACAGCAATTACCAGCAAGAACAATTTGGGTAGGGGGACAGGGTTGGCGGGAAACTTAGGAAGGTACATTACGACGGTGGCAATACGAAGCTTTTACTGACAAACACGTCGGAAGGTGTCCGCCGACAGACACCACGAAAGTGACCTGACGGCTGAATTTTCGGTATGTGAGAAGCTACTAACGTGGTACAAAGTGGCAAAGACGTGCAGGGAACTAACAAGTGAAACATTATTCCAGAAAGTCTTTTTCACTTTTCACGATAAACTATATTTTTCTCAGATGCCTTGAAGTCACTAAAAGCGGCAAAGTGTTTAGCCCAGTCACAGACCAAACATGTCTAGGCATTTTTTGTACGATCGATCGGAGACACATTTTCTATGCTTAGTAATTAAATATTTATCCTTCGTTACATGTGGAGCCAATTGGGAGGATGACTGGTTCACGGAAGCAGACGATTGGAGGAATCAAGATTCTTTCATGACACGCAGGCATGAAACGAATCGAGATGGAGGGTGAGAGAGATTTTTCATGGTATTTGTTATCACCTCTTCATTCTGGGCACACTAGTGACTACACGCCTCTGCGGCTGACATTTAGTGACCTCGCTCTTACTACCAATCTGCATCGCTGGATCTAAATACAGAACTCACTAGCCTGCCTGCGGAAACCGCTACGTCAGAATGCTATGCGGTAATATGCAATGACATCCGATCTCTTCCACACTAACAGTTCGCTCTGTTCAAATGATCAACAGATTTCATTTTCTTTTAATTCAGTAAATGTGGTCTGTTAAAACAAAAATTACTTAATTTCTTTCAAACAATAAATCATTCTTTTTGATGTTTAAAGTTGAAAATTAAATACCTGAAATTCATGATTTCACATAGATATCAGTTTACTCCCAGTCATTTTTAAAGAGCCAGATCTGTCAGAATAAAGAAACGATATCCAAAGTCAATATTAATTATGAATGAATAATCTCGCTAAGATACGACACATTACAATTTGGTTCACAGTAGAGGAATAATACGGTACAATATGGGTATTATCTATTTTTAACATAAAATATCTATTTTTCCGCGGAAGTTTGGTTTATGCATTTATTCGGTCAGTTTTTATTAAATATTTTGATGCACTAGATAAAGTAGGTTTTAAATACAACAAGTTAATAAAATGTGGCGCACTTTGCCTAGCGGAATATTTCATTAACGAGGAATATGTTCCCCATTAAGAAAGTTCACTACAGGCATATCTATCTTTAGCTGGAGAAGTGTTAAAGAAATTTAAAAAAATTTCCATTAGTGCAATGTTGTTGTAAGCCATGTTTCCGCAGTTGCTTAATTAATTACCAGTTGAAAGATAACGCCAATGCATTGCCGTTATCTTTCAACTGATAATTTCCATTAGGTTTCGGACAAAAATATATATATATATTAACAAAGCTTTTCGAATTACATAATTTATTTCGTCAAATGTGTAACGAATCAATCTAGGACAAAGACATTTGGTAGAAAACTAACAGATAATTATAAAAAAATTAAAGATAATAACGTAGCCGGAGCTGCGGATAAATGGTTTTTATAATTATATATTTATAGCAATAAGCATTATTCCTGAAGTTTCTCTGCCGAGATAAAGTGATTAATAATGGAAGTAATTAAGTTTAAATTACAGTTGCAGCATCACCGCTAAGCGATAGGGCATCATTAATCTAGGGAAACGATCGTTGTACACGATTTACAGCTTAAATACAATTTTGTTATCATCTTTCATCCGTGACTTCTTTCACACAGACGACAGAATTCTTGGTAATTTGTCACCACCATGCATATTTCCTCGTATTTCATTAATTATGAAGTCATTAACTCTGCGGACTTACTACACTGCTGCCATCTGTACCCGATTTGTATGGTACGAACAGATACACGAAGCTATGGTGTCGTTATGTATGGTTCTTTATTAATTTTCAGTTAGATTTTAATTTTATACTTGAACCCCATTTAAAGTAACGTGATGAGATAAATTTCATATTTTAAGCCAAAGGGGTAAAGCTCGGGGCTCGCATTTGGCGGGTTCCTGTTTCCCTTCGACCATCCATATTTCAGTTTTCTATGGTTTCCCGAAATCATTGCAGGTGAATGCCGAGATGGTTTCTAGAAAATTCCATGCCCGAATTCCTTCCCTTCCTTGCCCACCATCTTGTACCAGCTTTAATTATCCCGAGGTCGACGAACATAAAAGACCGAATTAAAAAAATAATAAGCCTGACCTTCAGATTTCAAATTGTCAAAATCTCATCAAAATCTGTTCAGTAGTTATTAAAATTATGTTAGCTTATGTTTAATGTTAAGAAGTGATCTCAACTTCCACTGTGACGTCAGGTGGCGTAACGTTAAGACTTGCGTTACATTTTAAGGCAAACCCTGCGCTCTAAACAAAGGAAAGTTCACCAAAATATGACGGTAGTTTCTGCGCGATGGCGTAACAAACACAGATCAATTATTGATTTACATTATAGTACAGATTAAGAATTCGTAACTTCGAGTTCATTTCGGGGAAGCTCATTTTTTACTAATCATTTATCATGTTTGGTTCGACTTTAAGTTTCACGAGGAAATTATTATTAGTTTGTGGAACGACACAACTAAAGTCACGAGATTCTTTTTTATTTAATCACTGACTATGTGACTATTTCCATTAGTCAATAGAGGGAACTAATTAAACCCGAAACCGGTCCTCTAAGTCGGACCCCGGCTTTATTTCGCATGGACGGTGCTGCGTTCTGGCATCTTTGAACACGTAACCATCGAAAAAAATGAGTTTTGAAGTTTGCAGGATTGGCCAGAGACAAGTATCCCACCTGTTATGCTATTAGTGCTTTCAATAAGAGTGAATGTTTTTCAGAGGTTCATTGAACAGCGTTTTTATAGTGATCCAAAGGAAGAAAGTAACAACACTGTGCACTGCAGTGTCTTTGGAAATACTGTTCTATATTAGTGGGACTTTTCTTTTTAAATGCTTGAAACTGCCAGATCAAAGACGTCCTAAGCATAACACGTTGGCGCTCCCCAAGTCGGAGCCACCCCCCATAATCCTCGTTATTATTTCGTCAATCTGTTAAAGTGATTAGAAATGCTGTTTCAGATTGCCAAAACAGATAGAAACCTCGTTGAGAAAAGGTGATGATTTTTGCCGTTAGTGGAACAACTTATTAGCGTAGAAAAAACTTTTTAAATTTATTCTTGAATGGTAAATTATCAACAAATTATAATGTCAAAAAAGCTAAACTGTTTAGAGCACATGTTTAAATGTCAAAATAAAATGATATCATACAGTTTTTAATTTTAATGCACTTTTCTGATAATTTTACGTATCCTCTTAACAGGGGTGCAAACGGTATGGTGGCTTAGCGATTAATGCGTCTGACTGGAAAGCGTAAGGTCCCCGGTTAGAATCCCTGTCTCGGTGGGGATTTTCAAAGACTTAACCCGACCTTCGCCTCAGGCACAGCTTGCTGTGTAATGTGGAGTACGCCAGAACGCTTCCGTGGTTCGTATTCCACGTTAAACTGTAGGCGGCTACGACAGGAGCGGAATGTGCAGTCAGCAGAAACCACACGGAATTATTGCTACAACAGGAATACAACTTTGGCTATCATTTTTCAGAGACTGCTTCTGCGAATGTTTACCCCCCACAAAAAAAATGAATTTGAAAGGTATGAACAGGTATTTACTAACTCCCGTCAAGCAGGTTATTTGAAAAAAATATCAAAAGACGTATACCATTAAAATTAAACTTAAAAACGAGTCAAGTAAAAACAAAATTGGAGTCTGACATTGGTTCCTTTCCTCTGACGGTATTAGCTGAAGAAAGAGCTGCCAGATCAATCCACGCCCCTCAGCGTTCGTCCAACTCAAGGCAGACAGCTTTACTTGCAGCCATCTCCCCTGAATTCCTCTTCACGGCACAATAAATCCGCAAATGAGCTTTCAATTTCGGGCCCGAGAACAAGCAATCTCCACCTCGCTCATAAATATTCATCATCTACGAACGCTTTCCGCAGAAACGGTGATAGAAAAAAAAGCGCCCCTTTGAGGGTGGTGCTGAAAGTGCAACCTCGTCTTGAAGACGCCTCGCGTCTTTATACGATGGGTGGGCACCACTTCTAGAACCTGCCATCTCAGTCTCCGACAAGAGAACTTCAACAGATAACAGCTGTCGGCAAACACGGGGTGTACTCGTACTGATAAATAAATCTATATGATGTAAAGGAATCTTTTTGTTTGTAAAGACACGTGATATTCAGAATTTAACGAAAATTCATGTTTAATTGTTTTCAGAAACCATCACCTTTTATCGTCAAGATGGATAAGTTTTAAGAAAAAGCAAGCTATTCCAAAAGCTTGTTGCAGAAAATAACTAGTCTGAAGTATATCCAGGAAATTAGTTCAGATGTTAGGTAAAAGTATAAGTGTACTTCCAATATTTCCAAGGTCATGTTGGAATTCTGTGGAGAGAGAGAGAGTGTGTGTGTGTGTGTGTGTGTGTGTGTGTGTGTGTGTGTTTGTTCTTTTTCCCCAGGAGCTATAATTGAATGAAAGGATTCATCGATTAAGGAAACTTCTAATGCGACTAAAGTTTTTCTGCAGAGGCCAAGCCCCCTGGCCGTTCTGATATGGGTTTTCCACGATTTTCCTAGATCACTGCAGACAAATAACGCGATGGTACCTTAGGATAAGGCGATAGGCGCCTCCTCTAATACACGGTATGCTCCATATACGTATATTACATACATACGCATTAAGAATAACTGCTATGCACCCTCCAACACCCACTTACGTTTTCGTCTCATAAACTTGAAAGAAATTGTCACCAACATTGTAAAAAAGGAGAATAAATGGCTGGCGATCCCGTTGGGACAGTAATTTTGATATCGAGTCATGAACGACATTGAAACCAAGTGACTGTACACTAAACTAGAAATCTCAACAATGAACTGCTGGAGGACAGAGCAGAGTAGTTAGGGGACAGAATACGCGTCTAGCTTTTGGGAGGATTCCCTGCTATATCCCACGTACAGCAGTTTGGAAAATGTTAGTCATTATAATGTGATTTTCAAGCAGTATAATTAAAAAGGAACGAAATGTTAGAGAATTTTCTAAAAATGAATAGATTTATCTTCTCTGATGTGTTTGTCATCACTTCCCAACAATAATATGTTCACATCTAAGTAGAGTCAACATTTCATGCATCCAGGCCTGTTCAGTTGTGCTATTGCTTGTACTCGTATTATTCCTGGGCTGGAACCAAATATAAATGCAACATATTACAAAATTAATTGTTACCAGTATTCTACAACGCTTTAGCAATTTAGTGTCATAGTGTTTGGTTACAGATAGTGGTGTTCCAGATACAAATCCAAAGACGTTGTAAGAGGTACAAAAACTTTAAATAAGCAAGACATAAGTTTAAGCACGAGTCTGAAAGCATCATACATAAGGTCATGTTCTTTCGAGACCCACAATATTACGTTAATCGTAAGAATTTGAACACTGCCACACATTACTATTTACTACAGTCAAAATTGATCCTGGTAACTGTTTATGGATGTTTCAATAGTACATGAAAAGCTGGAAATAAATATGCAAAAATAACGCCAGTAGTTATCTAATATTATTCGTAAATCAATAAACGGATGTGTACGCTTATAGCGACTACACCGTACATTCTGAATAAAAGACGGAACAATTATTCAATCACTAATTTGTCTGTCTGTCAGTTCAGACTCATAACTTCAAGACCCTTTCACTTACAACCATAAATTAGGCCAGATTTTAGGTCTTAGTTTGATTAGTAGTACTCTTATTACAAATTTAGAAATGGTATCTCAAAAACCGATTGGCGAGTCGATAATTACATCGGGTGACGTATAAAGGTAAAGGATGATATGCAGGACTAGAATTTTACGTCAGTAACAATACCTTCTTCGTTGGAAGTAAACACAGGTCCAAGAAAGTAATCATGGGTACGCTGAGAGGTTTTGACTGAATGAGTTCTAAAATTTAGGTTCAAAAGTCAGAGCGCCACATAAGATAACCACCAGAGGAAGGCGGGCAGATAAAAATGAGAAGTGTCACAAGCAGAGTGTCGGGCTAGTCCGCCCACAAATCCAATTTCTGAGACCAACTTCAGCTCGCGGCAGAAGCGACGGGAAGAAATTTCAAGGACAGAAGAAAAATTTAATCAGACAAATGCTGCAGAGAAGAGACGTAAAATGGAAAAAAATATAAGAGGGTTAATTTTTACAGAATTTCCTAGCCGCACAGCTAAAGAAATTAAGCAGATCCAGAGAACTGGAAATTGAGAAAATGCAAGTGTGTTCCCCTAAATATGCTAACACAATTTATTTCTGTGTTTCTTTCTCATTGAACCCTCGTCATCTCCATTCCAACCACTATTTTTGTTTCTCCTTTTTTATATAGAAAAAGAAGAGTTTGAAAAGAAGACTAATTAATGCTACTGTAAAAGAAATGCAAGAATCAGAGTTGGGGGACAGATGTGTCGGCTGAATCAAAGTGATTTAATTATAAAGCAAGAAAATCTCAATACATTTACATAAAGCTGAATTTAAGCAAACGTCAACAGAAGCAGATGTACATTTGTGAGGGGGCAAAAGAAAAGAATTTGGGCGCAGTCGGTAAGATATTCTCCGAATTAAGAATGGTTGTGGCAAATATATGAAGGAATTAACAACACGACAAAACTTCATCACGTTCTTACTCTATCCGTGATATTCTCCTTTAAAATATATTGGAAAAAGGAAGTTTAATTTTAACTTATTTTTAGTGCAGTCCTAAAATCAAAAAAGATTCTTTAAATCCATAACAAATATTAACACCGGACTCCATATTTTAATTTTACAATGGTTTACAGAGTGAAGAAGAGAGTAAAGCAGAATGTGTACAGGAAAATTATACGTTCCGCAAGGAAACAATTCCAACTCTCTCTTCATTCATGAGTTAACAGATACATTTGGAAGAACTTGAAGGAAAATAAAGAATTTAATAAACACGATCATATGTATACAATTAAATGTTAATAAATAATGCCAATGCAACTGTTTTTATATGGTTTAATGCCGTAACCCGTTTTGCCCCTCATTGAGGCATCGTCAGGGAAATTTATAATTAGTTTACCAAATTTGTTACTGAATGTATGTGGAGACTTTTCCGGCGTATTGGTGAAATGAAATCTTCACAGGAGTTCAGCCAGATAGCGTTGTAAAAAAGACAACGCTTCGACTGCCGCCTCTGCTGTCTTCATCACGTCTACTACTTCAGATATTCCTACCTGAAGTAGTAGACCTGATAAAGACGGCAGAGGCGGCAGTCGAAACATTGTCTTTTTACAACGCTATCCGGCTGAACTCCTGTGAAGATTTCGCTTTTGTTACTGGATGTCTAACAATATTCTAAATTGAAACATCTACTGATTTTTTACAACTTGCTATTAACATTGGTGTTATCAAGGTTCGTAGCCATACATATCTGATTTTTTCTTAAAGAACGTTATAGCTAGATGGCACAATGTTTACATCTAGTTGCCAACATTTAAGCACATATCTTTATCTGGAACATGCAAAGCAGAGATTTATGAATGCGAATCTTAATGTAAACAGTAAGTTCTAAAGAATCATCAAATTTTTCAAATTAGGATTATGTAAAACGTTAAGTAATAAGTTTGTAAACTAAATGTAAATTTCGACATTGATTCGTCGCTGATAATGACTCGATGAGAGGCAAAATGCGTACAGCATTAAACCACATAAAAACAATTGCATTAGAGTTAGTTATTAAAATTTAATTTACTGAGTTACTGCGGAGAAACGGTCTACAACAACAATGCATATTTATAGAACGTTAAGTACTTGGGAACTAGTTCCAGGTTTCTTTTCGTTCAAACGACTTAAAACCATTGCTTTTATTTGATAAAGACATTATTTAATTACAATAAATGATAATTTCATGATTGCAGAAAAATATTCGTAGCTAATGCCAATACAGTTTTCAACAGAATCACCTTACTGAAACCTGTAGAAGCAAGTTATAGAGATAAATGTTGCCCGGTTTCACTTTGATCTATGGTTGAAATAAATAAATTTAATATCCATAGCCAAGAATAAATAAGCTACCAGTACTTCGCACCAGACTAAACAGGGCCTCTTTATCCAGAAGCTTCTCCACACCTGATGTCACCCAGCCGTGAGACGCACCCTTCGGGTTATGGCAGTGGATGCTGTTGGTAGTGCTGTAGAAGGGCCATAAGCGTCTTGAGTGCGCCGGAGCCCACCTGAGCCCAAGCTGCGAGCTTTGGTGTCTTATGTCAAAGTCGTGTTGACAGTGCTTGCGAACAGACGTCAACAGGATCGAACTGATGTAAGGCCGAGGCACTCGCGTCGCGGGGCAGCTTAACTGTCAGGGGCACCGTCTGGGCAGCAAAATGGACAGCAGAGAGAGGGTCCCTCAAGCTTCATTTCGACTTCTTATATCAGCTTTACAGCACAGAAACAGGAAAATTCTTCTAAATAATGGAACGCACAAAAACTCTGCCTATGTCTAAGCTTTTTCTTCCTCGCCTAAAATATAAATTAAAGACTTCATCCGGAGTAAAGATTACCTTTTATTTTAATAGAAGTCAACTTCAAAGCAATGGTTATACACAAATTTCAACCAGTCATAGTGAATTTTTCTTGGAAAGCAAGTAATTTTTTCCTTTGTGTAACCACATTCAGATCAGAGAGGCCTTTCGAAATTTTATGTAAACGTAAAGTAGCGATTCACAATCTCGAAAAATTCAACTATGGATCAGAATTTAGCCGGTCTCTTACGAAACGTATAAATTAACTTAAGAAAGCAGTCACAATGATTGTATTTCGGTTATAAAGAAATAATATAAATAATTTATAGGGAAACGTAAAGTAGCTAGTGGGCACAGTACAAAATTTTTGACTCCATTAGTTTTTAATCTTGATGGATTGAAGCAAGGATATTAAGAAGTTCCGTAATTAATTAATAATGGGATGTTCTTTAATAGATACATTAGAATGGTCTGATAAGTTCTCGGCTCAGATAACATATATCGATAATTGAAAAACATGGAACTGCAAGATTCGAGATCGTCTTTACAAACATATAGAGCAGGGGTGGCCAAGCTCGTTGATAGTACGAGCCATTTTTCAAAATTCGAAATTATTCGCGAGCCGCAATTAAATACGTATTTAAAAGGTAATAAAATTTTTTTTACAGAAATTATTTATTGAAAACATTTGAATAAAAGTGAAAAATATGTGTATTGAATTTAAATGTTAAAAATTAAACACATTTATTTTACTTCTCTTGATAGTTCTTTAAAATTTGGTGAATAATTGGTGACATCACTTCTCAGTAATTCTTTGAAATGCTGGTGGGTTAATACAGATCGGTGTTTGGATTTCACGAATTTTAAAGTGGAATAAAATGATTCACATAAGTACGTTGTTCCGAATATTGAAATAATTCGACAAGCAGCCATTTTTAATTCAGGATACTTCGATTAAGGTAAAAATTTCCAAAATTTAGTAATCGGCGTCGACTTATATTTTAATTGAAGAGCTTGATCTTCTTGCATCTCTATTAATTCTAATTCTCCAGATGCTTTTTGGGTCATAATTATATTGGAAATGGAAAATTCACCTTGAATTATGTTAATTTCAACTGGATTTAGAAAAAATCAAGAGACTATTTAAAATGTTTCAAGTTTTGAAATCTATTTTAGAATTTCGTCAATATTCCTTCAAGGTTTTTTTATATACTCGTTGAGTTTTTCTTGTTTAGTATTGGAACAAATTATTTTAATTCGAGGAAAATGAAAAAAGGTTTTATTTTTAATGTCCTTTTGAAAAAGTTGTGATTTAGTTTGAAATCTAAATATACACTGTGAGAGATCAGATACTATTCTATCTTTCCCCTGCAATTGTAAATTCAGTGTTTGCAAATGTTCCATGACATCAGTCAAAAATATTAAGTCTTGCAACCACTCGTCATCGTCTAATTTTGAATAAGTTATTTCCTTTTCTTTTAGAAATGCAGTTATCGGAACAACAAAGCTACAAATCGATGTAGATACGTTGTAGCTAGATAACCATCTAACAATGCAAAAGAAATTAATATCATTTGGAATATCTTCGTCCTTTAATTCTTCAAGGAAATTTTTGAATTGTCGATGATTTTTTGCATTGGTGCAAATGTAATTTACAATGCGTAACACTGTTTTCATAACATCAGGATATTTTGTAACGTGAATCGGTATGAATTGTGGAATTTGAGAATCATCTCTTAAAAGCCCAATAAGACCGATTTTTTAACCCAGCATTGCCGGAGCTCCATCAGTTGCAATACTTACAAGTTTATTAAGAGGCACATTAAAAGTTTTTATTATGGAATCTAATGAATTTTCAATATCGACACCGCGGGTTGACTCTTGAAGTGTTACTAAATCTAATAATTCTTGATGTGTAATCGTAATTCTTCTTTAACAACAAAGTCAGGTGAAGTAAAACGTATGAGAATTGCTAATTGCGGAAGATCTGTCGATTCGTCAAAGGCTAAGTTGAATACCATACAGTTCTTAAAATCATTTTTTAAATTATATTCAAGAGGTGCATTAATTGCAGTTAAGCGTCGTTCGGTTGTGTGTCTCGAGATGGGAATTTGCGAAACAACTTTGTGCAATGCTGCATTATTTGGATCTAAAACTTTAAGTACATCTTCCAACTTTTTTTTAATAAACTCTCCATACGGGCGTTTTGCACGCGAAATATTCCAGGCAATAAAAAAACTGTCTTCAGCCACATTATTAGCTTCATTGCTAAAGGTCATCAAAATTGAATGTTTTTTATTTAATTTTGATTTTAAAGAAGCATGTTTGTCTGATCTTAATTTGGAATTTGGTGGATACTGCTTAGAAAACTGAGGATGATTGGTTTCATAACGTCGACGTAAATTGCTAGCTTTATTATTTTTGACCGTAGAATTACAAATAACACATAATGCTTTTCCGTTATTGTCAATAAAAAAGAAATTCTCCTCCCACTCATTATTAAATCTTCTATTTTCTTGCTCATATTTTCTTATTTTATTTTCGTTCTCTGTCGTCATATTTTTAAAAGAATTGGAAATAAAGAAATTTATAAAATACAAGTTTTGTGTTATTAAAACAATAACACGTGTTACATACTACGAAACAAATTATAGTTAACTTACCAAAAATTCCAGATTAAAAATTATACCCGTAGCAAGAGTGATACAAATTGTTTCCTCCAGAGCACAGTGTCAACTGTCCGTTGCAATGAAAGTTTACAAAATCAAAATCGGTCTGGAGCAGGTCGATTACACCACTGTTTATGTTCGTTCGCACAGTTAACTTGGACGGAAATGAAATTTGTTACAACGTTGCACTTAGTCTTTCATATTTGTTATCAGTAATTTAAAAGACATTTTGAAACACATACGGAATGATAATAATTTAAAAAAATACAATAACACAAAATTGAAAAGGGAACTCAGGTACATTTATCGAGAGCCACAAATAATCCTTCAAAGAGCCGCATGTGGCTCGCGAGCCACAGGTTGGCCACCCATGGTATATAGAGCTTTAAAGCTTCTCAGAAATGTTTATACAATTATCAAAATCGACATTTCCGTCCCCAGCTTACTTGAGAATCGCACTCTTACAACTTAGATTAAAGCTAAGAGTTTTTTTTTATGTTATTCTTCTTATCCGTAGAGACTGTTTCGAAAATACAAACTGAATTATTTTAGACCATACGGATATAGATACTGAATTACTAGAATTATTTTCGATGACTAGTTTGTTAAAGAAGGTAGTGTGTTGCAAGCAAAGAAATATAAGGAATGATTGTGGAATTAACCTGAAGTTCTTTTGAAAATCCGGATGACAACTACGGGGATTGAATTGGATTCATTCAGAATGACAGTCTAAAATTACAGCTTTTCTACGAGACTTTGTACTGAAATTTCGATAATTGTTGGAATTCCATTGAAGTAGGCTCCTCGTCAGCATGAAGTGCTACTGTGCAAGACGGTACTGGAGGAACGAAGAATACATTCACCTAAAAACATTTACTAACGACGAAAACGTTAACCTCCTAATTCAGAATATACACTCCTTTTCTTGAAAATATAAACTATGCGCTGTTCAAGCTGCTATACGACATAATTGTAACTCATATGACAAAACAAAAAACGTATTTCTGATACAACAAAAACGGTATTTTGATTGATCTTAACGGCGTTTCAACCAGGTAAAGAAGCAGACAGTGGTGGGATGACACTAACGATTCTTCATAGCTTCCATGAATTACATAGTCTCAGCAGCTTGCACAAAGAAGCATGCATTTTGTAGAACATTAAGCTTACACTAGTGAAGACTGAGTACCAATAAATAAATGTCACTTTTATGTTTAGCCACTATATTGGCAAACAGGTATAAAGGAGAGAATGTAACGATTCTGGAAAAATAATAAATTTTGTTTAAGGTCCCTAAGAGGATGATATTAACAACGTGGTCAGAACACTAAAGGAGAAGATATCTTTCACTAACAATACCTTTTTTGTATGAAGAGATGTGGATAAAGAATAGGCGATAGAATAATAATTATTCTTTAATAACTACGCCAATACAACTGTTGTTGGATATTATTTCCAACCTTACGTCGAGGTATCTTCAGCGTACAATGTTTTCTGTAATACGTAATATTTTGAACATAATGGTTTTTTACATATAACGAAATTATTCTTATATATAGGTAGCATAATATGACTTATATTTAAATATCGGTTTTGAATTATCAAGCAGGACATCTTGTTTGCATAGGTGTAGTAAGGTAGGATTCATATTGTAACTTATATTTACATTTCAGTTTTGAGGTGTGGTTGTTGGTCGCCTGTGACACCAACCAGCACGCTGTTCGCATCTATTGCACATAATTACACAGTTTGTACAAAGTTGGGATATTATGAATCCACTGGAAGTCAACTTTGAAGGAAAGTTTTTCGTGCACGACATTGTCAAACTATAGTTTTCGTGTGCGCGATGCTGCCATTCAGCTGTTTTTCTAGCGGTACTGTGTCGGAAGTGGCGCGAGCGGAGAGTTTTATTGTTGTAACTACACTTTTCTGTGTGTTTTTTGTTTTGTTTTAGCCAAAATGTGTATGTGTGGTGGATGGGGGAGACGCAGAGTTGTGTTAAATTATTGTTGTGGTGAAAGTGAGTGTTTAATACTGTTTTTTGTCAGTGGCGATGTTAATTAACTTTAATAAAGTTTGGTTGGCAAAGGTTACGTGGTCATTAAGTACGTGTTTTCCTGAGACTATTGCTTTTGGATTTGATAGTGTCTTGAAGCGTTAGAATGTTGTGTTTCGTGTTGTTTGTTGTTGGAATTTTCATGTCCGTATTTATGTTTGTGGGAAAATGGTTATTGTCTAAGAGACGTTCGGCAAAAGTTGAATGATTACTATATTTTAATGCTCGCAAGTGTTACTTATATCTTGTCTAGAATTGTCTCCTTATTTGACCAATGTAAACTGCATCACAATTCTAACATGTCAGTTGGTACATGCCAGAGTTATGGAATTTATTTGTTTGTTCTTGAGTTCTGTTTTGTTTTGTATTATATTGAGTTGTATGTTTTGAGATCAATGTTTATCCCTTGTTTTAAAAAAATATTAGTTACCCTGTGTGTATGCTTATCTGAGTATGTCATGGTACACCACTTCATTCCATTGTGTTCTATGTTGTTGAATGTTGTATGATTTGAGGTGTTACTGTTGTTGAAGTATTTGTGCTTTGGTTGTTGAATTGGTATGGTTGAGGACACAGGAAACCAACAACCACACTTCAAAACTGAAATGTAAATATAAGTTACAATATGAATCCTGTTTTACTACACCTATGCAAACAGGACATCCTGATTGATAATTCAAAACAGATATGTAAATATAAGTCATATTATTTCGTTATATGTAAAACAAACCTTATTGGGAGCCGGATGTTGACAAATCCAACAAATGCACAAAAGATTAGTTTCAACCATCCTCTGCAAAGGAAACTTTTATTTGGTGTTATACTCTTTCTCTAAGTGCCGTTATTACTACTTTTGTACGCGCCATCCTATAATCCGGAAACGTACTGCACACACTTTCGAAGCCATTTCCCGTAAATCAGGCTTTTTAAAATGCAAGGAACATTTTCTCAAAAAGTATCGAAGACAGGGAGACAAAATTTTTATACATTAGTCTTCGTTTACCAAGTTACATTTTAACACATGCTTATTGTAATAAGTACAGAAGTTAATATGAAATTTATCAAAATATAACCTTCTTATAAATGGTTGTTAAAAATAAAGTATTCAAAAGAAACTACGTATAAAATATATCCAAATATCCCTCCGTCCTAACTTTAAAACTGTATCACTGTATATGCAGACGTTTCACTTTAGTGTATTGAGTAGTATCTCCATAAATGTTTCTCAAAGTTAGCATTTCTACACGGGGGAGCATAGCCAACTCGGGCTTCTCTTAAGCTTTTAAAAAAAAATATATAAGTATTTTTGCCGTCGTAGATTCTCTAGGATCAAAATTACGCACCTATTCGATAATTTACTCCACAGTTGTGTCTGATATCTAACCATGATTTGTGCTAGGGGGGCTGGTTATCTCGTATTTGTTTGAGCAAAGATATCACCTCCACCGTTTTTGTAACGGGGCGAAGAGGAAACTGTGAAGGGTTTAAGAGGCGACGCGACGCCGGGCCAGGCGCAACACAGCGCCAGCGGGCGACTCCGACGCCGACGCCCTGTGATGTCGCGGGGCGGGGTGGGGTGGGGGTGGTGTAGGGGAGGTCGCGCCCCGCCGATGAGTCACCACAGTGGCGCGCGGAGCTGCGGCCTCGTCCAGGCTCGCTGGCTGCAGATCGATGGCAGAGCAGACCTCGCAGCGCGCTAGGATAACGACACAGCGAGACAGCCCACGGGCCACCAGCCGTGTCCTATACCATACCAATATCTATCTGTACACACAGTAGAAGTGATGCTGCTAAGTTAAATCTGGGGCATTACGTCTTACCAGTGCTGTCAACATATCTCTCTCAAGGTCTGTCGATACTGCTTTAAAGGGAATGTGACGAAAGAGTACAAGATCTAAGTAGTAAGTGAACTGTACGATCTTTATGAGCCTTCCTCTTTATTATTTCGTGTCAGAAACATACATTGCTACTCAATTACAAATATCAAGTAGTAACAGACCAAAAGTTAGCCACTTTCAGTGTATTTTCTGAAGACTAATATAGATCATCTTCCGAGCAGAATGTTGGACACAGTACATACTGGAACATGTGCTGAACAGTCTGATCTTCTCCACAGTCGCACTTGATGTCATCGGCCTCAGTATAGCCCCATCTTGCTAGGTTAACTATACATCTGCCCACTCCTGATCTCAGCCTATTCAGAGACTTCCATATCAATCATCCCTTGTCATTGTCAGGTGGTAAATTTTCAGACATTCTTTCCCAGCCATTGTAAAGAACAGTCTCCCACACACTTTTAGTGAATCGCGGAGTAGTAGTAATAGGTGTACCCTGAGTTTCTCAATTGTATTTGTAAGTTCCTGTGATGTTCTTAGGAAACGTTTCCTGGAATTCAGTTTTTGCCTATGTGGTAAATGCCAGTATAATGGACGAGTTCTTTCATGATCCACTTTCCTCCTTTCCTTGTTCGCTGCTATTTCTCTTCGAACTGAAGGTGGTGATATTCCTGCAAGGCGGTGGAGCCATTCCCCTCGAGAGGATTTACGATTCTGCAGATATAGTTGAGAGCTATGTACACCTATTTCGCATGAATTGAATTGTACCATATAGGACACGCATCCTCTGCAGCCGAATAACACAGTGATAAGGCAGATGTTTGAATTGTTTCAGGCCAGCTACCCCATTCTGATCCAGCCAGTTTTCTTTGGAGATTGTTCCTAGAAGAAACTTTCAATTTGGAATTCATGCAATGTTTCCTGAATGTAAGATATCTGTCAAGGTTCACTTCTAGATATTAGTGGAGTGTCGCAGTGTTCCAGTTCGACCACAGACCATATTACCTTTAACTTATTAGTGGCTTCTTTACTCCTTAAATGAAAAGCACATACTTGTGTCTTCGTAGGATTTGGTTTAAACTGGTTTCTTCTATAGTGCTTTCCGCTAATTAGTGTGGAAAATTAGCTCGCGACAATTACCTAGTCAGCTCTCGAAGAATTGCATGGATTAACAACATTTCCAACTAACTGGAATTATGGCGTTTTATGGACGACAAGGCATATATCGTCATAAACACATTCAAATACAGACTGATTGACAGAAATTAATACAATTATTCATAAACATACAGAATTAAAGATAAACTATAATTACAAAGTAACATTAAAATGATTGGTTGGGTGAGAAATTGCTACATCGTATCACCAACAGAAAGTGATCTCCCGATTAAAGGTCGAAAAATTGGCGGATTAATCCACTATAGTACTAAATGTTGACTGGATCCGGATATAGATTTTCCGAATTATTAACAATGTCGCAAACACCTTCATGAAGATTGATTTTTGTTTTGTAATGGTGTATGAATTGTAAGATAATACATATACCAGTAATGATTTGAAAAATAGAAAATATCAGTTTTATTCTATTAAAAACATTCGTTTTCATATACCACGCAAAATTAATATATTCTGAAACCTGTTATTTGATGATGGAAATTGTAACAAAAATCTATACGGTGGTGAAGAAGCATATTCCAAATTTATAATTATATTACTGAGGCGTAATTGAAATAACTACGACTTTCAAAATAACTGCTGGATGCTGTGTAGAAAAATTGTACGTTTATTTTTTAACTACCTTGCGAGTTAGTATCAGATTTTCAAAGTAATATGTTTCTGATATGTTTCATTCATTGAACTAAGAAAACTTTAATGTCAACCAGTGTAGTACGGATATGCATGTAAATATCAACGAATTTAACGTCTTTTCCATGATCAGATTACTTCACAAGTTCTCAGCAACAATAACCTCATGTGTTTTCATATGTTAAGGTGGATTTATACGTCAGGAAATGAACTTCTTGTTTTCTTTCGCACCATCTGTATTAGTATTCCTTAGTGCTCCTTTGTGATCCACACTAACCTCAAGGCATGTAATGTTTGCACGTTGTGTGGTTGGCGGTATTGATATTACTGTTAATATGTTCTTCTGCCGATCACTAAGCTTGCAGTCCGCGCTTGTCGACATTAACAAGAAACCAATAAGGCTTATAACAGATTTTTCTTCTGCAAGGGAACACACTTTACGTATTTTGAAGTTGGTATTAGTATTTTCATGCAAATCAGCACCAGAAATTCGTAAAAACAAATTCTGTTTTAGCATGAAAGTAACATTATTAATTTTCATAACATAATCACCACCTGCATATAAAGAATCTCTCTCCTTATTTGTTAAATAAATTATCCTTAGAAATAATATGAACCGAACTAGATAATTTACAGTGAACACTAACGCATTAGTGCTTAATAACTGTTACCATAATATTTACACTTGCGGTATATCCTTGTAACCTCGCAATGTGTGCAGCACTTAAGCGCTAAACAATTAAAGTCATTGCCTAGAAGTATTCCTAGTATAGGATCTGAGATTCCCTCGGTTTTAGGCGGCAACAACGACAGAGGAATGAGATTCGAAGTTTCAGTGAAGAAAAGTCGTGATAGGTGACGGGAATGCTGCTACTAGCACAGCTTAAGATTTATCCATGTACGACAGTCTAACAACAGCGCTCTTATTTCAGTGTGGAGATGGTTTTCTATATTTTCTACAAGTAAATACTGATCAGTTGAACTTTGCTTTTTCTACACTGTAACTGACTGTTTTTACCTGATTTTGTTAGATTGTTCATTCATGAAAAAGAGTAAGCAATTGGTAATAACTATTAATTGACGATCTTGTTTTTCTTATTTGGTTGATTGACCTATAAATATATAAATATAAGGAATAAATAAACATCAATACTTCCATCCTTTAAAGATAAGTCGCTTTGTTTCTGATTTATTCGTATTAATTATTCCGTTAAAATTAATTGATGAGTAAACATTGGCGAGAAGTTTGTAAAGCGGTGGGTACAGCATTGCTGCATGAGAAATGTTTTCCTGGTATATTGTACCGTTATACTTAAGTAATACCACTTTGCTATTCGTGTAGCCTACGTCCATCCATGTTCTCTGTTTCTCATCCGATAAATAATTGCTTCACTTAAGACACCAAACGTAAATCATCATGTGGTTCTTGAGGGAAGAGACGCAAACTGTTTTAGCTGAGCTTTGATTGGCGTTCCATCATCACCCATATATCGATTATATTTTGATGAAACGAAAAGAGAAATTTTATGTGAGTGGAGACTTTCCCAACGTATTTATGCAATGAAGTCCTCTCGGGTGTGCAGCCTGATGGTGTTGTATAAACACGACGTTTCGACTGCTGGCTCTGCTGTCTTCATCTGGTATCTTGTTCCTTTCGCAAGCTGACTGTCACCGCCTCGACTGAGAGAAATTTTGATAGGAATATTTGTATGCAGGATCCGCAATAATTTTACTTTGTACAGAATTTCTCCGAGACTTTTCACCGTTTTGTATAGTTGATAAATGAATTCTGGATGTTTCAATAGCTGTAGTAGTCTTAATTGCTGCTGTTCTGGTGTTGTATTCAACTTGAGTATGCGTAATAGTTGAATATTTTCGTCTTATTAGAGGTATACGTCTTTAGACGAGGCTGCGCAGCCATCATTAAGACAAGGAGTAGATTGTTCATTGTATTATTTTATTCATCCTGTGATATGAGCACTTGTAGCCAGGCCTAAGTTTTTCGAGCATCCGGATTCGATTTCTGGTCGAAAAACCATCCAGATTTACGTTTTCCATGGTACACCAAATCACTTCAGGCGAATGCAGGGATGCTTCCTTCAAAAAGGCCATGGCTGAATTCCTTCCAGTTCCTTGTCCCGAATCACATCCCGCCTCTAATGACATCGACGAAACGTAAAGCCATAAAAAAAAATCAACGACGACTTCTTCAACAGAAATGCGGAAAACATGGTTTTCCAAGCTTGAATTTTGTCAGAGCGAGAATTTGTTATTGCCAATTTTAAATACCATTTTAATGCCTGTAAAATTTTACTGTGATTGGACGTTCACAAATAATAATTAATACACAGGCAGTATCTCTAAATTTCCTGTTGCTAAGATTTGCTTATAGGATTGCAAAGAGAACCTAAAACATATTTTAACAAAGAAAAGTAAATTGGTTATTCTTTTGCTATCGGGATTCAAAGATTTTAAGATTTTTCGCGGAATTGTGCTATGACCAATTCTCAGTTGGTCTTCGTAAGTAGCGCTAGAAATTTCCATTCTGCAATAATAATCGGATGAAGTAGAATCCATGGCTTCATCGGGAATCAAACTGCGGTCATGTAGCCCGTAGTCAAACGCTGTGGCGAGACCGTACAATGATCAGATTTAATAGACCTTAAACAATATTTTTTTTTTTTTTTTTTTTTTTTTTTTACGTTGTGAAACTTTCACGCGTATTTGATGGGGAGTGTTATCATTTAATGATGTAATGGATATGCATGATGGATGTGCCATTGCTAGCCTAGCGGCTAGATTTTATTGATCAAGGAGATTTAATTTACTTCGTGTCTATCTACTATTGGCAGTAAAAAAAAAACTACATTCCTGCAGAAATTATAATATTTACTGGTTTTCACAGCAATCACCACATTACCAAATACTTCGCGATATATAAGCTGCGTCTATAATGTAACCATTTTCCTAGCCGAAGTTTCCACCTTAAACGTTTGTCTTCTTCAGGAGTGAAACTATCTACAAAGTCTACTGGAGACTGATGTTGAATAAGGTTGGTCTCACTTTCGTAGTATGGTGTTGCGCAGAGACTATCAATTCAGTTATTCAATTACCATGCTTCGTTCGTTTCTTTTTTAGCAGATGAAGCAGCGTAAACCGAATAGAAACTTGTCATTAAATATATTTTCTTCTAAAAATTAATATTTTTGATTATGCAGACTATTTTGATTTCTACACAGCGGTGTTAAGCGGGCGCTTTCTTTCTTTTGCGACATCCACACTGTCCCTTTTGGGATTCGCCACCGACAAGCCTGATATTTGGGTGACTGAGTCAGACACGCGTAATGCTGCACCACAATTCAGTGGGCAGTTGGGTCGTGCTGTAACTTTGAGCACCTGACGTTTGGAGGGGCGGCGCAGCGGCTGGTTATTGCCGAATGCGACAATTTATCGCCGTATTTAATGTGCGTGTGGCGGGCAGCCTACGCGAGGGGGACGAGTGCAGTATGAAGGCATCTGCGCGCGATACAAAGGCCTTCGATCGTCCGTAATTACTGGGCGCGCGGCTGGCGGCGGAGGAAATATGGGGACTGGGGGTCAGTCGGCGACAAGTGGCGCGGATTGCACCAAACCGTAACTAAACCAACTGCCGCTGAGTCAACCAGGGGGAGCGAATGGTGATGGGATACCCCTTTTCTGGGCCTAGACATTTCCCAATTAATTCCATCTGCCCTTGTTTTATTTTGTCTTTGACGATGTACTGTATGTCATGTCCCAAGTACGCAAGTCTTCTTTATGATATCTAGTCCACTTCGTCTTTCCCCTCAATAGTTCCTACGGCGTTTTTAATCTGCTCCATCTGCCTTCTAATAACACGTTTTCGTCTTTAAATATAGTCAAATATTTATTGGATACGTAATTCGACTTGAGATTTATCAGTGCGTGAATATTTCAGGATATACTTCACTAACGGTATAACCAACGGTTGCTAACCAAAGTATATTTTTTTGTATGATATGGTAATGTGTAGAGAACCCGATAACTAGAAAGAATAGTTAACTCAAACTCAAAACTGTTGGAGTCCGTGTTATTCCAATTAGGGAGAAAAATGTTTCAAATATGATTAACAGCAAGAGTTTACAAAGTAGTGATAAGCAATTTTATCTTTGCGCATATGCAGTTGAAGTGAGCAAACCGTTGTCTTGAGGCAATATTCTGTAAGGCTACGAAATAAAATGAGAATATTAGTTGAGAAGTAGCTGAACTCATTAATACGTGGCATTGATCAGAATTTAAAAGAATACAGCGAAAATCAAAACGATATGGTGGACGTGATTCCACCCCATAAGACTATTGGATTGGCAAATTGGACACACACCAAATATTTGATGGAACAAACTGAAATTTAATGGAAGGCAGTATGTTGACATTTAGACTTATTGCCTGAAGCAATGATTATTCCTTATATGACGAAACTTGTTTTCAGACCATTTTATCGAGTTAGGAATAGTGATAAATTAAGAAACAAAGCCAATCATGAAAAATTTACTAATTGTCAACACGCATAACTTGTCCGGTAAATAAACAAAAGAACGTATTCGAAATGACAATGTTTTAGTTTTACTTAACAGAACGGCGAAAAAAGCAATATATTTTTCCTTGATTACCTTCCACACGTTCCTGCGTATTTAATCTCATTGAAAATACGATTATATGACCATTTTTTTACATGATATGCTTTCATCTTAGGTAAGTACATGCAAATACAACATAAATAGTCCAGTAAGTTCCCATCAAGTACCAGTAAGAAATAAAACTTCTCATCAAATGTATTGTATTTACACAAGTGTATAGGAAAACAAATCAAAGTAAATATCCATAAAACTGAAGCCGAGAAAACTCAACAGCAGATAAATGAAAACCATGGTTTAAAATTTAAATTGTATCGTCCATCATTACTACACATATGTTATTAAAAAACCATAATAAGATATTATACCGCAAAAAGGCTACAGAGAATCAAAAACCTTAAGAAATTCTAAATAAACACAAGCATTGAATTATAGACCGTAGGGAAATTACAATGAATCGTATCTGGTAAAAAAGCTTTGTTGTTGACCATTTTTCTGCAGTAGTTAAATATTTAAAATTTTAACAAAAACAATGTAACAATGCAGAGAAAAATAGCATTTCAAGAAGTCGCCAATTTAACCTTCGTAACGTTACAAAATAACAACCACAGACTAATTCTTACTGATTCAGATCACTACTTGAAGGTCTCAAAATAAGACAACACAGGTTCATCAACACTAATAACAAAGTAATTTAACAGCACTGTAAAAGCGTAAAAGAAACGCCACACAAAAATCTGCAACAGTCCGATGCAATTAGACTAAAGAAGAAAAATAATAAAGATTCGTGAGTCGACATAATGTTTATAAAATTTCATACCCGGCTCTCACATCGCATCATTTGGCTGTTCCCCGAAAGTTTAGTTCCAAACCTGGCGTCGTCTTCAGGTGTTAAGCTTGTTCAGTATAATCAAGGGACTTTGTGTAATGATGTGTATGATTCAGAATTTAAAATAGTGTAGTCTTGCCAAATACAGGAGATATAACAACTTGTTAATGTTTGTGCAACAAGTGTAATTGTTGGCCAAAAGTGTATTTTTGTAACTGCACATGGATACCTAGTTCATCTTTTCCGTAATGCTAACAATGTGCACACATTTATAGTCCCTGATAATGACCCACACCGGAAGGTTGGAAAACGCATGGTAATAAATATCTGGTATCATAACAGTCGTTAGAAGATGGCTGTAATTTCAATAAGTATATAGTCTCGCTGACATTAAATATCGGGTATCGCTTGTAGAGGCTGCCTCGCCGGCTACATGAAACCTTGGAATGTCCAGCAAGTGACGAGGATACTCTCTAACGACCCTCCGAAGGCGACACCTCACGGCTAGCACAGGGCAAACATAGCGGCTACTGTATTAAAGGGTGACAAATGGCTGCCAGGACAACATACAGAGGATCGGGTTGCCGAACCGGGACAACACGGGAAGCGCATCCACGTCCGCAATCCACTGGACGGGGAGCTGAAAGGGTAAATTAATTGAGCCCCTAACAGTCTGAAGGGGAGATGTCGACAGGTTCGTCTCCCGTTATTACTGCTCACGACAAATTGTCGTGCTGTAGGGAAACAAAGGGACTGCGGGGGAAGTGGCAAGAAGATGATCACCACGAGAATCGTGTTTTCACCCAGGCTTCGCCTCACTAATGTCCACCGCAATACAGACTGCTTACTCAAACATCTATTTCTTCCATTTCTGGAGCACAAGGAACGATCAACCGTTAGGTATGGTCTCTAAGGTTTCAGCTTTTTAATTTAGTTGTATGATCATCCCGAAAAGGGGTAAATCAAGTGGTCATGATGAGATTAACGCAGACATGAAAAACCAGCTGGGGTGAATGGGATCCAGTGAGTGTATAGGGTGTTAAATGCTATTTGGAATGATAAGATCGCAGAGGTTTGATATAAGGTTGTAATGCTACCTGTATTTAAAAACTGCAACAGAAGAAAGTGTGGAATTATCATGGAATCACGCGTTTATTCCATGGAATGAATGACAGAGGAAAGGTTATAAAGAGATCTGGAAATCTTATTAAAGGACGAACAACATGGTTTCAGACCAGAAGAAAGAACTACAGACCTGATATTTGCAGTAAGACTGCTATTTAAAAAAGGGCAAAGGAATCATCATGGCCTTTCTCGATGTTGAAAAGACATATGATAAAACTGTAAGGTAAAAACTTTTGGATTGTTAAGAAAGAAGAAAGTTATTAAGATCCTAAATCAGCAAGATTAAAATGCTGTATGAAAGCCTGTGTGCGAATAGGCAATGGGGAGAGCAAGTGGTCTGAGACAAGAAGAGGAGTACAACTGATTGCTGTGATGGACGACATCTTGAAGAAATTCAAAGAAGTACATAGAAAAGATACAATAGCCCTAGTCTATGCAGATGATGTCATAATTTGGGGTGGAAGTGCAGAAGACGTGCAGGAGAAACTGGAGGCTTAGGACGACCAGTTTGAGCTGTATGGACTGAAAATCAGCCTGAGTAAGACATTGTTCATGGCAACAGGTACAGTGACTTCTAGTGTGAATATTTATCTAAACAACCAACAACTCCAAAATGCCGACCAATTCAAATATCTTGGAAATACTCTGAATTAAAACAACACCAGTAAATGTGAAATTGCAAACAGAACCAATATGGCTGCACTCTTTAAAAACTAAGTCAGAACTATATTGCAGAACACAATAGTACCCAGAAAATGCAAACATACGCAATTCAAAACCCACTACATCCCCATACTGACTTATACACTAGAAACATGTACCCTTTCCAGAAGAGACAATAGCAGACTTCAAGCCTGTAAAATGAAGTTCGTGTGTTCTATGCTTCAGAGGACATAAAATGACAACGTAAGGAATTAAATCAATCGTGCAGAGGCCGGTATTAACACCAGTGTGGCAAAACCCTTACAGCGTTCTCGTCTGAGGTGGTATGGACATGTCCAAAGGATGGAGGAAGAAATAAAAACAAATGAAATGCCTACTTTAATATGAAAAGACGTGTGGGAAGGCCCTAAAAGAAATGGATAGAAAAATCAAGAAGGATGTGGCTGGATTGGACGATTAATCATGTACATCAGCTATTCATGGACAGGAAGAATTGGAGAGTGACCAGCACCCGGGAGAATGGATCTGGAGAAAGATGATGATGACCATCTTTCACCGTTTTCACATCAACCACTATTCTGAAATTCTGTATTCTTTCAATGATGACATTACAATTTTGCATTTTGATTTTGCGGCTCATCCATTTCGAGGTTATTAAAGCCGGGACAGGTAATTTAAGCACTGAAATCTGCATGAACAATCCCAGAAACCGCATGGAGTTAAATGCTCACCCACGAGAGCGAGTAGTAAAATGTATACTGCAGCCTCGCTATTCTACCTAAGATTAGTTCACCGAAAATATAAAACTGCGTCCGTAGAAACGACTCGTGTATTGTAGGTTTCTCAGAGTATTATTAAGTCGGTTAAGGAAAGTACCATTCTGTTTAGGAAATCCAGAAAGACCCTACCTAGTCTATTAAAAATCGGAGAAAGGATCTATTTTCAGCGCTATTTCAGATTCTGAGGGAACAGAAGAGAAGGGTAAGAATATGTGACAACCTCAGATCGGACTTCGCAGCTGATCAAAGTCGTTGATAAGCTTTCAATTTTAAACCAGCATATTGGTCAGCTCTAGTAGGACACTGTATCAGTGTCTCGCTCTGGACACAGTGTTACTCGTTACCTGCATTGGGATCTAGTGGTAAAAAGCTTCACCAATCCGCACAAATTTTAATAATCTGAGTGTAGAACAAAGCGTTTCCTTTAAATTGAAAGTCTCTGCCGATTCCGTGTTGGATAATGGTATATGACATTATTGTTGGTGGTTCATCTGTCATGTTGGTACAGAGTAAATGAAATAGTAAATGAATTAACATTTAGGCTTGTTTTCCGGTCACAAAGGCCCGTATAGTGTGTCGTACCTGTTTATGGAATAAACTTCTGAATGTCGAGGAATCATACTCTTATAAGGTTTCTCTGACTTATCCGTCTAGTGCAGCTAAATAAATAATTAGTTTTTTGGCAGACGCGTTTCGATTATTTTTTCAATCATCGTCGACGCCCTAGAACAGTTTATTTACACGCTTTAACGACGTTATAGTATGTTTATAATTCTAATCTGTTATTAAATGCTATGAATATTACACACTACTCTTAGTTTTTTGTACCCTGTTTTTTATATTGTTGTCTGGGGAAGTTCCACTTCAGTGTTTGTTTTGCTGATTTTGTGTGTTTCGCACATACACCGTGGTATCCTTCTAATCGCACAAACTTGCTTCAATTTGAAAGTACACTACTCTTTCGAACATTTTCTGTTTGTGTAAACACTATACACGCATTTTTTTAATTGTTTTTAATACACAAAAGCAGCAGTGTTTCCGAATTAGCGGTACGCGTTCCCTCAAAGGTATTTGAAATTACTTCAAGGGGTACATGGGATCATATTGCTTAACGAAATCGCTAAGATAATTTAAAAAAACAATTACTGAAACATTACTTTCGCCAAAGATATTTTTTGACATTTATTTTTATTTCTGTACTTTGATATTGGGTTAAAATTTAATAAATCGAGAAAAACAGTTCTCAGTTCTTATCACTTCAGCTGTAAGAGGTACACGAGGTTAAGCTCTTTCTTGAAAGGGTACTCGGGAAAAACTGATTGGGAACCACTGATTGTTCCGAATATTTTACTCATAGGTCTCAGTTTAATCGACCATGCAGTGGAATCTTCTATGTTACTCAGTGGAGCAGAACAAATACGCCGAAAGGAAACTTGCGAGTCCTGCTGGATTTGTTCAGAAGAGGATCTCAAAGAAAAATGTTAATCTAAGGCCTTTGACTGAACTTTATTTTTACTTATGGCTTTACGCCTCGTCGACGTCGAGGTCATTAGAGGCGGGATGAAACTGTGGACTGGGGACAAGGAATGGAAAGGAATTCGGCCATGGCCTTTTTGAAGGAAGCATCCCGGCTTTTGCCTTGAGTCATTTGGGGAAACCACGGAAAAGCCTTTGACCGAAACCTGCATGGTCACAGTGAACCAATATTGACTATCAAAAGATGTATTTACATATACAACAAATCATCTTTGAAGATACCCTATTGTTTCATTTCGCTATCACACACAGATTAAATCGAATATGAGTTAACTATTGTTTATATCTGAATGTACGAGAAGGTATTTTTTGCCAAGAAGGCCGCTGTTCTTGTCGTGGTCGCAGCTATCACCAAAAGGGGAGACGAAGAGACCAGTACGTTTGAATTCTTCAATAGTAAATTCGCCCGTTTGCTGCCTAATGAACCAATGTCTCACACATAGTTCCCTCCCTGTCAGTCCCTAATTCATGGTTTCATCTGGCAGGTCGGACTGCTATAATTGAGAAGTTTATGATCCAGCTGTCATATTAACAGCGACCACGGTGCACAAAGGACTCGCCCAACGTGCGCGTCCATTTAATTATTTTTTCGATCTCCCAGTTGTGAAGAGGGAAACAGTGGCAGCCATTGTGCTTTGTGATGACAGAGCGCAACACTCGAACAATAGTTAATGTTGCCGCTTGTTCATTGGGAGCCACACAGGCGTGGAAAGCCTCCCACACACACCTGTCTCGCTTCAGCGGGGAAGAGAGGCGTGTGCACCAAACATCAATGATTACAGCGTTTATATTCCATACACATCTGTTATACATAATGCTGAAAATAGCTTACACACAGGTTGCCGTTAGACAGCATCCTTAGATATTTCTTACTAAACTTTTAATAGCAAAATGCTGGGGTCGTTTTTATGTCATCATGTTCACCTGTAGGATGAGGCAATCCTGCATTTCTCTCTTATCAGGAAGAATTTCTTCATATCAACAAACCGATTGTCACGAACTGCATCTGTTATTTGTTCCATATATTTTGCCCTTTTTCTCTATGTACTTTTCATTAGATCGACTACTTCTCTCCATGCCGAACAAGAATGACTCAGGATTTCATCTCTTTCTTCTACACATATACTCTGCGATTTACAAAAAATGTTGATGGAAGAGCGTGCTTTGCACCAAAAATAACTCTGTCCATTACAATCGGGAATAGTACGAGGGAAGAAAGAATTCATATAACCATCCACGCAACAGCTAATTTTTCCTAATCTTTTCTCTCCTGTCCTTGTGATCAAAATAGCTTAGTAGAAGAAGTATTTCATCGCAATCGTACGTGTAAGGTATCGTGCGCATTTTTTCAAAGAATTTTGAACGAAACCTACGTCGTCTGCCTACCAGACAATTCCAGCCCAATCTATCTATCAATTCTGTGACGATTTCGTAAGAGAATTCATCACGTCTGTGAGGCTGTTCGAGAAACCTCTTTCCCCGTCTATCCCTTTCATGACATACTCCTTTCGTACTAAATTTGTCTGCTAAATTTTCAACACAATTCTGCGTTACAATATTTCGAATGCTTGTATTTTAATTCTTTCTGTATGTTACGACTTCAAGTCTTTTTTCTCTAGTGTTACTCTGCTTTTAAGATCGTTCTTTCTTTCGCCATCTGTTGTAACTGCGATTTTTAAGTAACATAACTACGTTTATCTTCCTTCTGAAATATATTTATTCATTTCTACCTTATGTTGGCTCTATTCTTAAAAATACTAGTAAGCATATCAGTAACAGAAGATTGGGACACTTAGCTTGGATTTGAATGGCAGTGCAGCCAGGAACTTATGTGAGCTTAACACTGTTCGTATCAAGTTCACCAACACTTCGATACAAATCTACATTAAATTAATTGTGGGAACTGCTATGAATGAAGTGGATTGCGCGGCAAATCAAAAGGATCCCTCAATGAGTGATCACTCCAGAACCAGTGATTACGTCTAGAAGATTCTTCTCTTTATTTAATACTATATATAAGTAATCAAAGAAATCTTAAGAACTTTCGTGCGATACGACATTCACAAGTCAACGGCTTTGATATTTTTTTTTTTTTTTTTTTTGCTTCTGGTATTATGCCTCGTCGAAATCGAGGTCATTAGAGGCTGGGAGGAAAGAATTCGGCCATGGACATTTGAAGGATCCATCCTGCCTTTCACCTGTAGTGATTTGGGGAATGGAAAACCCAAATCTGGATGGCAGGAAGGGGATTCGGACCCAAGTCCTCCCGAATATGACAGGTTACCAGCCTTCTTTTCCAAGTAGAATCCTGCACATTCTTGAATTCTAAATTCAAAACAGCCGTCTGGTAGCACAGCGGATAAGACTCCCATCTTCAAAATTTAACGCCCCAGGTTTGTATCCCAGCGTGGCCAGGAATTTTTACTGGATTTACATCATTTATACGAGCTACGACAGGACATTTTGTGGTTGGATTCCATATTAACCTATAGGTGACCTTTCCATCGCTGACATGATTTAATACGCCTACTTTGAGAGGATACTACCAACTTTCGGTTTGTGGACTAATTTAAGTAAACATAGTGAAGATGGAATCAGTATGCCGCATGTATGACGATGGAAGCTATCAACAATACGATGTGTGTTGTGAGGGCTTTGTTTGTTGTTAATCGTCGATTCCCTGGTATTATGCACGGTGCGAGCCAAATAAATTCATCAATTCGGCTACGAGCGATTTTAGAACACAAATTTCGAAATTTCTTTGTTATAGCACTAGCGTGAGTCCGATTTAAGGGATATGTTACTGGTGGTAATTCTCACCGGGTAGAACTTGTATTACTTCATATTCCATTTTATTCACAGTATAATACACTATTTCTCGGCTACACTACACGTGGGCATCTGCCGCTCTAAATACCAGACCAACTGCTCCGACTACTGTGTAGTCGTTCCTTTCTTGCTGTCGAGCAGGTACAGGCCACCGACACAGCTGACCAGAATTCAAGCCTATATGCGATTTCCTTCTACCACCCTACACAGCTGAGTAGCTGTCGTACCGACCATATTTATTGTTACGTCAACTAAACAAAATATCCCACCCGTGGAACCTCAGATACAAAATTATACACATTCTTACATACATCTTTGCTCACGTCTATGACACGGTGACTTTGAATATAGAATGAACTGGCTAACTGGTGAAACATCAGAGTTGTGTCATTCCTTCATACCGTACATTAACACCTAATTAATATCCCAAATCGTTTGCTTCTATACTGCTACTTAATTTATCGTTACGTCCGTCTGTTAAACAGAAACAATGATAGGCGTTGATCTTCAGCGCCTAAACGATATGAAGTTTCCTTCCCTGGAGCTATTACCGTAGCGCGTCTCGGCGACACAATTGGCTAAGTGGATGCCTTAGGGAAAGCAACGCGCAGTTTCGCTCTCTACATTTTACAGTCCTCTTAAGGTAATGAGAACTTTACCAGTGCTCGTCAAGCGGCATCAACTACACGTTCAAACTTTAATTACCTCCAAGCCCGCACTTTGAAATGCTCACGGATTTTATCACTTCCATCATAACCCGTGGCATCATTGGTCTTTATCTGCCTTGCAGACTAAACATAACAGCCGGGGAAATATGTCTTTAGGTACCGCTTTCCTAAGCAGAGGCTGTAAATAGAATATTTCTTCACATCCGATAAATCTTTTTTCGATATAATTACTACAAACAACCACGACTTTTTTGCTCAATTATTAAAATAAGAATAAGTTACAGATATGATATTTTCATGACTACTTTGTAGTCCAATCTATCGGTTTGTCTCTTTTAATAATTTTCTATTAAAGTCATCGAAGACGTTACTAAAACTCTCAAGAAACTTGAATATCTCCACAATAGACACGTTTTATTAATTCACCAGCCTCAAAGCCTGAAAAAAAACTCCAGGCTGAACGGAGTGTTCTGGCAAGTCTTGTCTTTGAAAATACAAAAAAAAAAAAAAAAAAAAATTGTTGTAAAATAAAGATCAATGCAATTCCTCGTACCTTGCACTGTAGCTAAAATTTTATCGTTATAGTGGTCCAGATAGTATTTCAACTTCTGCTTCAACACCAAATTCCAGTTGTAATACTGACCCAGGCTAGATAACAATCTAATCGACAAATTTCGTTTATATTTCCGCCAGAAAATAATTGCTTCAATCACACGCTAACAATCGCATGTTAGTGGCAATAATGCATCGCTATATAAACTTGAGACAAAATCTTCACGGTCTCTTACAACTTTCTTTTTTGTTATCTGTGTTTCAGACCGATATTACAACGTTCGAATGGCCGACATGGTTACATGTGGCTGAAATAATATGTCAGTAATATGGCATCAGCGTTAGCAAAGAAAATTAAAAATAAATTCTAACAACCTACGTTAGGCCACGTAATATTAGTTTCAATTGTAGCCAAGGCTGCATACATCGCGACCATTGAGGAACTGTCATACGAAACAGTGATTTCAGTTTCATGACGCTCATGAAAATAATTTAAATTGTTTAAAAAGAATAATCATGCCCTCAGATGCAACTTTAAATGCCAGTTGTAATTCTGACCCGGGCTAAATAACAATGTAATAAAAAACGATGATCGAAAATGAAAGGTTTTGTCTTTCGTATCTATGGGCCAAAAAAATTAACGATTACTTCTACATCGAAAAAATATTAAATAAATAGAAGCAACTTATAATTAATATGCCAATTTAAACAAAATAGTGTTGTGGCAATTCAATTCTTCGTGGCGGCTTAGCTAAATAGAATTGCTATTAAATAACGCGCATAACCTCAAACATTATCTCTGGCCGTTGTTAGTTGAGCAGTGAAGTTGGGAAGAGTAACGTCACAGATATGACAGCATCGTGACAAAGATTAGAGTTCTATTAGTATACATACTGACTGTGATTCAATTTTCCAGCCTCTAGCTGTAATTATTTTTCATCAAAACAAATTTATTCCGTGAAAATGCACTCAATTAGAAAGCAACGAGATATGATTCTAGCACATTTAAGCAGATCACGGACGGAGGACCAAGGCACAGATGGTTGGTGGAGGACCAAATCATTTGTGGTGGTTTCAGAACGTTTATTGGAAAGTATATCTGCACGTATAAATATCTGGGTATATACTGTAGCTATCCATTGTAACAAACAGGATCGCTATGCTAGAAAGGCAGTCATGCCACGCAGAATTCAGCTGAAACTAAAAGTGGTGGTTAACTATCTCAAGACGCTATGCATATGAGCTCTGAAGACCAGTCGAAGCTTCTAGAAGGCCGTCGAGATCAAAGCAAAATGGAGCGGCCACGACCCACGTGGCTCGGTGAAAGAAAAAGGGGGGGGGGAAGAGTTGGGTAGAAAGCTATTACGGGTTACGTGTAACAGGGGGAGGAGGGGAGGATACTCCCCAAGCATCATTTTATGTCACAGTTAAAATGGGATACAGAACACACAACATGCAGATATTTTTGCCGTCACTTAGTTATGTCAATATTTTAGATACCCTATATACTGCCAGGATCGTGCAAGCTATTGACTTGAGGTCATACTATACCTGTCGCAGGAGTCCGGCACATTTGATCTAAACGACAAGTGACGGCATATTACGCGTCGATAAACGTTAGGCATGCAGTACCTAGACTTAAATTCCATTATAGTAGATGTCGCATAGGATTTTTCAAGTCAGTTATTATTTTGAAAGAAAAAAAAAAGCGTTTTGATTAGGATGGCACGCATGTCGCCACATAGCTTGTTCATAAAGTAATTCTAATTTTTTTCTGCCAAGTGAATTTCAGTGCATCTTGAATTATAGTGCCCACTGAAGTGTAATTTCATGTACAATGTGTGCTGTATGACGTTGTACAATAAACTTTACGAGGGTTTTAGGAAATGTTTTTACAGAGAGATTTCAATATCCAAAACGCTTCAATGGCTATCGATATATTTTAAAAGACAGAAAGGTTGCAGAACTGCGGAAAAAATAAAACAAAAAATGCAGCTCTTCTTAGTTCTTTTAAGCGGCAGATATAGTTTGTTTTACTTTATCAATTATTAAATAATGATAAATGTGATGAGGAAAATGTTTCTGGTGATACCTCAAAAACTAACTGTACCTGATAGAGACGTTTTCCCAATAATTGATCATTTGCAGGAGTTGCAAATGTCACCATTTTATTCAAAATATTTACAATTATAAAAAGGAATATAAAACAAATATGGTTCGTGTTCTTTACATGACCAGTAATTTCAACAATGATACGATAAGATAAAACAGCACAAAATGTCTTCTGGAATAAATATGGAAAACGCTAAGTTCCACAAGGTAGAGTGTGGGAGGTGGTAAGGGCAAAAAACACGTCAGTCTATGTGGAAGGAAAGGGAAGGGAGCGGAGCGAGAGAAGGGTTCAAATGAGGCCGAAATAGAGATCTTAGTTTATGGACGCTCCATAACCAGCAATGAATAAAATGCGTATACATTATAGAAGCATTTTGAAGTTAGACATACGAGAAGATACACTGTTACAAAATCTACTACGGTTTACTGAAAACTACTGTGCATCCAACGCAGATGGCTGCTCAGATCAATTTAGAGTTTAATGATAAATAAGGTAACAACGGCAGTTATTTTTATCGATAATCACGAAATTCACGAAACAATGTTCCTTTCATAAAGCCGTTTATTGTCTAGGCCGAAACCATTTGCCACTATGCCCGTATCCAATAAAACTACTCATCATCTAACGTCTTCGTTGTCATAATTAGAACAACTTCAAATGAGCTACATGTTACATTGGGGAGAGAAAGTAAGAAAGAATGGCGTTACTAAAAGTTGTGAGAAGGAAGTTTCTTGTCATCTATATAAAGCAAGTCTTCGTAACTTTTGCAGTTATGACAGCTCGTATAGCACAGCGGTCATGCAACACCCTGCATCACGAGTAGGGGCACGTTCGCCATCTATCACGCTTTATACCCCCACATGCGGGTGTAGGAACACTTGCTCTTTGCGACCCATCTTTCAAGTCGTCGGAGGATATACTGTACTGCTGCCGCCTTAAACACGCTTCGTTGCTCTCTCGAGCCAGTCAATAGAGAAAGGTCACGCAATCTTCACGCACTCAAGTGATATACGCTGCTTGCACAGATATTTTTAACATCGAAGGGTCACTTCCACTTCTTGCAAAAACTTATGGGCTTTTCTTAAGACACACTTACTTTATCGTATCTTAATGCTTTTAAAGTTATTATTTTATTTTATTTGAGATTAAAAGTAGCGATTCGATAATACTTTATCAGAAACTCTGTTGGTTCAACATATTGGTACATTTCACTTACGAGTTCAATTGATACATAATCAGTATTACCAATTTTGCTGCAACAAATTAATACAAGAACAATTCGTAGATTTGATACAGAAGGTATTAAAATTAAATACGCGTTTTTCTTAAGGACTCATCTACCTGCCAATAGCTAGATAATTAAGGAGAATCTTTTTTTCTATATTTATTTCTAATGTTATTATCGTTTATTTTTGTTATTTTTGTTTAAATTCTTTTTTTTCTGTAGTTTTACAGTTGATGGCCGTCGACCTCATTAAAGTGAGGAGATGACGAGACAAGAAGCGTGAAAAAGTTTGGCCAAAGCCTTACAATGTTTTCATCTGTTTGGGAACCAAGTAAGACTTATATTAACGTGATTCGTGAAATACTACAAGTGACCTGAAGTTTTTGCTTTTCAACAATGTCATGCTTATTGTCAAAAGCGTTTATGAAGTTAACCGATATGCAAGTAGTGTTGGAATTTATACGTCCTGTATTGTAGTTTACGACGCACTACCGCATACAGCAAAAATCCTGTGTAAATACACTAGGTCCTTGAGTTCACGATCTATAGAGAAGATTTGTTTCTCTAGACTGCTATAGACAGCATAGTCCTCTGTTTGCACTTCAAGTTTTCATATAGCGTAAATACAAGCAAAGTGCTTTTCTTTGTTTGTTATTTACAGACCTACTTAGCATGTAATGTTATCTTGACTGCGAACTCTTTACATCATCCGATGTTCTCCGATTGAGGGTTAATGTGGTTGCAATATGAAAACATTCATCTGTCAACAAACACGGCGAACTGAATTCTTTATAGGATGAGATTTTATCTTTAATGTTTTTTATGATCCATTTTAATGTAGGAGTTTGTTTCGTTAAATATTTCATGTCAAGAAACAATTTTCTGTACCTGCAGATGAAGAATAAATTTCAGACAGCAAAATTCTCCAAGCAGCTTTAGTTCCAAACAACTAGAACAGACCGAATTGTACTTTAAACAAATGATAATATCGCTCATGTGTTATTCTGTAGTTGCTGTAATAATTCCTCTGATTTTTCATCATGTTAACCATTAAAATAATCCACCACACATTACAAAACAGCGGGCACATTTTAGATGATCGCTTAGAGAAATACCAGCCAAATTTTTCGCACACCTGTCAGCCCTTATACCTGTAAGACGACGAAAATGTTTGACTGATCAAAACCACAACAAATACTCAACGTATTTATTGCAGCTCTGTTTTATGTCTTTAATCGGTATGAAGGATTGATAAATAGATCCAATAATACTTCACATACTTAAAAAAGCTGCGTGAACGAAATGAATGTGCGGATGACGAAAGATACGCATATGCAAAAATTTGTGGTGTAATTAACATTTTTTCCATCTACATAAAAAAATATGTAGAGTATATTAAAATTTCAAAAGAAGAGCAGTGTTTCTACAAACATCAGGCCACACAAGGATGTTAATACAACGAGCAATTAATACAGACAAAATAGTTCTCCAAATGTTCGGAGATTTTTAGATTTTCGTTAGTAAAATCCTCATCAAAGTAAACTGTATAAAAAGCAGCAAAAGGATTGATAAGTAGGGTGAGGTGCAATAATAAATCACATACTGAGGAAAAAACTGCGTGGAAGAAATGACTGTGCGGATGGCAAATAAATATGAGTGCGCCAAGATTTGTGGCGTTATTGACATTTTTTCCTTGGAAATAAAAATACGTATAACACAATTAAATCTCAAAGGAAGAGCAGTGTTATTACAAAGTTCGTGCCACACAAGAAAGAAAGTTAATACAATAAGCAAATAACGGGATACGATTCACGATAAATTCAAGTCGTGTGACTTTTTTAAATTGTCCTCCCCTATATTACCTGTATCTAAAGTTCTAGGTGGAATTTGGTGCATTCAAAAAAAAACAAAACTAAAAAAACACACACACACAAAGAAAGAATAATATGAAACGATAGGAAACATTCCAGGTAGCTAAAGAATCGGAACCATGCAGCTTCATCCTTAATGCCAGGGGCTTTAATAATTAAAATGTTCATCTAGCTTTTGGTATTATTTGTCACAGAAATCTACAAATTTAGTGACGGTATTATCTAATGATGCATCTCCCCAAGTAATGTTTTTAACAGCAAACTGTTTCTTCAAATAATTCGCCTATAATTAATGTACCCTTTTCGACGTCTACGAAAGATTTTTTATCATCGACAGAAGCCTCTGTATTTCTAATACCAGTCCAGTTACCTGCGGATGACTGCTGGGAGAAGCAGTTTATTTCCGCAGGTGGTAAACATATCGCACGTCCGCGTGAGAACCGGTCGCCTTCCAGTTACGTGACAGGTGCGCCTGGCTGCGAGAGCTCCCACAATGAATCTGCAGAGCGGTAGCCGTTTCTCTCTCAATTTCCCTTTTCATATATATCTATCGCAGAAGATGAAGGGCCGCGGGCAGTCTCCACTGCTCCATACGTCAGGAGGCGTGCAGTGGTGCTGAAACAGGTGCTGCTAACAAACTGCTGACCGGGGGGATGGGATATGGGGAGCAAGGAAGCCGACGGGGTCAGTGACGAACGCACTGCCTGGTTGTGAAAAAACTACTTGTCGCCATGTGAGTGTAATATACATGGTGCAGCCAGGTATAGAAATTTAAGCGGGAAGTAATAACTATTTTTCCCAGAGATGTGGTTGGAATAAATTTGGAAATATTAAACAGTAACTGGTAGTGTGTCATACTGTTAAGCTAAGCATGGTTGGTTGGACCCTACCGAAGGAGGCATACTAAGCGTAGTGACAGACGTATGACGGCCAGTTATTTTTGACCCGCCGATCGTGGTGGTTAATGACCAGAATAAACATACCATAATTACTTTTTTAACTTACTAGCTGAGCCGAGCAAATATTTCGCACAGTATGGTGGTCAGTCACCGAAGGGTAATATAATTTGGGAATAAGTAAGTGAAAACATTTATTAGAAAAAGGTATTTCATTTTGAAGAGTAATAGTAAAAATCAGTGTTATTGTAAAAAGTGATTATCATTATGTACAATATGTTTAACTGTAAAACATTTATAAAGCAGATATTTAAAAAATAGATATCTGCTTTGTCTGATGTGATTTTTTTTTTAAAATTTCTTTACAATACAAAACTTCTTTAAAAACAATGTTAGAAGTTATAATGTGATCATCGTTTACTTTTTCACCGTATGTGCTTTAACACAAACATCATTGAATCTACGAACTCTTCAAAAAACCACGTATAAGTGTCCATGAAGAAAACCGGATTCAGGTAAATACAACACTGCCTTTTGAAGCGTCTAATCTTGATATTCGCTTCTCTGAACCCGGGTTCGAATCCCGGCAGGCGCAGGAATTTAGAGTTGTGTTTGATCATATGAGCTATGCCAGGACGCTCCGTGGTTCGGATTCCACGTTAAACTGTAGGCCCCAGAGGAAAGGAACTGGCCGCCCTACCTCTGACACAATGGCTTAGTATGCCTCCTTCGGGACGATCCAACCAATGTTCGGGTTGTGGACTAAGTTAAGTTTTAGCGAAGACTACTTTAATTGCGACTTGTGCTTTTTCATCATTTGGAAAGGAACGGTTGGATTAGAAGGTGTGAGGTTAATGTTTTATCTCTGGTAGTGATGCAAATCAATATTATTTATGTCAGGAGCAGTAATTCAGTTTATACTGTGATTTAATTCAGTTTATTATAGTTTATAATACGTTTATATCGTTAATAACGATTAATGACATCGGTTCATAATACGTTGATTTAATTCAGTTTATTAGCTTGTTAGACTACACTTGTGTAAAGGGTGTAAACATCTACGACCAACAGCTTTCACATTAGATAAACTATCGATACATAGCACCTTCTACGTTCATTATGCAAATACGGTTTTAGTACAAAGTTTTTAAAATACCGTTTTTCAATGAAAACATTAATTTTAAACTATTTGGTTTTTTTCGTCATTATAGGGGGAGCGTAATCTTCGAAATGATGTCTCAATCATGAAAACGTCTTTGAGAAATATATGATATTGAGTTTCGCTCGTTCACAAACAGACCTGGTCTACTCGGATGACGTTGCTTGCAAAATATAGTTGTACGATAAAAATGCGTTTAGGACGGGAATATTTGGCAATATCAATGTACAGATCACAAAAAATATGTAATACTGGGGTCCAGTAATGAAAATATGTATGCAGAATTCGTGAGCTAGGTAATAAATGCAGAATGTAAGAAAATCATAGCTATGAACTGTTAGGGACGATCACCTACTGGAACAAACGCTGAGCTGGTTGCGGCAGCTCAGGCGCTTCAAGATTCCACTTGCCAGAGGGCTATTAAACATGCCACCCTCCCCGCCACACTGTTCCTTATTTCTCCATTGTCGTTCCTGGGCCTTTATCCTGCGTCACGGCCTGACAATGGAGAAACGTGTCCTTACGCACAATAGCTGTTCTGTTCGCACACAACGTGTTCCAACGCGACCTGGCAGCGGTAGAATGGCCGGCACGCACCCGTTCTCAAACACCAGAAGCGACCCCAGGGATTCGCCTTCAAGTAGGTCAAATCACGGGCTCGCATTATACATTCCGGCCTGCGGCGCATTGGAAACTAGGCTGCTCGGCTTTGCTTCATCCCAGGAGGCAGCATTAAAATTTCACAAGACTTGAACGATCCACTTGAGCCACATCAGGTACGATACTCGGTTACACAACTTCTCTCCAGTGGCGCGTTTACTTAGCCGGCGACTTGAGGTTAAATTTATTCGATCTCGCAGTGGAAGGAAATGCCAGTGAGTAACGTTATTCAACACAGATCAGGCAGAAAAGAGCAAAGTAAAACAGAAATAAACTCAATTCTTTTCCAATTTTTGTTTTCTCCGTTACCAATACCCCGCAACGGAAACAGTCAATCATTTATTTTGATTATTACAAGCGGTGGAAGAATATGTGGAACATTACAATAATACCTATGACCGTATGAAATGATTCACGGAATTCGAGCTAAATGTAAATATGAAAGAATGTAATGTAGATAGTAACAAAATAATTGCGAATACTACTAGAAAGTACTGAGTACGTTAAAAGGGGAAAGGGGTGAGTCAAATAATTTTTCATTCATATCGGTAGAAGAAACGTTTTCGCGTCAGAATTTCTTGTCAAATATAATAATACATCTGGTATGAGTGTAAAAATGGTAATTTAGGTAACAAACAATTTTTTCGCAGTAATAATTCAGTCAACACATTTGCCAATAGATTTCAATTCAACCGTTTTTTTCTTTTAGCCCAGATGGAGGGATAACGATATTTTCGTTTAAAATATATTAATCAAAGCCCTATCTTTAGCTTCGTAGGACATCAGTTTTCTTCTCTGTGACTTATTTCAACGTGTAAGATGCCAGTTATGTTCAGTGGATACCCTTCACGAGTAGACTTTCTACTCGTTCTGTTAACGTTACAGGGACTCAAATTACAAAAAGTAGAAGAAGAATGGTTCTATTTCTTTCACTGATCTAAGTAAAACACTCCAATATGAAATACCGCTGACAAGCTATTCTTTCCAAATTTGATTGCAGTGAGCTGTAATGGCTTTCTGAAAACATAGCAGCAGAAGCCAATTTCAATGATGACTTTCACGTGTTCTGAACTCGAAAACTCGAAAACTGTAAAATGTCACTGCCGTTCTTGAGGTACCAAGCTGTAGACAAGGTGAAACATATAGATATAAAGTTGCTTTTATGCAAGTGAAAAATTTGGAATGAAATTTTCTAAAGGAAATTTCAACGCAATTAATAACAAAGTAAATTAAAGATTGGAAAATATAAAGACTGCAGACAAAAGAACAATGTGATAGGAACACGACAATATAGTCGAGAAAATTTTGGTACGCGTGAATCACATATTTCGGATGAAGAAAGTATGAAAATAACACATGCGACAAACGGTATCAGAGATAATGCACTCTTTACATCGCATTCCTTCTTCCATTCGTTGACAGAATAAATTTTGCCTCCATTTATACTTTTACTTATACTGTCTATACAAGATACTTAAGAACAGTACGTATTGGTGTAGATATCTGAACTAATTTTACAGCTGTTCGTGAAATCGGTTTGTGTATTTTCTGTCAACAGTTGCAATGCTGCTAAACAGACTGAAGTGGAAAGTTCCAGTAGTTGTATTTCAACTAAATACTACTTTAACTTTTGCATTTTTCTTTTATAATATTCCTTTCGGTTCCAGATTTTACTGCAATGGGTTTAATCTGATATGTTTATATATCATTTAAAAACATATTACGTCTGATATCGTCATTATGACGTTATACTCGATTTTAGACTCATCCTAGTTCCGAAAAACAGGTCGACAACAGTAAATTTTTGTTTGCCTTATTCAAGTACTAGAACTTATAACTTTTTATTATAAATTTAATTGTATTGTTCCAAAGACTGTCCGATGTTTACCAGTCGGAAATCGAATATTCTATTACAGGGTATAGGCTAAATGACCGCAGTTAAAACTGACCACATAAAGCGTAATTATAGTTTTCGTAACAGTGTAGCTGTGGCAGATGAAATTTCATGTGCTACAATTTATTAACTATTTATAATTCTTACGATATCAATACACAGTAAAAGGAGTAAATTCAAGTAATAATACTGCTAAATCAGCTGAGAAAACTATTTTATGTATGTTGGTTTTCCCAGCGAAGGTTTGACAGTCACGATATGGTAACATGAAAGCGATGTTATGGATGTTTTAAAAACAGTGTCTCAGCGATTGTTGGTGATACAGCCAGTAAAATCGCATTTCGAGATAAATGTAGCCATACACAGCGCGTTCAATCAATTTAAACTGTTGCAGAATCGAGCTTATACTTGTCTTTGAACTAAGGTGGTTCAAAGACAAAATACATTGTTTCAGTCAGCTGAAATATATGATGTGTAGCTTCATTAGGTTCGAATAATATGAGAATCACAAATCGAAGTAACGCTTATAAGATTGCTAGCTTTTAATCCCAAAGGAAACCGTTCCCCTGTAGCCAAGACAATGGGAAACTGAACAGGGAAGCAAGTGTTATGACACCCTTTGCGGCATCTCATCAAATAATCTCCAGTAGGAGATGTTCTCTCGACCTTTCGTGTAACTCGGCGTTGATTGGGTAACGTGAGGTTATCTGCAGCTGATCTGCGCCAGTCGACTAACAGTAAGCAGTAAAGGAGAGGCCGTAGGGTGAGAGTCAGTCCAGTAAGACCACTTTATGGCCAATACCGGCTTTTACTGTCTCTGAATAATAAACGGCATCGCAACGCTCTAGGTCGTGAAATTGTTTACTCATTTCTCAACGGAAGATCCCGACCCAAGTGGTAAACGTGATCATAAAATATGTACCTCAACGCGTTTTATGTACTACTACTTGGAAAGTAACAATGGTTAAAATGAATAATTTAGATACATTTTCGTATAAAGTATGATATAAAAGAAATCCAAACTAACAGTAAAGTCGGATAGATGTATAAGTAATTCCCCGCTAAACATGTAATTACTCAAGCAGGTGCTGTGTTACACTTAATTTACAACCCTCTCAACACATTTTCCACAACTGCCGGAATACCCAATCTTCTGATTGTATTTTTCTTTGCTGCATAACTTCACTGTCGGGGCTTGTCACATCAAGTTAGAAAATCTCTTATAACACTGTTGTACTAGCGATATTGTTCACTTTAATGGAAAAAGCTCTTTCAATTTACTTCCGCGAGATCCAGTTTATTCCCCATTATTCGTAGTGCTTCTAGGTAATGTATTTGATTACTCTGGTGTTTCTATTCCTTATCCTTTTTACAATTACCGCATTGACTGTATACGGTTCTTGTAAATAAGAGTAAGATATAATGTGTTACTTTTACCAACTAAAGGAGCGGTTAAAAAAAAACGTTAATATGCACGCCTGCCACGCGGGCGGCCCAGGTTAGATTCATGGCGAATGTGTAGTAAATTGATTGTGATTTATCGGCGATGAATGGGTCAAGTGGCACTGTCCAGCATATGCACGCGTCATGTAGTAGCCAAGAAAAGAACCGAGCCGAGAACCGTACCAGGAGTCTGTGAACCTGAGTTGCAGCTAAGACATAAATGTTCAAAGTTTATAATTTAATCAAGTAAGATACAAGATATATTCATGTAAATATATACATTTTTGATTCAATAAAGATTAATAATGTGGTTAAGGCACTTTCTTTAAAAAGTTCGTTGTTGCGATCCCGAGTTCATATCCCGGTGGGTGCAGGAATTTTTAAGAGTTGTGTTTCATCATATGAGCGACGCCAGGTCGGCCAGTGGTTCGGATTCCACTTTAAACTGCAGGTCCTAGAGGAAAGGAACTGGCCTTCCTACCTCTGACACAATGGTTCATTATGCCTCCTTCAGGAGAATCCAACCAACCTTCGGATTGTGGACTAACACCGTATATTATATGGTTATCTAAAATGAATGATTGAAAAAGTCTCATTTATAAGCTTCATTGGGTTATATTTAAATTCCATTTTCATTAGTATCAACTCAAATGCTTCTGCTCTTTGTACCAAATCAGTTATTCATTCGATTACCACCACCATTCTCGATTCCTGTGGTTTTAACAATTTGTGTATGCAATTCATATATTAACACTGACAAATTAATGTTATTATTCCTGGCTTTTCTCACACATAATATTAGTCCACACGATTTTTCATCCAACAATGCAATAAACTCTCTGGTTTGATCTCCAATGATGATCTCTCTGCTTCATGTTAACCAGAGATAAAAAAGCTCTCCTGCGGAAGAAAATTTAACAGATACAAATATTTATTTCAAACTCGTTCAAATAGTTCCCACACAAAATATCTAATTTAATGGGGGGGGGGGGGGACGAAAGTGTCTGCATACATCTGTGAATATTTCTAAGTATTTTTCTTTTTTTTCTGGATGAAAGTGGAAGTTGACCCAGGATTTGGTTGAATGCCTACGAAAACCGCCTAAGGCCGGTTATCAGAACGACCAGAGTTTCCTCGTCTTCAGTATGACGGCGCTTTAAGGTGCTCTTCCAAACTGATGGAGTTGGTTAGTTAATTATCTGTGATAACATATATTTCTCAGAATCTACGGCAGCGTTCACTGTAATGCAAAGGAAACAAAAGTAAATCTGAAGCGTAAGAATGACTGGATACTACAAGTTACTGCAGAACTCTGCAGTCTCAATCTGCTTACTTCCCCGAGGAAAAGAACAACATTATTGGTATTTTTTTATTTTTTATTTTTTAAAAAGGGCTTTTTTTGCGTTTAGTAATTCTTTTTATTAAAATTTCTTTAACCTCAATTTTAATATTTTCATGTTGTACATTTATGGTTGACGTACACTAGTATCCACTTTCGACTTTTTTTACTTATGGTTTTACGTCTCGTCAACGTCATTAGAGGCGGGATGGGACTGGGGACAAGGAACGGGAAGGAATTCGGTCATGGCCCTTTTGAAGGAAGCATCCCGGCATTCGCCAGGAGTGATTTGGGGAAACCATGGAAAACCCAAATCTGTATGTCCGGAAGGGGATTCGAACCATCGTCCTCCCGAATGCGAGGCCAGAACGTTAACCGCTTACCCACCACGTTCGGTCCCACTTTCGAAATCTCATTCTAAGCTCACTTTAGTACCTTTGGCAATTGTTCAACAAACTAATCCAGTCTAAAGTTTACAAATTTATTTTTGTACCTCATGAGCGTATGACGGGCTATTCGAGTCACAAACAACGCTGTAGGAAGGCGATTAACTGCTGACATTAATATTCAACATAATTAAGGATATACGATCGAAAATTCATCAAGAGATCTAATACTGAGATATCGTTTGTCGTCTTTAGGTAAACAAAAATTGAAAAGTTACTCCTTATTAATAAATACGGTTTCACCGAACTTTCTTGTTAGACAACATCCCGAGATTGTTTTGTCAATACACGATGGCGAAATGGTTCGCAAAGAGGACTGCGTAATTGTCACCGGTATCCGAGCGGAGATCAAATAGAAGACGACACAATCTTGAATGTGATTAGGTGTGACAAATGTGAGGGATTCTGAATAGAACGTTCTCCCTTGCGACTGTTTTCACTATGTGGTGATCTCCGAAAGCCTGATCACTAGCTATGTCGCATGTCGGTTGACACATATATCGCAGCCGAAGATGAAACAAGCATACGTTTTATTAGATTTTGTGTGTATGTACTTTTCACAGTTTATTTTTCGTACGCACCCAAAAGGACTTGCGAGTATCAATTAAAAGAACGAATTGGTAAGTATTCCACAATTATTGGCTCCAAAGACCATAATTTTAGGGAAGAGAAACTACGCAGAGGCAAAGTTTCCAGGATCCAATCAACCGTAGAGATGCGATGGCATGACCAGTGCCACGACTGAATTCTCTTCCTTCTCAGGAATCTCTGTCGGCATTCATTCGACAGCAGGCTAAATGGATCTCTGCTGTTCAGCCACGACGAAAAAAATTCGCCTTCTACGGGATTTTAAACCCGACCATCAGTTTATAGTTAGTCGATGTGCTCACTGACCAACGCGGACACGCAAGAAACAATCATGTAGCTTTTTGTTTCGTATTATAATACTTTCATGAGCATTTTGTTTTAAATCTTTATGAGTTTCACTGTGATTTCTCAAACCTTTCTCGAATCCGTTTCAATTGAAGGAAAATTTTTATTCAGAGTCGTTTGTTTTATACCGGCGTCAAAAGTATTCACTCATCCAGTGTAATGAGTGATTTCCGACGAAGTCACTAACTATTAAATGTCATAACAATAAATATCAATATATGCTGATTGGTTGTATAGCAACTTTTCGGTCACATTAGTTACATATTACTCATATACACTGATGTAGCAAACGTCATGAGATAGGAAGATGCAAAAATCGAGACGGTAGTAGTGCCATGGAAGAAACTTTTAAATGTGACATGCAGTGTCGGGGCTTTCGTTTGTACTTTCATGAGTCGCGTGAAAGGTTTTATGACTTAATTATGACCGCACGACATCAATTAACAGACTGAACGCGGAATGGTAGAACGCGCTTGGAACATTCCACTTCGAAAAATGTTTGCGAGTTCAACATTCCTCGGCCCACAGTGTCGAGACGGTGCCGTGAATATGTAATATCAGGCACTACATCCCGCCATGGACAACGCAGTGGTCGACCACAACTATTTAATGACCGAGGGCAGCGGAGTCTACTTCAAGTTGCCAGGGTCGACATACAGGCAACACTGCGTCAAAGAACAGCAACAGTCAATGTGGTATGTGCAACAGACGTGTCTGTGCTGACAGTGCAGCGAAATTTGGCGTTGAAGTGATATGGCAGCAGAAGACCGACGCGAGTGCCTCTGCTAACTCATCATCATCGGCTGCACCACCTTACCTGGCATCGTGAAGTAGAAACAAATGTTCTGCTGTTACTTTGCGTTATTATGCTGATATTTTTCCGCACCAGGACGATCAATGTTTTCTTCAAAACTGAAGCAGTCGCTATATTTCAAGAGATCAACCTAACAGCTACATTAACATGACATCGGACACGAAAGCAAGCGAATTAGGCGTAACGAGGAATAAAACATTGAAGACCTTAATATTTTGATATTCATACAATTACCTTACAAGTATAATAACGGTGAACACAACTAAGTTATACACCACTCTATTACCGTTTACGTTTGTCACACTTCTTAAACGTTTCCCTACAATAATTGTGGATGAATATCGTAACTCATTACTAGCTTACAGCGTTCCAGGGTTGTCGACGTAAGACTGGAAGCGGCAGAAATCTCATGATCATACATAAACCTCCATCAAACTTTTACGTCGTAATAAGTCCGTTGGGATGCGAGGCGTGCTCATGTAGATGCGGTGGACTCGTTCACGCTGCTGAAGAACCCCTCATTGACCAAACTTAATTCTCGGTCTGAAGTGGAACATCTTAAAAGGATGTGGAGAGGAGGGGTTAGTAAAGTTATAGTGATGATTTCTGGTGGCTAATTGACTAGCTAAGTAGTTGTCACGGTGGCCAGCTAATAAAACACTTGTTAAAACTTGTTACTAACTTTATGCTGGATTTCTTGCAACGACTCGTTGCCTGGGGAGTACACTGGAGATAAACTGTGAGTGGGACTGACTATCGTCGTAACCTGCTACCGAAAACTATTTAATTGCTTAATCAATGGGAAAACTATGGCACGCAAATTACCATTAAATATTATTTAGACCGAATGTTTGTCTCTAGCCAGCTTTAATTTTTTTGAGTTCACAAGCGAATATCGGATAACTATAAAACAAATCCACAATGAGCTTTACTGGTAAAATGTGGAAGATTCCATCCGATTTTGTTTCAGTTTGTGACAGTATTGTTGCCAACAGGTAATGTACTTTATCTCTACTGTAAAATAAATTCAACATAAACAGATGTATTGCCTTTCAAAAGGCTACCGAGTGGCATGTTTCAAACAAATGTGCTCGAAGAAGATATTTAAAATACAAACCAATCACTAAAAAGGTGTACTGACTGATACCACAGTCGCCGGGTCAAAAAAAAAAAGGTGTAAACAACATTTCGAAAATATTCCAATTTAGAGGGAAAAAAAATTAGTCCATTCTAAAATTATCTGCAGTATTTTATTAATTCTACAGATAAAAATATATTATTACAAGTTAATCATAGATGAACTAAATATTAATTGCAGAAAACCACTCAAGTGGATGCACAAGGAGCTAGAATATATGTAGGCTATTATCAATGGACGTTTTCAGTTCGGGTATTGCGGCTGAACGAAATATGTAGAAAAAAATTATTTGCCTCCGATAACAAGCGCAGAACTCAAGCGTATCCGAATGAGCAGCCAAGCGTAACTGTGGTTTAGAGCGCACGTCGACGAATTGAAGACCCAGTGGAACGTGATTCAATTAAGTGACTGCAAAGGCTTTGTAAATTAAATGCGAAAGGCTATTCTCTGCCAAAAATTTTAATAAAATTATGCTATTTAAAAAATTAGTGCCTCATGAATATTCCACAAATTTTTTATATGTCTGTTCTGCTTTGTAAGGATTTTTTAATGAACTAGAATTATGCGCAGCCATTTTGTATTATAGGATGAATAACGTTTTAGAGTTGAGAGTTTCATAGTTATCAAGATTGCTGTTTAGTATGCAATATCTAAATTAATATTAAAAATTGCTACAAAAGGTTGAGCTTTTAAACTGTATAAAAGAATCTGAAAACTGTAAAGTCATTAATATAGCCTACACAGTGTAATTATTGGAGAGTGTACTTCGTTAGAGTGCTAGTTAGGTAGAATTTTATGCCATGGATAAATAGTACTGGTGTACTTTGAATGTCGTCGGCGTCGAGATCTTCAGGAACGTAACGAATGAGGAAAGAAGGAGCAGGAAAGAGTTCGGATTTGTCCTTTTGAAGGAAATGTCCCAGCATTAGCGTGGCATGATTTCTGGAAGCCATAGAGAATCGAAATGTGGAAGGCCGGACGAGGATTTCAAGCCTTGACCTCCCGAAAGATAGGTCCGAGTAATACTGCTCAATCAATAGGTTCGCAAAGGAACGATAAGAAGCAACATTATCAAATAATGGAGATTTCAATATTGGTGTATGACAGCAAGACCACTATTGCGTATATGATGGAAAGAAAAATGAAATTTACGAGAAAAGGTGAGATGTTCAAAGATGAATGGAATAACATACACAACTCAAAACGACCAAAATTGTAGAACATAATGAGAACGACTGGAAAAAGGATCGCATAATGATTGTAAAAAATACTGTTAATATTGCATAAGAGAAAGAGGAAGAACAAATCTGTAAAGACCAGGGAAAATACGATAAACACTTCGTACAAATAGAACTTACCGAAACCATACAGTGAAGAATAATAAGTTGATTTGGTTGAAAAATATTTTAGTGAGACACGATTAACTTGTTTTGTCTGCTTTGTTCAAATAAAAAACTACTTCGATGTGTTAAGTAATTGTCGAAGATGGGCATCTTATTACCTGAAAAGATAAAACACAGAATTTTCGCAGTACGGTAGAAGCAAAATAGATTATAGAACAAAGGGAAATACTAGACGTTACCCTTTTTGAAAGTGAAACAATCAAAGAGAAAGATGTATTACTTTTAAACATTGGTAGAGGACACATGAAGAATTTCGTAAAGAATGTACAGTTGTTAATGAAAGCTTATCTCTGAACATAGGAATGGCAGATAAAACGACTCGAAAAGTATTGTTTTAGATTAATTACTAAGGTTTACTGGGGTTATTACTATACTAAATAAACAAACTGTGTGAATATCGTATAAAGAATAAAGTATTTGGTGAATCAAAAAGCACTATAGTGACCATTTTTTAGATACGCTGAATTCGTAAGTAGGGTGTATACTGAAGGCGAAGATCTGTAGTGAAAGACAAAGATTACATAACTGGGGACAGGTTGTGATTGGTAATACCAATTGAAATATGGTAAGAAGTGGTGGACTGGATCAAATCAATCGAGAAATAAGAATTGCAATACTGGTTCCTGGGAGAGAATGTGCCGCCTGTAGAGCGACCAGGCCTCCGCCCTTCCTATCGGCCGGTCGACTCAATCCAATCTGAGCCGACAGCCCGCCTCGCCTGGAGTGGCTCACATAGCGGCGCAGATGGCCTCCACTTCTTAGGACGGACAGGCGGAAGGATGCAGATATGGGGCGACGAGAAAAGGAGGTAGTAAAACGACGCTCCTCTCTGATTGGACGCCGGCATTACTGCTGACGTCGCAGGGGTATGGCGACGACCACAAAACGTTTATGGATGTGCTCACAAAATGCCTCGCACTCTTTTTAGTTTCGAGAGGGAGGTAGGAGTGGAGGGAGGGAAGAGATGGTTATTCATACGATTACGAATGGAGAAAACGAGTTAGGAATATTCAACTTTATATCGCCTCTGTAAATTTAAATTATTGCAAACAGAGGACTTATTCTGAAACGCAGCATCATCACTCACTCCAACTGCAATATAAATCTGAAAACAATCTATCATATATGAGCACTACACAATCCGGAAGTTGTGGGTCATTTTCTTCAATTCCTGATAGCACCGAGAAACAAGTACTGTCAAAGCAATTGAATTTTTGTTCGTTTATTTGTTTTCCTAACGCGTTTCACTTCCTTTGAAGAAGCATCTTCAGCGGTTTCTCATTTTCATTGCTTTATTTACACTCCATTTTCGGCATCAGTGATTTTTTCTTCCTTTTCGAGTAACAAGTTATTCTCTCTCTTTTTTTTTTATTCGGGATCTACGCCTCATCGGCGGGAAAGGATTGGAGGCTAGGAACTAGAATGAATTAGGGCATGGCCTTTTGAATGAACTATCACGGCATTCGTGTGGAATAATTTTGGGAAACGATGGAAAATCCAAATCTGAATTACCAAACAGGGGTTCGAATTGGCGTCTTACCGAATGCGAGACCACAGCATTACCGTCACCCACCACGCTCGGTGGTCATTCGGTCTATTCGACTAACTAAACACTGCAGTACAATGTTCTGTAGTGCTAGTTAGATTTAAAACAAACAATAAGCAGAAAGTGACTTGCTACTCGAAAAGGAAGCAAAAATTAATGATGCCAATAATGGAGCGTAAGTAAATGAAAATGAGTAACCACTGAAGAAGCTTCTATAAAAGAAGTGAAACACCTTAGGAAAAGAAATAAATGAACAAAAATTCAATTGTATTGGCAGTATTTGTTTATCAGTAATACTGAACAAGCTGAAATACTATTCGCTTGTGATCTAACGCTCGAACAATTATCCACCTTAATAAAATGCTTTGAACCTGGAGGTTGGACGTCAACTCGATAACTCGAAAACCTTAGGCGAGTACGATGATACCCGAACTGTTACATCTCAACATTGGTTGACTAACTAGGAAATTTCAAATGAATTACTGCATTGACTTTACCTGCGCTTAATACAGCTAAAATACTGTGTAAATTTCAAAGAAATAATTGATTGATTTGCACCTACTGCGGTGTTAGCTAAAAGGCAATTGTCAGTTGTGGAAGTAGCTGCACAAAAACACGATGGACAAAGATAAAAAATTATAATGCTTGGGAGAAATCTAAAAAATTACTGTGCAACGTTCTTTTAAATTTACAGTTGCTGTTCTGTGTAAGTTTCCTTTTCGTATGACGCTCCAAAGTGCTATGGAAAAGTCAATGCTAAGTTTGAACCGAAGGGAAACTTCGATATCGGCGTGAAGTTGGGTCGGCGAACAAATTAGTATCGAGATGATCAGCAAACCGTCGTTGAAGCAGGCGAGACGATTAAGCTTTTCCCTTAAGAGCACATGCTGACAATGATCAGCAGTGAACCTGTGCCACAGAGCCAAGTTGTCAGGTAAAATTATGTTAGAATAATATCAATCTGCCTAACAAACCTACCTTTGTTATATTTTGTTTTTGTTGAAATATTGTATTATAAAACATATGTTAATTGCAAAAATGTTTAATAGGGCCTAATTTTGTGTTTTTAGATGTTAGTCTAGTTTCGATGTATCATTAAAAAAAAATGATCAGTAGGATGGAAATAGAAAATAAAAATTTTAGAGGATCTATAACGTAGTGTTAGCTCTTCAAGAACATTAGCGAGTTACTTCATATTTCTTCCATTATTATAAAATGATCGTTAAAAGAGGTGTTGACTGAAACTTGCACAACCCCTGAGATGTAAAATGGAAATGTGAAGGCGATAACTCAGGGGACATCTGCTGCACGGGACGTCTCGGTGTCGCTGTAAATAAACATTAAGGAGGCGGAACGCAGCACCTCAGCTCACCTAACCCCGCCCTCCAGGAGGGGGTAGAGAGGGTGGCAGGGCGGCACACACAAAAAGAGGTGTGGCGGGGTGGGGTGCGCGGAATTTTGGCGAGATGAAAAGAAGATTAATGAGTCGGCAGATAATGGAGCCGGGCCGGGGAATGGGAACGTGAGCGAATCAGGTGAGAACGGGAGGAAGCAGACAAAATATTATCACGTCTGTGGTGGCGAGATAGCGGCGTGCTCGGAGAGACGTCTTTGCGCGACTCGACACGCCGGAGTTAAGGGAATTAAAGCTCGCCTCGCAGGCTAAAGCTGAAGTACCGTGACTAAGACATGCTACATATTCCACACATTGCAGTACGTTTTCACCTAGCACAGTTGGTACAGTGACCCGTTTCCGAATGGTTGGATGAACAGAATTCACTCCAAATTGAAACCTGGTATTTTTCCTCTAATCTGACTGTCGGTAAAAGGTTTGACCCAGGAAAGGTTCTGTATTGGCAGCTTGGTTTTGAGGCCACCAATGCCTGAACCAACACACTTCTATATCTACACTTTGCAGTTCACAAAATTGTAGGTGCCAGAGGGCGCTTAGCACCAAATGGGGTAGGCATTGGAAAAGGTACAAAGAAGATCCACCCGGTCCGTGACAAGTATATATAATTGGAGGGAAAGCGTACGTGCGATGGCGAAGGAGTTAGGTTGGGAAGACCTGCAACACCGAAGGCGTTGTTCTCGGCAGAAGCTGATTGAAAATCACATGTCTGTCCTATTTCAGGATGACGGCAAACACACATTACTACCAGCTACATTTATATCTAGAAATGACCGTGAAAATAAGATAAGAGAAATCAGGGCCAGAAGCAATTCATTTCTATATTTTTCCACCAACCACTTTTAGTGAATCGCGGAGTAAATAATAATAACAAAAATAATCTCTACTCTGTGCATTCCAATCCCGAATGGCACGAGGGATGAAAGAATTCATAAAAGCAGCAATGCGGTACCTTATGTCTCTAATCTTATCTCTCCTCTCAATGCGATCCAAATAGGTTGGTAGATGAGGTATTTCATGACACTTGTCCAACAGTGGGCGTCGACATGTTTACCAATAAGTTCAAACTAAATTTGCGTCGTCTGTCACCAGGGAATCCCAATCCAATCGATGAATCAATTCTGTGACACTTTCGAAAGGATTGTAGTAAGCAGTAACGAATCGAGTTCCTTTCTCTACTTTGTTTATAGTGTCAACAACCCACTAAAAAAAGATCGCAAACGGCACAATAGTAATCCAAATGCCGGCTCACGAGAATTTTTACGCTATCTCCTTTGTTTGAGCATTACATTTGTTGAAGATTCGACCTATGAATCACAGACTGGAATTAGCTCTACCTACGACCTAATTAATTGGAAAGACCCATTTCAAGTTCTTCATGTTCCTCTTAAATATTACGCCCAAGTATTTCACCAAATCGACCATATGAATAGCTGAACTTTTTAATTTCTATTTATGAATAAGCTCTTTTTTTTTCTAGCAGTAAAAGCGAAATATTGATTTATGATGTAATGTCGGTTTCAGATATATAACTACATACTGTTTAACTTATCTCTCTTCATCTGATGACGATGAACTAAAACTAAAATTCATGTGCTTTACCGTGGACAAATAGTTTTTTTCTACATTTCAAAAGATCGCTAGAGTACGAATTGCGAAATTTCAGTGTGGGAATCTCGTTGCTGTTGGGTACTAAATAAAGAGTTAACTGCTTGCTTGAATTTTTCCTGTTTCTAACAAATACATTCAGTAATAGCTCCAATTTCTTCATAGAAGATCTTGAAATTCTTTTAAATTATTATTTACTGGTTTAAATACGCGTCTAAAACGACGGGTACCACCTAGGGCGATAGCAGGAATTTGTTCCAAAACTTTCTAAGAAAAAAACGAATAACGGTTAGTTATTATTTTTTTTATCGATATTTTTTTATATTAGTTAAGTTTGTCTGATTAAATTCTCCGAGTATCTGGTCAGTGTGTTTTGAAATAACTTCACTTGATTTTACTTGGTTGAAATTTTTGTTATAAAAAAGTTTCTAATTGTAGTGTAATTTCAATGACGAATAATTTTTATTTATTTGATTGATATATTTAGCAATTAACTACATTACGTGCAAACTTTCTGTATATTTTTAATAAACTTCCGTGTTCCTTATCGTTTGTTATAAAAATTCTTAGGTTATGCTGCGACTTGATTGCTATACGAGCCTCCGTGGGTACACTCGATGCCGTGCACAAATCCCTCCACTACCCCGGCACGCAGAAGTGACGTCCCAATAACAATAAGTGTATACAGCATCGAGTGTAGCAGCACTGCAAAAATGACACAAAAATTATAAGTACAGGGTCCATATCAACGTAAACAGGTTCGTTTTGTGATAGTGATCGTGGTTAGGTTGAAATTTGGTCTGGACCAAGAGAAAAAAGTTTACGGGAAATTCGTTCTGCTGCATCCATTTCAGAAACGGTGCATTTGTTTCGACGTCATTCCGCGTGCCGGTTTAGTGGGAAGATTTGTGCACTGCATCGAGTGTACCCACAGACGCTAATCATTACTGTAACTGCTACAGAGAATATATCGTAAATATCGGATGTTCCTCTCCTTAAATGAATTTCTTCATCTAGTTGTCGAAAATAAACAAAAAGGCACGTACTGATTTCAGTTTTATATATATATATATATATATATATATATATATATATATATATATATATATATATCAGCCTCACATTATAATTTTTATCTCTGCTACACAAAAGACAATTGCTATTACAGTTATACCTTCTATTAACAACCTAAGTGGAAATAAAATGAAATTAGTTTATTTATTTGGTATTTACACTTGCTGTTAACAATATAAACTCAAATAAAGTAAATGATGTTATTAATTTGAAATTTTCTGGTAGCCATGTAGCACTGTGATGGCAGTCAGTCCAACTAACGCTTCGTGAATTATCGAGGCTCAATGAAGGTTGCCGAGAACGCTTTTTGTTAAAGTGGATTATTCAAAAACAACATTAAAAAAAATAAGAAAGATGATCGAGCCACCATTGTGCAAACAGTTGAAAATTTGGGACCAAGCAAATTTTAATTAATACAAAACATTATCCCGCAAGTTTGTCGTAACATTTCTAAGTTATACTAGAATGAATGGAAGAAGATTATAGAATCAAAAACAGGCCAGCGAGGTGGACCTCGCTTCCCAAGGCACACAGGTAGTCATTAGTTACAATTGATCTGGAAATGAAGCTTGGTGTCACACAATCATATAGTTCATCAAATTACCAGACTATTATTAAAGTTTACTGTCAATTTATAATGAACTAATGCTTATAGCATCGCAACTACACGAAGGCTCTAAAATTAAAGACCCAAATAGATTGTAGAGAATGCAAAAAATAAAGAAGTAAAATACGATAAATTGGGTATGTACCATGCTCTATACTACTTAATAGATTACAAATAATATCTGACCTGAAACACGACATTTAGTAATACTATAGACGGTTTAATCGTATCTTACGAATTGAAGTATGTCAAAATTTGCAAAGTATATACGGATAAATTATATACACATACGCGATAAGCAAAGTACTCAAATTTAAAGAAAAAAAATAGTATCAGAGTGAATAATCATTTAAATAAAGTGACTTCTCACTTATAACACGTATCCCTGGTTTTCCCATCACTTTCCCAAAATTAAGGCTGCGGAAAACGTAATATAAAATAATATTTATTTCATTTAATCTGTTCCTTCAGCCTGGTTTTAACACTTACCAATCTTTTGATATAGGAAAAATTGCAAGTTTTCTGCTTGCTCTGCAAACACCTGAAAATAGAACACTTACTTCACAGTTAAATACGAAACTTTTCCAATGAGTGAAACTTCAGTTTACAGTAGATCAGCAGTTACTAATTTATAGAATAACCCGCCAGTGTGTCTCAGTGCACTTAGGCGACGCACACTGGATCGGAGAGATACAACGGGACCAGGCAGGGGCCCAAGTGCCCCCTTCCTCGCGTACCGTCCATCCTGACTACAGAATTTAACCGGTTTTCCTCAGCCAAGGCAAATGCCAGGACGATCCTCTATCTCCGCCTCATAAACTACACTTTTCACACACAAAAAATACACTTATCACAAACAGAGCATAGTTAAAACATTTTGAACACAGTTGGCAACTTCCTCCATTAGCACGTAGTACAGGGCTAGTCAAAATGACTGCAGTGATTTCAGAAAATTACCACAGATTTATTATTTGACATTTACTTACAAGATTACACATATATACAGGGTGTTACAAAAAGGTACGGCCAAACTTTCAGGAAACATTCCTCACACTCAAACAAAGAAAATATGTTATGTGGACATGTGTCCGGAAACGCTTACTTTCCATGTTAGAGCTCATATTGTGGACGGCTGTGATACTATATGCCATTCTCCAGGGCTGCATCAGCGCATCAGGGATGCCATGCGACGGAGGGTGGATGCATGTATACTCGCTAACGGAGGATATTTTGAACATTTCCTGTAACAAAGTGTTTGAAGTCACGCTGGTACGTTCTGTTGCTGTGTGTTTCCACTCCATGTTTAATGTGATTTGAAGAGAAGTAATAAAATGAGCTCTAACATGGGAAGTAAGCGTTTCCGGACACATGTCCACATAACACATTTTCTTTCTTTGTGTGTGAGGAATGTTTCCTGAAAGTTTGGCCGTACCTTTTTGTAACACCCTGTGTATATATAAACAAACTGTGAAAGCTTTTTGACTGCCTACAGATGCACAATGTGACTCTGCTCACATCAAGTCTATAATCGAGTTCTTCCCATACACGAGGCAGCATGTCTCTGTCCATGAAAGCAAATGTATTGGTGATGCGAACCCGCAAGTCTGGTAGATTAACTGGTACTGGTGGCACGAACACTGTGTCTTTTACGAAACCCCAAACAAAGAAGTCGCAGGGGGTTAGGACAGGGGAACGAGGAGGCCATGACATCAGCTGACGAATCCTGGTGTTTAGGAAATTATGGACAACTAGAGAAAAATGGGGTGGAGCACCGTCCTGCTGGAAAATTAACTCTTCACTGTCAGCTTCCGGAAGTGTCATGAGCCAATTCTGCAAGGATTCCAAACAGATGGATTGGTCGTGCTGGGGTTGCTGATGTCATGTCCTTCTCGTTCCCCTGACCTAACCCCCTGCGACTTCTTTGTTTGGGGTTTAGTAGAAGACACAGTGTTTGTGCCACCAGTACCAGTTGATCTGCCAGACCTGCGGGTTCGCATCACCAATGCATTTGCTCTCGTTAACAGAGACATGCTTCATCGTGTATGGGAAGAACTCGATTATAGACTTGATGTGTGCAGTCACTAAAGGTGCACATATTGTGTATCTGTAGACAGCCAAAAAAACTTTCACAGTTTGTTTATATATCTATATAATCTTGTATGTATATGTCAAATAATAAATCTGTAGTAAATTTCTGTAATCACTGCAATCATTTTGACTAGCCCTGTATAACCTGCCAGGATGTATAAAATGCTTGGCGTAAAACCAAAGTTCCAAACTTGACGACGCCAATTGAGAGTAAAACTAACCAAAGGCAGTCGACCCTTAATGTTGGGAAAATGTGGTAAGAAGAATTTATCTAATAAATACTTGGATAAACATAAGGAGGTCGCCGGATGCATTACAGCTTCATCCCATTGTCTGAGGTAGAGAAACTAATGGACAGTAGTACCCTATAAACCTGAGGGAGGTATACGTAAATAATAACCTGATTTTCATCTTTAACCGTTTCCGTCAATTATCAACAGTTCCCCTACAGAAGTCTGAAGTTTCCCTACAGTTTTGTAAATTTTGTGTATCATTTAATGTGTCACTCATGGCCAACAAATCTCTTGTGGGGACTAGTACATGGTGCAAGCCGGACATTCAGACCGATCCGCGACAACTTGAGAGAACGTGCCGACAGTTCTAACGAGTCGGTCCACGGCGATTGCGTGTACGCAGGTTTCGCAGTGTGAGCGAATTGGGCTGTCCTGATTGAGAGCCTGCCTGGGTTATCGAGTTTGCTGGACGTTCAAACAGCGGTCGGGCGGCCTCCACATAGGACAGCACTACCTAGCCGCGGTTCAAAACTCGTGTCCTTACTTCAGTATCTTGCTGTATTATTTGATAAAGCTAGAAGACGATTAATAGCACGACCAAACGAAGATTGTTTCAAAATTTTATTTGGGCGAGAATTTTTAAATTTGTAAGACAGAGCCGGGCAAAGTGGGCACGTATAATGTTATGGAAATGTTAATGAGGAAGTGGTGATCGGTGCGACGAAGATGAATAATAATTAATAAGGTGATAATTTAAAAAGAACGGATAAACATGGAACTTAATAGAGAACTGTAAGCTTTGGTATTAAGTATTAATTAAGAGAATTATTTTGGTATATATATATTGCATTTGTGTAGTGATACAATCATACTTGTGGCGTTGTAAAAAGGAAGTTTACAATTAAGGAACTAATCAGATTTAGAGGAATTAGATAGTAAGTCCTTGAAGTTTTCATTGGTGAAGTGCTGTTCTATGTAGTTAGAGAGTTAATAAATGTTGAACTTGATTCTTATAATTAAATTTTATTGTAGTTTTCCCCAGTTTACACCGTTGATATTTCTTGGGTGTATATAGCTCTAGTGTGGACAATCTTTGGAAGCCAGAAGTCCAATAACAGTACCAAAGGCACCCAGGAACATAACAGAAGAAGATGAAGATGCAAAGTCCTACCAAGAAAGTAAGGAGGACAGCAAAATCATGAATAGAGAGGAGAGGAGGTTATACATGACAGTCAAAGCAGCAACTGCGGTTTTGGGGGCCAAGGAGTGGTGCCATTACGCAGGAAAAATCGTGACTCGTTCAATTCAGTCTCCTTTGTTACCATGGGAAATCTGATCCGGTTAGAGTGCTATCTCTAGAAGCTATTGGAATCTTTGTGGCTCATCTCCATTAGCATGCCCAGAGTGCATCATCGTTTGTAATTATCATTTTCCAGTAAGGGCTGAATATGCAATTAATATTATGGAGTTAGACTAAATAATGTGAAGCAGCTGAAAGCAGAGAAACATCCATCGTTAATGCTTTATGTTTTTTAAACTCAAATAGTTTATTCAGAGATTTACAACTCGTCAACAATTATCGGCTACTTATCTTTCGTATCCTTTTTTTAACAATATATATTTTTCACAATTAAGTGTTGCACTTATATTACATAAAATTACTTACAATTCATTAGTAATATGACTACCATAAGTCAAAGATACTGGGCTATCATGCTTAACCTTGATGTGTATGCACAAATATGTAAATTAGATTTAGATTTATATAGTTTATCATCGTGCAATTTGTGAGGTGATAGTATTTTCCAAAAAGTCTACCAACTTTTCTTTGAAATTTGTAGACCTTTTCATCGTCCACATCTTAATTTTCATTGCGGACAAGTAATCTTCTAAATTCTTCGTCTTGCTCTGTAGAATATAGAAACTGGTTTGGCCAGTATCCAAATGCACGAGTTGTGTTTTTCCTGCGAAGCTATCTTAATCTCTGGTCGCACTACTAACCTGGTGTCTACATTCACCGGTGATGCCTGTAAAAGGGCTGCTATAGCATGCTTTGTCCACATCCATATTTGGTATGCCTCACCACACTGAAAACGATGTAGAAGTGAGTCGATATTTCTACAATTTTAACAACTATCGGTTGCTTTGAAGTGTATTCGAAATAATTTCTAATTTGTTGCAATTGTCTCACTAACCACTTCGTTCCATAAAGCTCGTGTGTCTGAAAGCAGGTTCTTGTTAAAAATATTTGACCAAACAATTCCCCAATTAGTGAATGATTTATTTACTAAGTTGTTATTTTATGTGATCAAAGAATTTTTCTTTGTTACCTATGAAGAAGAGTCAAATTGGTCTTCACTTGGAGAAAGGTTCTTTATCTTTGGACTTAAATGTAAGGTTTGTGACCAGTTGAGATCAATAAGGGCAACTTAAGGTAAGAAGGTGTATGAAACATCGCAAACTCTATACTAATATGTGAACCGTATTTTGAAGCTGGAAAAATGTCGGCAATCAAAGCGTTAGGCTAAGAGCTGCCGAAAACTGAACAAAAATTATAACATGCGTGGACTACACGCACGTGGTGGTTAATGGTTTCTTCTTGTCATAAGATGATATTAGGTTGTTATATTGTACATCTAAGTAACCTCAACATCAACCATACGTCTCATAATAAAAGGCAAACTAGTACAATACTGACAATCTGACCTTGCAAAAAAGGACTAGGTAACACAAAACTTTTTGTAACCGTTGTTTTTTTTTTGAAAGTATCATTACCACATTCGTTGTCATGGATTGACCATAGCAAAGCCAGCAGCTCAGTTAAAAACGCATAACAATTCTTTTTGCAACAAATCCTAAGAATACAATTTGAATCGCCGAGCATCCACATTGCAGGGTCAATTAAAATTGATGAAATGAATTACTTTTGTAAGAAGCGACACTAAGAACGAAATGAGAAGCTTTAAAACTCACAATAAACTTATCTACGAACGTTCAGTTATTGCAAAATAGAAACAAGAAAACATAAAATATTTCCAGGAAAATTTAAGGAGTATATTAAATTATAACTTCTGTTGTATAATTGGTAAAAATTTTAGGCTGCAGAAGTAGTATTTGTTAAGGATTTAGCAAAATTTAGTTCATACCACAAGCATTATTGCACTTTCATACTATGAAAGGCAGAAAAGTTAGTAGACAGACGAAACAGAAAGAATGCACGATATTATGACAATCGGGAACTATATGCTGATAACATGCTGTCAGCAAAAGGCCCACAGTAGTCCGTGTTAAAAGCCTGAAGTGCTGTGGAAATTTGAAATCTCGGAGCGAGCTTAACAGATTCCGCGAACAACGAATGGAGCCGTCAAAATGGATTATTGCCCGAATATTTCACCAGCGCTAATACCGGATGCACATATTCGCGGACAGATTTACAGAATATTGCTGCACGAGCAACTATGGAGAAATCGAGTGGGATATGATGTTTATCACGAAGCTGCAGGATTCAGATAATAGATCTGGTATTTCGAATCCCTGTGTCGCGCACTTATTGAAAATATACTCATCATTATTGAATAATTCCTTCACTTTCCATCATCAAAACGTAGCCAGATATATGTCGATATGTTCGACATAGATAAAATCCAACGATACTTTTTTGCCAAATATATTAGTGATACTAGAACCAGCGATGCTTCTATTTCACGACGAATAAAGAGGATTTACGTTGTTAAGTTACGTCCACACACGAACATTCCTGTGGTTAAAGCTAATATTAAAGTGTGTTGATGCCTGATTCAAAAACTCTATAATGCGGCTACTAAAAGAGCTGTAAACTTGGTTTTCCTTCCTTGCGTTTTTTCTTAAAATAGTTTGATTAAAGAAATATCCCAAAAATCATTCAAATTAGTAATTCACAGAACTGTGTGTACAGCGTTTACAATAGTGTTTAAAGAGTAGATTTCAACCGTATCCGCAAACAGAAATTGTACAGTGTTACCGTAACTTTACTCTCGGTTCCTAGTGATGTAAACTGGTATCATAGCTCCTATAATGAAGATTTAACAGTCTAGTTGTAACATTCACATGCCGAATTTAGAACACAACTTTTATTTTTTAAATTCAGTTACATTTAAACAAAAGTGTTGGTTAGATGCCTTCATACATCAATTAAGTTGAGTATGCAAGAAACTTCTGGTGGCAGGTTGTGATATAGGGTGTCACTACTGTTTTCGCTGCGCGAATTTTAATTAATGTTGTTCTTGTTTGTTTATTACTTTCAAGCATCTGTTCTTAAAAGCTAATACTCAGTCAGTACAACTTTAAACTAAAAATATGTCAATGTCGTGTGAATGAATATAAAACTACATAAAAAAATAATGGCCTGATGATTTTTTCAAAGGCTCAGTAACCTTTACAATATATATATATATATTCAACTCGGCATACCGAACTACCATCGATGTTGGGTACAAACTTTGAAGTTGCTACGTAACACAGTATTTGAGATAAATCCGGTAAAAAAAAAAAAAAAAAAAAAAAAAAAAAAAAAAAAAAAAAAAAATGTATAAAATCGACAACTTCGACGCTGGGTTATGGCTTTTATTTTCAAGAAAAAACTGAAATCATATCTCAGTTCTCTAAACTCCTACACCTCACACGCTGGGTAGGGAAAAGGTATATATTTTTTTTCGATCTCCTGACAAAATTTTAAATTCGTTATTTGGTTTTGGATCAACGAAACACATCACACAGGAAAATTTAAATCCATGACTTATTCACTTTAAGGGCTAGAGAGTTGTGACTGATGGACAGATTGGGGAACAGAGCTTTTAAATATATATTAACAACAGCCAATAGTTTCAATTTTTTACTTAACTACAATTAAAACTACTAAATTACCACTTACATTAAAAACAGATATTTCACCAATCTGAATACACAGTCAGTTACATTGTTATTGATATAAATCATCACATGCTTTTCATTTTTTTCCATTAAAAAAAATGTGGGGCAAGATTTAAAATAGCAACTCTCTAAGACATGAGAATGTGTTTCCTATGATTACACTGCTATGTACGGGAAACTTTGCGAATGAAATTCTTTACATACCGTTCAGCGGCGTGGAGTTAGTAATACGCGAACGTACCTGCAACGAAAATAAAACACAATTAGTAAGTTTAATTTTACCTACATCACAAGTAAGAATTAAATAACAGCAGATTCGTAACCAGTTTAGGAGACAGAGAAAAAAATCCTCTTTAGCGGCGATACTAGAAACATTTCTACCAGTTTTAAAAGTAACTTTCTTAACATTGTAATATGTAATATAAAGTCGTTCCCATGTACGTAGGAGACAGCTTATCAGAAACAAGGACCGCTCATCAAGAATGTTCCTTATATACACTCAGGAATGGCGCCATTCCTGAATGTACGAGGCGCGTCCAGAAAGTAAGTTCCGTTTGGTAATAAAATGAAATTGTACACAGATGCAGAAGAAATTTATATTGCACAAAATTCTACAACTCTTAAACTACTTTTCCACATGACTGCCGAAAGATTGCAGGCATTTGTCATAGCGTGGCACCAGGTTTTGTAAACCTTCTTCATAGAAATCTGCCACCTGTGTCTTCAACCAGTTGGAAACAGTTTCTTTCAGCTCGTCGTCATTGGTGAAGTGATGACCACCAAGGAAAGACTTGAGATGTAAGAACAGATGAAAGTCTTGCCAGTTCTTCTGTAACCAAAGGTGGACGCCCACTTCGTTCTTCATCGTGCACATCACTAGCCCGCTATTGAACTGTCGGACCCATCTTCTCACCATCGAATCACTCATCGCATTTGGTCCGTAAACATCGCAAATTTGCCGATAAATTTCACTTGGTTTCACTTTCCTCGCATTCAGAAACCGAATCACAGACCTGATTTCACAGGCGGCGGGATTTTCAATCAACGCCGACATTTCAAACAAGCACAACAAAGCGTACGTAACTGACAGCGATCTCCAAATGGCGGACGTTCTTCCCCTTGATACACATCGTCTACAGCACATGTGCGGAACTGCAATCGCAGCGCTGCAGCGGAGATAAATCGAAACGGAATTTACTTTCTGGACGCGCCTCGTATATAAGGAAGTTCAATAGGAGGCTCAGCTAGTCCACGCGGTAACGGCCAGCTTGCGACAGCTAGAAGGTACCCGACACCTAATGAAGATAGCAGAGCTAGCTGTCGATTCGTTGTGTTTATACAACACCATCCGGCTGAACACCCCTGAGGATTATGGTGCACTGAACGTACTGTTAAACATCCATTTTCGCCTTTTCTCACCCAAGAATGTTGAATAAATATTCTGCAGTATCGAAACTGTATTTGTGTATCCCAACTTGTGTTACCGAGATATCATGTAAGGACACCGTTTCCTATTAATCACAAACCGCCGTATTTAACACATTACTTCACCCTACTCACTATTGGCGGTTACTCAAAGCTTCGTCCAAGGATTTTCAACGCACCACACAATTCACTCTATTCAGGTATATGTATCTATACAGCTAAGGTATTTTGTAGTCGCAGCTCTCTGCACACCCAATGAGATATTTATTTCAATTGAGTAACCTTACGATGGCGCAATCAAACGAAAACCTTTTAAACGGTGCGTCGTAGGAACTACGTTTTTCGTAAACAATTCTGGGATCTCTCTGTTTTGCTTCTGGTGTCGAGACAATTAAAATGAACCCGCACTACAGGTATCTGAATGGTGCAGATGACTGAGAAATTAACCACCTGGTATACTGTGTGAGAATGGTCGAGAATGGTCGAAATTGGCGGAACGGTGTAGATTAGAGTTGTAACGAATATTCTGCAACTATTCGGTATTCGGCTTATTCGGCCGATTGACGATTATATAGATAGGCCTACTATTCGACCTAATACCGAATATTCGGCCAGGAATTCTGCAAAATATATGGTGTCCGGCATGTGGCTGAATATAATATTCGTTGCATGTCTAGTGTAGATTTTTATACAAAACAAAGATCCAGATTTTGAGTCTTGCATACATAGATAACTAGAAGTAATCATTTCCTTTCATGACTAGGGTCGGCATTTTGCGGTAATACAGAATTGTATCTGCATGTAACCAGAAAACTGTAGGGTTCATGAGATGTCTTAGAATTCAACGTTACCATTTTAACCTTTACGGTCACTTAACCAGGTCGGAAATGCAAGTCATATTGACAGTTGCTATCAAATGCAGTGGCCATGAATATGCAGGGCACTACGAGATTACAGTTTGGTAATGACTGCCAGTAGTTGCGACTAACAGCTGCTGGATTGGTTTTTCCGCGTCACTGCACCCCATGCCCACTTGTTGATCCCCACTCCCCGCAAAGGTCCTCACAAACAATATTCCCTTGCACCTGTACAAAAGTGTAGAGCAAATACTGTGAAAAATGTAACGCGCAAGCAAAAAAAAAAAAAAAAAAAAAAAAAAAAAAAAAAAAAAAAAAAAAAAAAAAAAAAAATGAACAAAGATCTATATATATATATATATATACTAATAAAACGGTATGCTTGGTCAGTGTATATGTCCATAGCGCTGTGACGTCACGAAAACAGCCTTAGTTACTGCATTAACAACGGCCAAAGATATTACTACATAATAGAGGTTATAAGATTTATTTAACAACAGTTCTATTTATTTAAGCATACTCTAAGAATTGAATTGCCAAAACACTAAAAAGAAATTAGATATTTCTTTTAAATCGACGTATTAATTAATAATTATTTTTGTTTATTTACATTCTGTGGATGTAGATGTTTTCTTAATATCTCTGTCCAGAGATATCGCTGTAGCAGTAAAATAAAAATATGTACCACATAAAATTAATTTTACGATTATGGGTGTTACTTAATAATATTTGTATGTAGCTAAGCGACTGCTGGGAAATGAGCTACCAGAACGCCAAGATCAACCCATTTTTTTTTTTTTTTTGACGGACTTACATTTGATATAAATATTTCCGCTATAGTCTATTCACTGTTATAAACTCTAGGAAATGAATTGCCGAAAAATTGAATCGAAATTATGTATTGCGTTTAAATTAACATATTAATTATTAGTTGTTTTTATTACTGATGTCATTATATCTGCCGTACGTAAGTCAAATTCAGATCGCGATACAGTAAATGTATTCATACGCAAGCGACAGAACTAATGATTTTCGAACTGTGATATTAGTGGACACTGTGGTTAGGTTAAAATGCATCCAGGACCAGACCCACAACTGACACATTTTGTTACAGTATAATTTAGTTTTATAAACAATTTAAGATGTTTTCATAAGCGTCATATCACTGACAGAAATAGTTCCATATTTACTATGCCAAATGTGGCCTGTACCAGGAACAAAACTGATATTACGTGGTTGAGCATAAGGTTCTGAGATTCCTGATTTATTTTTACTTTAATTCGTTCCATACTTCTGCCGTCACTAATTCAGTAGAAGGTACTGCTTTGTCGCTATGTAAAGTACAACCGAAATATGTACAACATAATAAAATCGAGGTTGTGAGCATAATATAATAACAATACCTTATAGTTAAGCAACTACAAAGAGATGACTTGCAAGAATACAGCTCCCAACCGTTCATTTTTATGGGCATAGAAGCTAGTAAATACTATTAATAAAATTGCTACCGCAAAAAGTCTTTAAATTTAAGATACTTTAAAGAATGAATTTGGGGCACTATTATTAAGCTGCGCAGCCAAAACATTTTACCTGAATGCTGATTAAAGACTCGTAGGAGAATTGGAGAAAAAGGAGCCATAAATTATTAGAGGAATTCTGTGTTCTAACTTCAATAATGGCGTCCTTCATAAGAGATCCAACAAAAAAGTCTACAGCAAACCAGAGAAAATCACAAACAATCTGCAAAGACCGGCACGATTCTATGGTCAATTTAAACGAATGGAAGAAAACAGACTGTTAAAAAAAAATAACATTTAATATATGTGATGCAAAACCCAAACCGTAATTCCCTGATTTATAAATATCTAAGAATACCTTCATTTGTTGGGATTAAAATCCGAAGATGCCTCCAATATACATCTCTTTCTGAAGAAGTTAGTGGCACATGGGATAAATAGAGACGAGCTCTCCAAAATTAGACCCATTGGACAGAAGAGCGCAAACAGACCCACTCACGAAGGACTTCAGGACCGCCGCCAAATTCAAGATAGCTTTATGTAGTCCTAGTTGTCCTCAACGAACAAACATAGATGCATACGAAGCTCTTAAAGCAACAGTAAAAAGGAAAATGGAATAAACGCCAAAAAATTAAGATCATTTTTATGATGGAATGGACAAAAGTAGCAAAATAAAACAGAACTTTCTTGCTTAAGGAATGTGTAAACTACTGCAATATGCGCAATTACGGTTTCTAAGTATTTATGTCACTGGCAGAATCTCAGTTATCTACAAATATTCGTTTTACGGATTCTTTTATAAATTTTGGCAGAGCCTTAGAAAATTAAATTAGATTTTGTACCAATTTAAGCACAATTGTTATTGGTAACAATGTAACGTTGTGTAAAATTTGGCCGAAAGGAATATTTGAACGACGAGTTTCTTGAATAATCTTTATTGCAATGTAATAAACTCTTGGGCTATTCCATATTTGTTAGATTTTCGATGCATCTGGTTTAGTATACAACCGCAACTATCACACCCTTCATGTAATACTTCTATTACTGGAAAACGTGTACCCTATTTCGCGATAAGACTGACAATGTTACTTTAAGCATTATATCATAGACTAAAGGGCTCATTTGTAATATCTACTGAGAAATTTACTTGCAAAACGAAGTGATATGAAATACAGTTAACATCATTAAGGATGAGATAAATAGTTACGTCGCATATGATCTTCCATTCAATTAATGTCAGTCTAACGAAATAAAAAAACAACAGGCTTCGACCAGAGTTATTTCCCGTATGTTGGTTATTACGTGAAGAATTTTACACTTTTTTGCGGTAAGAATTATTGTACAGAACTCTTGGTGACAATAATGTGAACTGTTGTGAGATATTTGCTGGCTATGGTTGTCCTTTCAATTACGCTGTTTCTCGGTGGCAAAAAGAGACGACTGCCGGAAAACTGATTTACAGTTCATAATAAGAAGTTGTTTCATCGTTAATGCTAACAACTAAACTTGACTATTCTTTTACTGCACTCCACGAAAACTATATTTTCACCACGAAACACGGCAAAAGCATCTAGACTTATTTACAAATGTGTTACATTATATTAACTTTGTATAATCAGCAATTGATTAACTAAAGGCTTTGACATGAATTTTTTAGTGAGACTGACAGACTGATCTAGTCACATACAATAGTAATCGCACTCTGCCAACAATTCTGGAATAGTAATAACCAATCAAAAAAATTTGTTTCAAATTTTCAACAAACTTGGCAACAACTGGAGCTTAATCTAATTGCTGTATACATGTCAACAATTCAGTAATTACAAATATTAATTAGTACAATCCAGTAATAAGAACATTAATAGAAATAATTTGAACTCTCTTAGCGATAATTTGAATGAATAAATTGTTTATATGAACCGAAAATAATCTGAACATAATCATGATGTGTTTGCGTCCCGCTGTTCATAATTAAACGCAATAAAATACAGTTAACTTTAAGCAGAAAACCACTGTTCTGTTATAACCTCAATCAGCAACTACTGGTTTATACCATAACTTTGCAGTATTCAAGATAAAATCTTGGGCGTATGCCAAAGAGTTTTAAAGAACTTGAACGTTGTACCACGCTATCCACAACTAAGAGCATCGTTTACTAAAAATTACTACTGTAAGCGACCCTCTGTCGTTTGTAAAGTTGTTCCCCTCTTGTCAGCCGGTATATTTGTTTAAACAAGTACCTAGTTCTGTAACGCTCTTTCAAGAACAGTGATCCAATATCCAATAACTCGAGATTTGTTCCGTAAGAGTCTTAGCATTTTAGATACTGATTTGGTGGTTAAATAATATTTGATTGAAATTTGATGGTCGCATAAGATTCATCTGAAATATTTCGAATTCGTATCATACGGACGCCAATAAAGATCTACTTCAAAAATATTCCTTAAAAATATTTAAGGTTGCGTAAACGACTTTTTAGACACCGTTTGTGAATTTTAAACAAACTTTATTAATGTTTATCGGGTCTCTTTTCTCCAGACTTAAGTAACTGCAAGAGATCAACATATCGCCATAGTATCTTTATGAGAATAAAATGAAATTGTTTGTTTAAGTTAATGTTTTGCTACCAATGCACAGATTTGTACACAATTTTTAAACTACTTGGAATAATTTCATTCGTACTAACTTTCTTGTAGCTTTTGATTTGGTTAATTTGTCCTCCAGGTTGATTTCACAATTTACTCTTGGCGATAGATAAGTATTCCCAATTGTCACTTTGCTTCCGCAACTTAATGCGCGATTTCTATTATTGTCGCGGGGAGTGCAGATATTACTGCTCTGTCAGCTAACTTCAATGCAGCCGACCTCGGTAGAGTAGGGGCTAGAGTGCTAGCGGTTCAAGTCCGGCTGAGGGCATGGGTGTTTAAGTGTTGTGTGTCTGTGTGAATGTGTTATAGTGTCCTTGTGTCAATACTTGATAGCAACCAATCACATTGAGCTGGCTGTATGGCCCAGTGGCCGAATGCCATTAAAAAAAAAAAAAAAAAAAAAAAAAAAAAAAAAAAAAAAAAAAAAAAAAAAAACTTCAATGCAAAGTCTGGATTCGACGCATTAGACCAACAACGATCAATTCTTCTCACCCTCAGTCGGTATCTCTAGGACAAATAGCTCGCGAAACTAAAATCACATCTATTCTCATGCGTTTCTTCTTCTTCTACACTCTAAGTATAATCTGTTACTTTATTTCACGAAAATACACCAAATTAAACACTTATTCTTTCGCGGAAACGACTTAACTAGAATTACGTAACTAAAGATTGGACTAGTACCCTATTTATACTATTACAAATCTGTAAAACGGCTACATCTGTAAGTCGCTTTGTCAGAGAATCATGCAAAAATTACTTAACCAATATTGAAGGGGTTTCGCAGTTTGAAAGCTTCTGGTCTAGCTTAAAATAATCTCTATATGCAATGATTCTGCATGACCAAGGGACGGAGCAAGAAAATATAATTCCATCGTACGAAGAAAAGGTAGGGGCCACAGAACATACAGCATCGCAGATGAACAAACTTTTACGAGATATCCACCAAACATCACGATACATTCCCAATAAACACACTATCCGTTTGATTATGTTATTTTTTATGTTTTTACTACATAACTTTGCTTATTTACACCTTGAGTATCCTGAAATATAGTACGTTAGGATAAAAGGAAAACGTTAATTAAACCACTACACTAAAGATTAAATTTAATTTGCGTTAAAGGTTACAAAGATACTACATTTCAAGGATTACTGTCATGCTACTAAAAGAAATACAAAAGTAAACACATAACTAGGCACAGCAAGATCCGCATGATCGAAGCAGCAGGAAAACGTTAATTTCACAGAAACGCGACGCTAACTCATTTGACTCTCTATAATTGGGTTATCCATTTCCGCCCATCATACCACTCGCTATGAAATGAGCAAACATAATAAAATCTGTCGGCTTCTAGCACTTCTGTACTAAATCAATACAATAACTTAATATATTAACTATTGCTGGATCAAGTCTCTAAATACCAGAAATTTTAACAAATACTTTATAAAACCCTTCTCACTGAAGTTAACCACGGATTTTAGTATCCTGCAGTACCTCAGCTACGGCAACTTTACAGCCAAGATCACTCGTTATAGTCTACCGAGTGATTATGTAACCATTTTTTCTGATGGACCTCTACTTCATCATTCATGCCTTTTATTCATGGCCTTATCTGAGCTTGCCTAGTTAATATTCTTTGAATTCGTTGGTAATTTTTGTAATCTCCATAGATTTACCAGTGCTTTTGACCGTGTTTAACGACAGGATAAATGCGAACTCCTGAAGCTAATGAATTTATTACACTGGACTTGAAAATTGTCAGGTTAAATCTTTTAAAATTTCGGTGGCCTAGCCACTATTTGAGATTTAAAAGTCAGTATCTTTTACACTTGTATAAGTTCACCTATTGATTAAATAAAAGAAGAAATGTAGAACAATTTCACTCGTTTATTCATTTACTGAAATATTTTAAAACTCCAATTAGTTTGATACCAGTTATTATAATGTTTATGGATAGTTACGGATTTCGAATCCGATGGAGTTTGATTGCTGGAGAAGTTTCTCTAAGATAACCCAATCACGACATACGTACGTACGAAAGATGGTAACTAAAGAAGTTCAGATTGAAAGGATTTTCCGGAATGGTCAATATTTCCGTAAAATTCTCGTTTACTATTGAAGTTCGAACAAATTTCAGGAAATAGTGAAGAAGCCTTATCTTAGATAATGGGGCTCTATTAATAACCTCACCAGCCCTGACATCAGAGCCCCACCTGACCACTCAATTCGTCAATCACGCATTTTATCTATTAATTTCTATTGAAAACTTCGAAAATTTAAAACTTTAGCTATCCTTTTTTATCTATCCTTTAGCTACTACATGATGTAAAGAGACATGGATAATTAATAATCATCTTCTTGACACAAAATATCTCTCTAAATATTTCAAAACGTCCAGATCCGCCCTCAACATCACGAGCTATCCACTCAGTGTAGATTAATTAGTTGCCGAAAGATACCAAACAGCCTCTGACAAATTTCTTAACTTATTGGCATTTCTACACCAATAGAAGTAACCGCGTGTTTTGAACGAGTAAGGAATAATCTCGTCTCGAACACATGTTAGTTGAATGCTCCATTTTGTATTAATTGAATACAGCTCATGGTTTATAACTGCGAAACTAGTAAGTGGTATTATTGTTAATTGTTGTTCTGGTAAAGACGGCGACAGTGTATTGTGATCGCCGAAATACCGTGTGATAACACTTCCTTAAGTCGGCAGGATACCCGAGAGCATTTTATAAAGAAAAACGCGGTTCAGAAAGTAATATCGCAGTTTATTTAACACAGCCCCTTGAATAAATATTTAAAAACCCGTGATATATTGTAACAGGTTCCTAAACATTTCACATCAGAGTACAGATCTCACGTAACGATAGCTAAATTCGCGCCAAGCAATGCTTAAAAAACGGGCACCCAACACACACTGTTATACCGATCAGCTGTGTTGACGGGGCCAAAGATTCTTGTGATATTAAGCTTACGCTACCCAAAGACTATACAAACGACAGGTTGTGGAAACCCGATAAGATACATTAACACAATTATTCATGACACTTATAAATTACTAGCTGTGCCCGCGACTTCGTCCGCGTGGAATAGTTATTTTGGGCATCATATTTATTTTTGCAAACAACCTCCTCAGCTTTATAAATTATAGCAGTTACCCACGACTTTGTAAGCGTCAATTTCTGTTATTATTTTAGACTTTTTTTTGCAAATTTAGTTTTTAAAAGAACATAATTATTTTAAAGTACTCCTGCGTAAATTATATTTTTAGTTTTATTTTCTTGTGGCAGAAGAACATATTGGTTTTCTCCGCAACCCGATCTTGACAACGCGACATATAGTTGGCCGTGTGAAAAGCAGTCTTGACGTAAATCGATTCCTAAGTGTTTAAATGTTTGCCCCTGTGATTTATTAATTGTAACGGCGAAAGATAGCTTAGCGGGAAATTGAATTCTTTTAAAATTAAAAGGTAAATCATTTGGAATCATTGGGATGCGAGGTATAAGCACTGTTTGACCAACTGCTGGACCAGTCAAAACTATTGCAACGATTACGTTATTGCGTAGAAATTTAATTTGAAGTCGGGTTCCGTTACATAAATTTAGTGGTTTGAGATTTCTAAGTAAATTTATTGGGGCACCTATTTTTAACTTGAGGGAATATGGGGGAAGGCCACTTGGGTTCAAAGAAGTAAGAAACTCTTGTGGCTAATGTACCGCATCTTCTTGATCCATTACGTTATCAATAGATGTGTAGGTAACTATGTCTCCTGGAAGTTTACTTAAAATTAGGTTGTTAATTTTGTCCATGCAACTGTTTCTCGCAGCCAATATTGCCCTTTGACACATCCATTGATGATCTTTATTTTATATTTCGCTGATTTATACATATTTTTTGGTATCTTGAACCGTTTTCGCAGCGCACGCAACAGAAGCCCTCAAAGATGAATAATTTTCCCCGTTTTTTCCACATTTTCCATTGTTTCTTCGCTCCTATTAGTCGCAGCGTGATGTTATATAGCTTAAAGCCTTCCTCGATAAATGGTCTATTCAACACAAGAAGAAATTTTCAATTCGAACCAGTAGTTCCTGAGATTAGCGCGTTCAAACAAACAAACAAACTCTTCAGCTTTATAATATTAGTATAGATTAAAGCAAATAATAATAATGAGTGGTGGGTTGTGTGATTGTCACAATATGGAAATAACATTTTCTGTCAGATACTAATGCTTTTTATTACTTCCTGGTCGAAAGGGTTGTCCGACTCTACTAAAGTAAATATTTACTTTGTAACAGCCATTACTATGGCGTTGTTATGAAGAGCGCCTAAATTAGTATTCGCTTCGGTTATTGTGTCTTTACTAACCGTGAAGGTTTCGTGTTCGGCCACACGTCTGACGGAAGCGGGATGCAACCGCAATATCCGTCTGAAGGGGACGAAAGGCTTTATTAATTATCTGCCACCTGCCGCTCGTGGCGCTGGGGGCGCTGTCAGCGGCAGACAAGGCGTCGCAATTAGCAGCGCAGATTGTTGCGGATAACGATTATCTTCCGTCAGAGCACTTCCTCGGCGGGGTGCAAATCCACTGGCTCTCCACTGTCTTAACCAATCAAAGGCCGACAGTTGGGGGGAAACAGTCTCCTCTCCAAGAACTTCGTAACATCAGTTTCCTGGGGAGTCCCGCTTACTATCGATAACTTACAAAGACCAATCACGTAATTTCCTGTCATACGATCAAGAGTTTTCCTTCACTGTATCGTATCACGTCGAACTAATATTTCTATCAGTAGAAATCTGTTATACATTGTTACAATATGACACCCCACCAATCATCATTATACACATGTGAGAGAAAGTCAATTATTATCCGCAATCTAGTTTGAAATTTTATTGCAATACAAATAGGACACTTACATGTACATCATTTTTCAAAGTAGCCCCCTTGTATTTCAACGAATTTGGTCCATCGTTGTACAAGTTTCCTGATGCCTTCATTTTCGGTTGAGTTGCAAGCCAGGAATGAACCACTTCTTTCATTTTTTCTTCCGAGGTAAATGCCTCTTTGAGTGGACCAAATAAGTGGTAGTCAGAAAGGACAAGATCAAGACTGTAAGGAGGATGAGCCAGTACTTCAAAGCTGAGATCTGGAGCGTTTCAGCAGTGTGGGCTGCAGTATGTGGATGGGCACTGTCGTACAACAACACAACACCTTTCAACGGCAGTCCTCGTCGTTTGCTTCGAATTGCAGGCTTCAGCTTGTCAGTAAGCATCTCGCTGTAACGCGCACTGTATATTGTTGTACCCCTTTCTTGATAATGTGTCAGTACTGGGCCTTCTGAGCCCCAAAAACCGGTAAGCATCCGTTTTCACGTGGATGGTTGGGTTTTGAACTTTTTCTTGCAGGGCGAATTTGGATATTTCCATTCCATACTCTGCCGTTTACTCTCCGTCTCTTAATGATGGATCCATGTTTCGTCTAACAAGATGTCATGTTCGTTACCACAGCGATCCAAATGGTTTTGGCGCGTTAGTTTGTGCAACACTGCGAGTTGTTTTGAGACCCATCTTGCACAGACATTATGAAACCCAAATCTGTTGTGGATGATTTCATGATTATTTTGCAGAAGATGTGGCACTTCATCAATAGTTACTCGTCTAACAGAACCATGTCACGTGCACGCTCAATGTTTTCCTCATTTGTGGCGGTAAATGGTCGTCCGGATCCTTCGTCGTGCATAACACTTGTGTGACCATTTTTTAATTTTTTTTTTAATTTTTCATTCCATTCGTAAACACTCCATTGCAGCAACACACTGTTTTCTTACTGTACCAAAAGTCTTCAATGAATTTCGGCCCGATACAGCGTCTAACCACAAAAAACGGATCACTGAACATTGCTCTTCTTTGGTGCAAACAAAAAGCGGAGCAGCCATGGTTAACGGCAGAGCAGCGATAATGGAACTAACCTAGCAACAGCAAATCTGGACAGACGTAACAATAGGCTATTTGACTATTTTTTGAAAATGGTTTTAAATAGTTTAATAATACGCGTTATTATCCGGGTACTATTTATTTTTTGACCAAAGTGCTTATTTAACGTAAAATTCAGCGTTAAAATTTAGAGTATATGATAGCGCGCCAGAACACTTGTTTGCTGCCTGGCGCTGGTCAACGACACTCGTGACGTCACGTGCCAGCAAGCCCTCACTCTGTATAAGTAACGTTTGGTTTGTTTCTCTGGATTTGTGTATAAATTGTTGGAAATATGGTTCATAAATATTGTGTAGTTCATCAAAATACAGCCACAACAGTAGAAACTCTCCAAATAAACGTAAGTGTTCCCGCATTAGCTAAAATAGGGGAAAAAAAAGTCGCTGCAACTTGCTCGTAGAAAGCAAGACGACATTGCGACTAAGTCGCCTATCATTTACCGTAAATATAATGTTCACCATAATTTCTTTGAGATAATAGAGTACGCTGTTTGAGTATCAGTAAAGTTAGGGTTCTTAGGTTCGTTCTTCGCTTTGGAATATGTTTTGTTATTTGTGAGTGTTTTCTTTAGATACTAGTTGCTGTTGGTAACGCCGCATATTCTTTTTCTAAAATCCGCCAAAAAAAATATTTTTTCCGAATTTTTCACAAATTTTTAGATAGCAAGAGTATTACAAACATTTGAAACATAACCAAAAAAAACCTCAAAACTGAAACTGGACGTTACTTGCACATCGATAAAAAGTTTTAAAAAAATTAAAAATTACTTGCACATTAAAAGTCAATATCGCCTAAATAGATGCATTTATGTCAGAAAGGCAACATACAGTTGTATCGTCACGTAAAAATTCCAACAAACGGTATTCAAAGCGTTCCGGAATTGTTGTGAGATTAGCGTGCAATGTTATCGTTAAGATAAATCCTATTATTCACCGCCGAGCACTTGGATTTTTGCAATGATAATGTATCTATGATATGTTTCAAAATTAAAAGTAGGAGGATAACTTTTCATAAAAGTTTTCTTGTATGACAGCAATTTATGTTTCAAACGTTTGCATGACGTTTTATGACTTCTTGGAATAAAACCTTGATTCTTTAAAGCAATAAACGGAAACGAAAAAAGATGTACACACGAAAAAAATATTATCGTAGTCAAGGTTCGAATATAGGATCTTCAAATTCCTATAGCACTCCTTAACCATGCAGCTACCTAAACAACATGGCATCGTTACTTATCTTCTCGTTAATAGTGAACAGTTAAACATCACAGTTTCCATGTGCGGTGAAGTGAACGCGGTCGGTAAATAAATAAACAATAAATTCAGTTTAGTTGGAAAAAAATATCATTTGTCAATAATTATTTATCTGCAGTTAAGAAAAATTGCCCATAACATCCAGTTATTTAACTGTTGTGCTTACCTTATACTACACTTGCATTTTTCTCGTAAATATTTCCTAAAACAACTAACTTGATTTAAAGTTTTAGTCATTCTTATGAAGGATTCCTGTTAGTCTAACTTCCAGTTTAAATATAAATGATTCTCGAATTTAAGTTATTACATTCTCAAGCTCCGTAGAATAAAAGTCAGTGGTTGTTTCTATAGCTATTCCGACAAATAATTTTCGGTATTTTTCCGCTGTAGGCTTCTATAAATTGTTCTTCATTTTATATTCAACACAAAATCTCAAGAGATAACCAGGAAAAAAATTGCTGAAAACTTGGATAACGGGAAACGCTCCATACGCAGCCGCAGCGCCTACAGGCAGGTGACGTCACTAAAGCGATCTCCAATCCCAGAGCGTTTTCTGTCACGTGACAAAAGGTAAGAAAAATCTTATTTTTATTTCGCTTTTTTTTTATATAAAACAATCCGCTTCTCTTTTGAAATTTAACTAAAATAACTTTCTTAATCATTAATCTATGCGAATGACCACAATTTTTAATATATTTTGAATACAGTCAAATAGCCTATTCCGGGGCAGTAAGCTGTTCCACCCAGTACTACCACCAGTCACTGCACAACGCAAAAGTATTGGAAAAATAAGACCGAGGGTCGCAGATTATTCAATCATCAAAAGCGTGCACAGATGTGACTTACTTAAGAAATACTAACTCCGGTTACTGTATTGTTTTCGTGTTAACAGTGGGAACATATGTACACTTTCAGGTGTACGTAAATTGAATTTACAACTATTATCTTCCTTTATCCGCAGTGTAATAATTATCAACGAACAATATAACGTAAAAAATAATAATAAAATCCAAGAATTGAGTTTCTCGATAAACGAGCACGCATAATATCTTCGTGCCAAGATACACGAGAATATTAAGAGAAAGGACATGTCTTTTTTCGGGTAGATACAAACTAAAAATTATCAAAGATTTACAGCAATTTATAAATAAAAATTATTAATTTATAATATCGTTTAGAAGTGGAACATTCCACCGAATTTATTTGTACCGCAAAGAGCTTCGTAAAATCTTCATTGCCTTATTACGGAGAAAGATAAGTTAATTTGCTTTCATTAACTGTACGGATACGTTCCGCTTAAGCTAAAATTCGCAGAAAATTTATAAAATGTTTCCCTCCTCTCTTATACGCTGTTAAACATTAAAAATGAGAAATCCGACTCGTATTTAAGCCATCAAGAATGAGTAGCTACACAAATTAGGTATATTACTTAAAAGACGAAAAACATCAACGAAAATAGAATGACTTTCCAGAAAAAAATGTCTGAAAACTATTTAAGAATGAAATTTCTGCACACTGTATGGCAAGTTACTGCTATTATTTCTTCAGTTACGAGTGTTTTTTTAACTGCTTTACGTCTCTTTTTAACATCGAGGTCTTTTAGAGACGGGAAAGGATGGGGGGCAAGGATGGGGGAAAGGAATGGGAAGGAATTCGGCCATGGCCTTTTTGAAGGAAGCATCCCGGCATTTGCCTGGAGTGATTTGGGGAAACCATGGAAAACCCAAATCTGGATGCCCGACGGGGATTCGAACCGCCGTCCTCCCGAATGCGAGGCGAAAACGCTAACCGTTACGAGTGTTCAAAAGTTTATAAGTGTTACTGAGACTTTTAATTGTAAATTAGCAATTCCATCAGTAGTCATTATGTTTAGCTTAGTGTACAATTAAGGATAAGTTTTTAAAAAATAATTTTGCATGATAAATTTAACTATAATACCGTAATAGTCAACTTCTGTCGATAGATCATAGTGTTGTATTTTCTATACCATGGTAGCAAGGACAACGTGAAACATCTCCTACTTGCTTCGCGGCAAGTCGATGTCGGACCATTAGAGCCGGGATAGGATTGGCGGCAAGGAACGGAGATGAACTCTGCCATGGTCTTTTGGAGGAACCATCCCTACATTCACCCACACAGATTTGAGGACACCATGGAAAACCAAAATCTGGATGGTCGAACGGGGATTTGAACCCGCGTCCTCCGAATGTCAGGCCCGAATGTAGCCGCTCACCCACCACGCTCGGTTATTAACTGCAGAAAACACTATCGGCATTACGCCAATGGTGACGAACATCGCCGAAGAGGCAGTGAAATGTTGTTACTGTTAAGCGAGAAACGACATTCATGCTCGCTGCTTGACTACACCAGTGAAGAGAGAATTCTTTATGCAGACATCCGTGCTGCCCAACACCCACTACCCTGACACCAGTCAGCAATACCGCATAACACGCTCTTCATCTAACGACTTCCTCGGGATCTACAGCTTCAGGACATTTACAACGAAAATCGCAGCATTTTGTATTTCTCAATCACAGAGTTACGCCCTGAGACAAAAAAAAAAAAATTGTCATTTTGCCAGTGAAAAGTATAATCAGATCCATTTTCCTATACTCAATATGGCCCAAATCCGACTATTGCAAAAACTGTTTATTGCAGAAGGTATAATCACAGATTCTCCAGGATTCTGCAACATATTTTCACAGGGAAATACGCGAAAAATAAACGTTTCCAAACTGTGATACTGAAGTTTTAGTGCGCCCTACACCAGTCCTAAAAAATACGTTTAACAGAAATAATACGTTCAGTGTATGTGTATAGTTACAGTTGGTATGATAAATATGTTCAATTATAATTTATAAATAATCTACTGACGAACATTTTTTTTTTTTTAATATTAAGTGATCTTGCATAGGACATAATACAGCCCGTCACCGTCCGTACTCATACTCAATAAACGCCTGAAACCTTCATTTTGATACATGTAGCAGGCGATTCAACATGTATGCCTCATCGACAGTTTCAAGATCATTGGATTTACAAAATTCTCTACAGATTTGAAAAGTGAGTAAATTTATACCTAGCTACGTACATGCCATAACCATCACTACCGTCTTTTCCTGCCAACAATTCGTTACTCGGCCATTTCGGTAATTATAATTTAAGAAAAAATACTCATTACTCCCTAACGTCGATGAATTATTTACCCATCTAGTGTTACTTAAATATGCCTCAAGCATAATGAAAATAAGTTCTGAAAATTAGAAACCATATACAGAGAAATTTTAATTGAAATTTAGCATTTTCTTGATAAATTCTTGCATGTGAGGCATCAGATTGTCAAGTGATAGTTTAAAAAGGAAACACAACATGCGTCACATTAAGGAGACCAATAAGAACAGTCATTAGACCGTCTAATTACTGAATGGAGACGAGGGTTCGATCCCAGGCGAGGGCTGAGATTAATCAGAAGTTGAACAAATGGAACGACTTCCCCGGGCGTCTTTTTTTTTTTACCTATGGCTTTATGCCTCGTAGACGTCGAGGTCATTAGGCGGTAAAGGATTAGGTAGGGGCGGAGACAAATAACATGAAAGTATTCGGCCATCGTCTTTTTGAAGGAAGCACCCTGGTATTCACCTTGAGTGACTTGGGGAAACCATGAAAAACCCAAATCTGGATCTGGATACCCGGACGCGATTCGAACCCACGTCCACCCTAATGCGAGGCCAGAGCCTTACCACCCACAACGCTCTCAGGTTCTCTCTCTCTCTCTCCTTTTTTTTTTAATTACGGCTTTACGTCTCGTCGACGGCTAAGGTCATTAAAGGCGGGATGGGACTGGGGACAAGGAACGGGAAGGAACTCTGCCATGACCTTTTTGAAGGAAGCATCCCGGCATTCGGCTGGATTGATTTGGAGAAACCATGGAAAACCCAAATCTGGTGGTTCCTCAAGCTGCTGTTCATCAAGTTCGTATTATTCCCATCTACTTGTAACTGAATTGATTTAAAAAGCTTGGAGGGATTACATGCGGCTCATTAACAAGTCTTTCACGTATTTAATGTCGAAGTTATTGAGTACAGAGGTATATCTGGGCCTAAGAACAAATGCCGCTATCAAAGTTCGCGGGAAATATTAAAACTCCATCTGCGAGCTTAGAAATTGAGAAAAAAGGAATAGAACCTCTCAAGTTTCCATTTTAAAGGTTTAGTTAGGTTTCGTGAATGGCAGCTAATTATTCACACTCAATTTGTCTTTAGCATTTCTTTTTTACGTCTGCTCCGCTAACATTTCCTTAGCTCCGTTCGATTGCGTTTTGGCAGCCGTCACCCCGTCACCAGCAGCTCATTACCGGCGGCCTCATTTAACCGCTCCGCCCACTCCTCCACCGCCATGTCAATTACAGTCCCATAAGCTCGACGCTAACTCTCGCCCGCTTCGGAGAACCAAATTTATCGACAGTTCCCCGCGACGAAGGGAAGCATGTCGCAGCAGCCGGAGGCAGATAAATCTAACGCTTCCGCGAACACGACAGCCGCGTTCATAGGAATCGTCCGCCATTGTCCGTATCATTCATTATAGTCTGCATAGTCTTTTTTATCGCTCGCCGCTCATTCCAATTTTACATGTAGATAGGACATTTCGAATTGTTACGAGGTTTGTTGCACGTTTCTATACAATGAGCGGCGGGAGGGTAAGTGTGGCAAGATCGGTAAGGGATTGTGTTGCTTAACAATCATTCCGAATATCTGTAGAGTGATGGGAGGGCTATATTAAACTATTATGTCATATTCAAGTCGAAGGCTGGCTGTTTCGTAGAAAGATTGTTTAATAAACTATGCTCATTAAAAAAAATACCTAAAACATTCAAAAATTAATAAAAAAATTATTTTTATATAGAATTCATTATTAGTTTTGCGAAATTGTATTTAAAATCATATATAAGGCCGATAACTCAAACATACAAATTATCTGTTGAAATAGATTATATGATTAATTGAGTTTCGGGTTTTGCCGCGTTGTTTATTTCCTTACCTAATCTTTCGGCTGGTATCCTCCAGCCTTCGTCAGAGATACTGTTTATGTTGACATAGCAACGAGCGCCAAGCATCGCAGTATCTCTGACGAAGGCTGGAGGATACCAGCCGAAAGCTTAGGTAAGGAAATAAACAACGCGGCAAAACCCGAAACTCAATTAATCATGAACAAAGATGGCCGTGGAAGTCTGAGGAATCAAATAAATTATAGTTAGAAAAATTTAGAAAACAAAAAGTATATTAGCGACGAATTTGTTATCTGTTTCACGAAAAATACATACAACTTTTTGGGGGGAAAAAATAGTCTGACGTATCGAATTGCTTACTTTAGAAGGCTATCACAGTAAATTTTGAAAGATTTTTTTTGGATAATTAGTCTTGGAAATAAGTGCTGAATGATTTTTTGTAATGGTTTTTGGTCAAAATCTTGGACAGATCGTGAAATGTATAGAAAAATCCAAATATCTGGCACCCTTGAAGTTTATCTGTCGTATTTGTGACGTATGCATGGTGTTATCGCCAGACGGCCCAATCTATTTCGAAAACATAGCTGCATGCCACATTACATCTTCTCATACATTAAACGACTTGATGGATTTAAAAATCACTCACTTCAAATGAAGGTTGTCGAAATACGATTATATATTAATAAATATGATATGAATATAAAAGTCCTATCACGGATACGGCCATTCCCAAACATCATATTTAAAGGTCTAAATTAATATAATTAATTTGAATATGCAGTCATGGAAGCCATATCAAATTTTTTATTCACCTCAGCATTTAATATAAATCACATAAAAACGTAAAAGTCTCGTTTTAAACTCACACTTCCTTTATTCGAAATGTTCATGATAAAAAAAACACCACTTGACCACCTATCGAAGAATAATCTGTCCTATTGGAGAATGTAAATAGCTTTTAAACACAACCGGAAAATCTCAGACAATTCCTTAATAGACTTCTGATGGGTATTTCCAATATTACAAATCTCCCGCACGAGTTCAATTTTCTTGCTGTTAACAATAACAAATCGATATTACTATTTTTTATTAACGTTGTTCCTCTTTCTTCCAAAGATTTCCGTAACCAACAACCACTCAGATAAATCCTTGGATGCTTTTCTCCTTGCTTTTATTTTTTCAGATAGACTTCTATTAAAAATGAGATTAGCTTTCCTTTTCTTCAAGAAAATATGTTATGTGGACATGTGTCCGGAAACGCTTACTTTCCATGTTAGAGCTCATTTTATTACTTCTCTTCAAATCACATTAAACATGGAATGGAAACACACAGCAACAGAACGTACCAGCGTGACTTCAAACACTTTGTTACAGGAAATGTTCAAAATGTCCTCCGTTAGCGAGGATACATGCATCCACCCTCCGTCGCATGGAATCCCTGATGCGCTGATGCAGGCCTGGAGAATAGCGTATTGTATCACAGCGGCACAGCCTTCCACAATATGAGCTCTAACACACACATCTATATATCAAACGAAGGAAGGGCGATATTTTTTATCACCTATTTTTTCTAACGTAGGTTATGTTACAGAATATTGAGTTAGAACATCATATGGTTCGATAATTTTACCTTAATTAAGGCACCTACACTGGCAACCATTTTGCTGCTCGATGTGCTGTTCTGGCCATTAATTATGCTCAGCCGCTATTTATGCTGCGTCTTTGTTACAATCGGAACGCTGTACCTTGTTAATACCGTCCAGCGTTTACATATTGCTGCTACACAGAAGCCTCATAAATTCGGAGATTTGCATTCGAACATGCAGTGCTCGTTATATCGAAATGTATTCTGGCAGGTACAAAAAACGCCAAACATAAGCTTACAGCTTACTGCACCGAATGTTACTGCATTGTTTTGTCATGGAGGTAAGCTGGCAGCTACTCAATCTGCAGAATAGCCGACGTCTGTCATGAAGGTAGGAGTTTGAATGCGGGGCTCCTGCAAATTGACAGCACAGCAACAACGAAACACAATTGCTTATCGTTAAAGGGAGTTTAGATTAAACTCCACAGCAGCGAATAGAAAGAGGGGATGAGAAGTGATACTTGAGGAAGCCAAATAATGTGGCGATCAAAATGGCACATGACTTAAGCCAGATTTCCTTCTGACAATCGATATAACAGTTCCTTAATACGTACTCTTATTACAAATGATACGCTCTGCATTATTGCTGCTAGCAATATGTCAGTCAGAAAACAAAGCATATTGGCAAGTTATGGATATTGAATTTAGTCCGAGAGAATGAAGGGGAGGGGGATGGATTAACGACTAACGGATTAATCGACATGACTGGTGATCAAGAGATCCTCGGCAGGAATACATATCTCGACCGTGGGTGCTAGATTCATGTTCACCTCTGGAAAATATTTGCTTTGTTCCTGTGAGGTATGCTGACATATTCGGTGATTCGGATTGCACCTAAAACTGAAACTCCTATTGACTGACTGGATTATTGATGATCACACCGGAGGCGGACTGCGCGTCAAAGTTAAACTGTCACTTAAAATGCCAAATTAGATCTCCCAGCTCATAATGTAATACACATTTATTTATTTTAACCAGAAATAAGGCCTACGCTCAAGTGCTACAATTAATGGAATAATACTGACATATTCTCATCTACACTAACAAAACGCTAAGCTTGGGCATTGTGTAACTATGGTCGTCATCTTGTGACGTCACCATTACTGCCTTCGTTGCTGGATTAACAACGGCCAGAAATGATATCACCTACAGTAGTGATTATGAGCTTTATTTAATAATATTTCTATTTACTTAAGCATCTGCAAAGGAATGAACTGCCAAAACACCTAAATAAAAGTATACATTGTGTTTAAATTAACATGTTAATATTATTATTTGCTTTCTATTTATTTATATTCGTTAGATTTAAATTTTTAGTAAAATTTCTAATCCATAGATATACAAGATAAACGTTTTAATTTTTGGACAACAATGTTAAAGGAAGGCTTGATTGTATTGGAATTAAGTTTTGGTCAGAATGACAACTGACATCTGACGTTACACCAGAGGGCATAAGGTTTAAAAAAAAAAAATTAAAAAAAAAAATGTTTTCATGAGCGCCACATTACTCCGTTTGAATGAAAGTAGTTGTACACTGATCATGATCCATGTGGCCCAGACCATGATTAAAACTAATACTAAGCGGCATAACATAACTTGTTAAGATTTATTTTTAACTAGTTGGTACCCACGACTTCGTTCGTGATTGTAAAGAATTCATATTGAACGCTATAGACATCTAACCACCCTAGTGCACGATGGGAGACTCGATACTGTTACCACATACAAGTACCAGTCTTCTGCGCTATGTAGTTCCGGCAGCAAGGTAAAATATACTGATACACACAAGTCTTTGGATGAAACACGAAAATATTCATGATCGACCAATTCTACTACCACACATACACACCAAGGCTCTATGCTATGTAGTCGTGGTAGAAAAGTGAAATCTGCGGAGACACATGCCTATCGTCGAAATACGAAAATATACTTGGTCGGCCGCTTACAACCACCATATCTACCACAGTACCACAGTTTCTGAAATCCGGCCGCTGTTCTGATCGAAAGGTGACTCTGTGCTACTACTACACACAAACGCCAGTTATCTGTGATCTGTAGTTTACGCTGAAAAGTGATACACCATGACACTTTTGTCTTTGGCAGAAGTATGAAATTGCCACAGGTCAACCACTTTCAACCCCCATTTCTCCCACACCCCCATAGCTACCGATATGTAACAACCATAGTGCACTACATGAGATACAATTCTACTACCAAACACAAACACCAATGCTCTATGCTATGTAGTTGTGGCAGAAAAGTGTCAAATGCGGAGACAGTCGAAATACGAAAATATCCTTGGTCGGCCACTAACAACCACCATATCTACCACAGTACCACTGTTTCTGAAATTCGGCCGCTGTTGTGATCGAAAGGTGACTCTGTGCTACTACTACACACAAACGCCAGTTATCTGTGATCTATAGTTTTCGCTGAAAAGTGATACACCATGACACTTTTGTCTTTGGCAGAAGTATGAAATTGCCACAGGTTGACCACTTTCAACCGCCATATCTCCCACATCCCCATAGCTACCGACATCTAACAACCATAGTGGACGACAGGAAAGACGATTCTACTACCACACACAAACACCAAAAGTCTATGTTATGTAGTTGTGGCAGGAAAGAGAAGTATACGGAGATACGAATTTTTGGTCGAAATATGAAAACGCCCTGCACTGACCAACTTTAATCATTATATCTCCCACATCCCCACAGCTATCGGCATTCGGCCAACGTTGTGCACGACAGGAAACTCCATGCTACTTTCACCCACAAACATCAGTGATCTGTGCTAGGTAGTGGTGGCTGAAAAGTGAAATATAGGAAAAAACACGTCTATTTTTATGTATATATAAGATTTCCTTTGCTTTCAGTGTCGTCATATTTCAGCCACAGTTAACTGTGTCAGCCGTTCAAACGTTGTAATATGGATTTAAATCACGAAAAAGAAACATATAAGAGCTCGAAGATTTTTGCTCAAGTTTATATCGCAATTCATAATGTTACTAACATACAATACAGTAAACGTATGAATTCGCATGTGATTGAAACAAACTGCGAATAAATGACTTGGCAGAACACTACATTCAACCAGCAACTTGCAATTTGTAATTTTGGATTTCAGTAGTATTCCCCTGAATTATATCATCCCTCGCTTTCAATTTTGTTCTTTAAAAAAAAAATAAGAATACGCACGCTTAGTACTTTTATCTTTATGTTTTGAGTAAATTTGACTTATTAGTATGCAACACCTGAACAAGACTGATAGCAGTTCCCATTTTTAACATGATGCCAATGTTATTTACACGCCTGTAATTTTTTTGGTCCGAGTAATGATTTTTCTCTTTGTTTGATTATTGAAATCCAAAGTTATTAAATTCTATGATTCGAATATCACTCTTCCTATCTAATATTCTGCGGCCAAAAAGGTGCTTATATACCAATAAACTTCTTCCCCTTGCATAGATTGGTTCTATTAGCGTGAACTGTTGTAAGATCGACGACATTTCTCAGTCCACACTCTCTCGAATACTAAACCTTTCTCCCACAATCAGGATTCCGCGCTAAGCTCTAGTTACCGCACGCGCGTTGGGATTACAAGCTTGGTTGAAGCGACAAAGTTGCCGTAACTATAAACTCTGCAGCTAATTAATTTGGTGTGGCTTCAGAGACATGTCGAAAGAGTGCCTGACCTCATCAGTTAACCACAACTTTTATCAATTTAGTTACCTGGTCCAAAAACGCGCATCTCTACTATTAGCATGTTACAAAGTAATGATGAGACTTCACAATTTGGGCGAGAGTATTAAAGTGCTGCCGAATCAGAAATGGGGACAGCGCGAGTTCAAATTACGAATTGTGCAAATCAGTCACACCGATCACAATTTATGGGTAGTCATCACCTAGGTACATGTTGGGATGGTGTTCGATGTTTCTTCGTGTACTACAGAACAAAGCTAGCACATTTAACACACAAATGGACAACTTTCCCTCTTCTGTAAAGTATCCGTCAAACCCATCAGTCACGTAAACACGGTATTTCAATCATTCGCTGTCTGTGTTTCGACTGGAATTGGATTACCCGGAAAGAAAATTCACGGTTCATTTTGTGTAGTCTTTTTTGACCTGTTGGAGCTTCGACGACAGGTAGTCATACCATCAAGTCAAAATTTATAAAGTTCGACTTGATATTCTGCAATTCTAGCCTTAAGATAGTATCACTAAACCTTTTACCATTTGCACTGGATATAGCCTACAGAGTTTGTAGCTATAAATCAACCTTTAATTGAAATAAACAGCTTTATTCAGAAAAGGCGTTGAAAAATTAAATGCAAATGCAAAGAAGACAGTAAGAAATCCTGATAGGTTCAAGTATATAATAACTTCCATCACCACTAGTCAACGGTGCCGCAGAGGTGGTTTCACTGCGGAGCCTACACAAGTAGTTTCAACATGGCGATCATTTTCTGCACGGTGTGAGACGTACTGCACGGAGTCTGTCTAGTAATTATTCGGCCATAGATGCAGTGGTGAGGAATAAATTAATGGTTCACTTAAGTTCTGCAATAAATTGCCCCGGCTAACGAAGCCGTACGGGAAAGACCCGAAGTGGCCATCTAATTAGTTGTTGGTGCGGGGCAACTGAGAATGGAGGTGTGGAAAGAGGCAGTTCGGAAGGATTCTTTAACCATGCGTTATGAATGCGAAGAAAGCTGCTACTGAAAGTTTCACGCCTCTGGCTACTCATGTGTTTACGGCAGCTATAGTGCGTCAGTTAACATAGGTGACTCAAGGTCAGTCTATTCTATCCCCACTCCGCTGCGCTAAACTCTACATGTTGAGAGTAAAGAGTGCCACTCGCCTTCCTGGAATCAGTGTTCTGCTCGATGGGGTACGCAATGTGAGGGGTGTGGCGAGGTGTGATGAGATGAGGAGTGGGGGCAAGGGAGGACATGACCTTGAATCGCCAGTTTAGGGTGAGCAGAGTAATGCGTCCGTGAAATGAAAAACCTCTCATTCTACCTGTGTTCCCAGCTTAAATCTAATCAGCCATCTCTTTGGCGGCTTGTGAATGATGCCAGGCGTTTTAAAATCACTGCTCTGTGTTATTAAATCATTTAAGTCCATTAGGGTTCACTTTAAATTATTACACAGCTACGATAAAAATGACAACTTTAGAATTCTATCATTAAATTTTAATTCATGGCAGGTTTTTAGTTTTTGAAGTCTTTACTAGGATGGCGTGGGAAAATTATTCCTTTCTTGCGCCTGGTCACATATCGAAATGTTAACTTTACGCGATAGTCAAAACTAACTAAATGTTATTAGATACACACCCCTAACTGAGTAAGGTAACACTGTATCAGAAGGTTTCTTACAGAGAGCAGAACTGCTTTACCAACCAACATAAGTGACGTTTTTAATGTCACCACCTACGAGAATGTTGAGTCCTATTTAAAGCTTTAGTAGGTTTTCTTAAAAAGCACTCCTTATTTGTTTCATTATCATTTGAATAGTGTGGATTACATACTTTTACACGTAATCGCAGTTTGCATTTCGTTGCATACGTTCTTGACCACTTCGAATAAATATATTCTGCGTGACTTCATGTTACTGCAACAGATCACCCTTATCTCTGCCGTGAAACATTAAGATATGAAAATGTTTTTACTGCTGTTTTTCATTTTATTAATTTTTTTCACCCTGCAATAACTTAACAATGAAGTCAGTCATAAATTTTATTTAGTCCTTTGTTATCAGCTTTGGCAATTATCTGTGCGACAAATTGCTTATATGATTTTTTTTCTCCATTTATAAGCAGGAAAATCCAGTATTCCATTCTCTTTTATGATATGTAGCTCACTACATAATTGTCAATAAATTTCTCTCAAATTTACATAGTTTCTCTCTTAGACTGCATTAGTTCATCCGATTTTAAGGATGTAAACACAATTACTACATAGCTATGGATATTCGAAAAATTTGAAAAACGTCATTTTCTACACATAACTCTTCATCATCGTGGAAATGGTACTATTTAAAATGTGATGAAAGAAAAAGTGGTATTACACAGCAAGCTGTGCCAGAGATGAAGGACGAGTTAAGGGCCAATTAAAATCCCCACCGAGACAGGGATTCGAACCGGGAAAATTTCGGTTTCAGGCAGACGCCTAAATCACATCACAAAGCCACCAGACCGCTCTGACGTATAGGTGAAATCCTATCTCATTATTCTTTTGAGGAGAACTTTGGTAGAGTAGAAATTTCGTGAAGCAGGCCAACATCAATTTTCAATATTCCCATCCGTTTGCTTCGAATTGATCATCAAAGGCGTGTTTGACACAATACAGCAGTATTAAAAGGTAGCTGTAATAGTAGATCGAAGATATTTCATTTTGAGCCATCAAGTCGTAAGTACTGGTGTGCGATTAATCGATAAACTAAATTTTGTAAGTAAATAACACAAAACAGAAACAAAGGACATCTAAATGGCCTTTGAATCCAACGAGAGCATTAGACTGATCCATATTGCATGTCTGCCGAAGACTTAAATGAATCAGAGGGCCATGTGCGTGGGTCACGAAGTAAATCCCAGTAGCATATCTATTACTGATAACTGGCGGAACCGAACTCTGTAATACGGTAACTCTGTTGCTGCTGATACAGTTATCTGGCGGGGTCTTTGTCGATCCGCTGGAGCGACGCTAATCCAGTCCAGTCTTTGAGGGCTGCCGACTGCATCTTGGACGGTCACCAGCAGACATAGTCGCTCCCCAGAGGGGTCGGGGGATAGGAGGATGGGGGCTTGCAAAGTGGAAGCAAACTGCTGTGTGTGCACAGTCGGGCAATAGAGGGTAGGACCGAGGAACGATGCCAGACTGTTTACACGAATTACGTGCATGCTTCGTCTGTCGTCTGCTCCATCTGCCGAAACGATTCATGTCAAGTCTAAACTCGTCTTCAAGTAAGATATAACATTCTCCTAATGGTTTTAGATTTAAGCCTCTATTTTTAAAAAAGAAAATGGATCTCAAGGACAGGAGCAGCGAAACATGGCTCAAGGAATTTATAAGTATTAAAAATTATTGCTGTAGTATAGCTATTGTACAAAATGTATGACGACAAACTCACCTAGTAATTACTTTTTTTGTCAAGTGTATCTTCCCTAAGACTGAGTGTAAACTTTCATTCTTCAGCAAGGTGCTTCATAAGCTTTCGATATGCTGAACTACTGCTTCTTCTCGTGTCGACAAATACAGGGTAGTTTTTTCCGCAATACGGTGGCTTATTCACTAAGTGATTGAAGATCTGATTGACTTACATTCATTTCGAGTAGTGGACATGACAACAGATGTACCACAGTTTCGATCTAGTTGTTCACTCAGGCATTCCAATGAAGTGAGAATGTCTTTACAACGGCCAACTCGAAGACGAAGACAGTGCCCATATGAAAGTCAACGAACAGATTTCGAGTTGTCCGGTGCAAAGATACTCTCGCTTCATGGGGATACACGGGAGAACAATCAGATACCATACATTCTTGCGGCGAGATCGGTACAATGCTACATCTGTTGCAATTTCCACAAATCGGAATGAATGTATCTAAATCAAAACTTTCAATCAATTGGTAGCAAAGCTATCGCACTGCCGGCAAAACTACCTTGTATTTGTGATCAACATCGGAAGGTTTTTTCCCTTATTTCTTTATACCTCGTCTAAGGTCATTAGAGGCGAGATGGGACTGGGGACAAGGAACGGGAAGAAATTCGGCTATCGCCTTTTTAAAGGAAGCATACCGGCATTCGCCTGAAGTGATCTGGGGAAACCATGGAAAACCCAAATCTGGATGCCCGGACGGGGATTCAAACCCGCGTCCTCCCGAATGCGAGGCCAGAACGAACAGTTGAAGGTACTGAAAACTTTCAAGGCACCACGCTCCATTTCGATTATACACACATTTGTTGAAACAGGGTGAATGGAACACGATAGACGTTAATATCAAAATGCATTCAATGTAACTCGTACTCAAGCACTACTACGTAACAAACAGAATTTGGCATCGCAAGTGCCACGCTTCGGTTTACTCCAAAAACTCCTCCCTACGACCCCATCCCTTAGAGGCTTCTTTGTCCTTAATACCAAGAGGACAGTATGCTTAATACATGCGAGAAATCTTCCCAGACGTTCATCTTAAAAAAATAAAAAGCTGGGACCCCGACCTTCCAGTCCACAGCTATACTGCAGGTTGAACTACGTCGCCACTCAGTACCGTTATTTTACTCCTTAAATCGGAGCATGCGTGATACCTCCACGTGTGTAGTTATTACGCCTTCGAAAGCCGATTCAGTGAAAGAATAAGAAATACTGCCGGTGCTCCGGGAAACTAATTGCAGAAAAACTCGTAGAAGGTGTACAAGAGTCAAACATGAGTATTAAAATAAATAGCCCTCTTCAGAGCTTAGGCAACACCATCCGGGTGTGTCATTTTAACGTAGAGAGAGAATCTATAGAGAAAAGCTAAGTCCTATCCAAGCTGATGCTCAGTCACCATATGCGCTGTGTAACTGTGGTGGTATTGTGATTGACTGTCCAGCAAGAAGACTATCTGGAGGCCTGCTCACACTGCATCAAGCTGGACCAACTGCCAGAAGATGGCTTGAATCCCTAGATATAGTTATCTGATTAACATGTTTTTTGTTTGTATTTGGCATACGATAGTAATAACCCACTTAAATTCACGACTCGAAATATACTAATTACCCCTTACACTATAAGTTTTACTTAAATTTTTGTAACGTATATATTTAAACCAACACTCAATTAAAATATTGCCTTATCAATAAATACACTTATTACCCAGTATGGAACAATAGATGGTATAATACTGGGTAATATCTGTACTTAAAAGAGTATTCATTGAACTACTGGATGAGGATGTTTTCAATGTTGATCGCTATAAGCCAACAAAAAATTTGAAGACAATATATGATGGTTTTTCGTAAATACCTTGTGTATTCTGTGTATCAATGAATGTCAAAAATGAAAAACAAACATATGTTCCACTTGTATCACAACTACTTTAGTTTAGTATGTTTATATAATTAAAAATTAAATTATTGTTGAAAAAACCAACTAAAATACACTCTTTTGTAGCAACGTGATCTAAAAGGCTAAAAATAATCTTTACGTATATAAATTTTGTTCAACAGCGCTAGGATGTCCCAAAATTAAGTATAAGTTTTTTTTAGTAAGCTTAAAATAAGAATAAAGTCACTGTCCAAAAAATTAACTTATGTAAAAAAATGCGTGGGGTGCTAGAAGTGAGAAATATTACATGTTTAATCGCTAGCTTTTCGTAAAGGTATAGTAATTATGAATAAGTAGAGAGCATTACACGTCTTTTTTAAACTAAAGATAATTTTTTAATCAGTGACTTTATTCTTATTTTAAGCTTATTCGAAGAACTTATAGCGCTGTTCTACAATTTTTTTATATTTAAATATTATTATTTTTAACATTTTAGTTCATATTGCTACAAAAGCGTGTATTTAAGGTTTGTTTTAAATATAATTTTATTTTTAACTTTTCAGTTTACATTGCTACTTAACAGTTTTTTTTTAGTTGTTTAAAACTATAATTTAATTTTGGTCAAATTTTCAAACAATTTGGACATCTGAGAGCAAAATTTCAAACAATTCGGATGTCAGAAAATGTGTGAAAATTGAAATTAAAAAGATTCCATTTCATTCGACTATTTTTCTATGTCAAAGTAACGAGAATATCAGGATATAGCTATGAAATTATTTTACTATCATCGGTTCTCAATACATGTATAAAATTTTAAACAATTTGGAAATCTGGAATTTGGCTAAAATTCAGTAGTAAAATTCCATCACACTCAACAATTTTTCTATTGTTACTGTCAAAGTAATAATAACAGTAATAACAAGAGCATGTGAAAAAATGTGCATTATTGTATTGCCTCCAGTTCTTAATACGTGTACAAAATTTCAAACAGTATGGCCATCTGGAAGTGGGTGAAAATTGAAATATTCCGTTACTTTCAAACACACATATGTACAGATAAAGCTAGTAATAAGCTTCAAAAACATACGAGATCAATCTTATTTCTACGCAATACGTAAAATAATTTGGACGTCTGGAAATAGGTTGAAATTCAAATGCAAGATTCCATTACATTCAACAACTTGTCTATTGTTATTGCCAAAGTAATGAGAATATCAGGACATAGTTATGAAATTAGTGTATTGCCACCGGTTCTTAATACGAAGGCCAAATATTAAAAAATTCGGACCTCAGGAAGTTGGTGAACACTGAATTAAAGATTCCATTGCATTCAAAAAAAATTCTATTATTACTGTTGAAGTAATGATAATATCAGTACATTGGTATGAAATTATTGTATTGTCGTCCATTAGTGGAAGTGGGTGAAAATAGAATTGCTAGATTCCGTTACTTTTCTATTGTAACTGTCACAGTAATGAAAATAGCTTGCTGTTGCTATGAAATTATTGCATTGACACCGGTCCTTTAATATGTGTGCAAAATTTCAAACAATTTAGACGTCAGGAAGTGGGTGAACATTGAAATTGAAGATTCCGTTGCCTTTAACCATTTTCTATTATTACTGTCAAAGTAATGAGAAAATCAGGAAGCAGCTACAAAATTATTGTATTGTCACTGGTTCTTCATATATATGAAAAATTTCAAACAAATCGAACATCTGGAAGTGGGTGAAAATTGAATTGGAAGATTCCATTACATTCATATAGGTCAAGCTAAATATAAAGCGTGTAAAGATGGTTTCGATATTCTTGATTATTAACTCGGATTTTCGGTATTCATATACGACTTAAATAATTTTCATTTGATATTGTTGTAGATCAGTGATTAATGCTTTGCAGTTGATTAACTGTGTCATAGACCTCTTAAGCACCAAAACCAATGAACAAATTGAAGAAGCTTACAACCGAAGTAAATTTCAGTTCTTTCTTGCCAAGTTTCCACTCACGTTATGTTAGGCAACGTTACTCCCCAGGAAATTACTTTAGTTACTGCAATTACTTTTAAGATTATTTAATATCGGGATTATATATCCTTTTTAGTTAGTAAAATATTACAACCATGTTGATAGGGCACACATTAATCAGCTATTGTAAATCAGGGTAGTCGAATCGCGTGGATGCAGTTAAAATTGATTAGAGCAATTGACAATGCAAAGCTATTTTTGCTGGCGCTTACGTAGTTAAGACTGTTGCTTGGGAGCTAATAAGCCCACCAATCTGCAAGCTGGATGTTTCAAGACGTGCTCTGCGGCGGTTTCTCGAGGTTCAAAACAGAATAGATTATCTTCAGATCCGTTAATCAACAATGCACAAGTAATAATTAGAACTTGAAAATTGACGTCATATGTTTCGACAGTAGAATTCGGAACAGCATCAATAAAAAGTATATTTTTTTAAGATGTGGCAGCTGAGTTTAAGGAAATCGAAAGTACTAATCTACATCTACATCTATACTCTGCAAATCACAAAAACTGTGGGTGGCAGAGGGTGCTAAACACCAATCCTAATTCAGTGCAATCCAATCCCGAACAGAACGAGGAAAGTATAAATGTATCAGTACATCATCTTATTTCTCGAATTTATCCCTCCTGTCATTGCGACCTAAATAGGTTGGCGGAAGAAGTATTTCGTTGCACTCGTAAATTAAAGATTTTCGCATTTTCTCCAACAAATTCAAACGAAAACGACGACGTCTGTCCGCCAAACAATCCCAGCCCAACACGCGTATCAGCTCTGTGACACTTACGTAAGGACTGTAACTAGCAGTCACTCTCCTCTGTACTTTCTCTAACGTGTCAATCAATCCCTTGCGATACAGATCCCAAATTGCACAACAGTATTCCAAATGCAGACGCACTAGTGTTTTGTACGCTATTTCCTTTGTATGAGCATTACAATCTCTCAAAAATCTATCTATGAATCGTAGTTTAGAATTAGCTTTGCCTACGACGGAAGTTATGTGCAAGTCCCAACTCATGTTGCTTTGTACTGTTACGCCTAGATACTTCAGGGAATCCACAGTGTCAACAACTGAATTGTTAACTTTGTACTCGTAAGCAAACTGAGTCTTTTTATTACTTATTTGTACTGCCTTGCACTTTTTGCAGATAAATTTAAGCTGCCATTTACAGAAACATTCCGAAATAACATCCAGATCGCGCTGAATTTCTAAGCAATCGTCGGAGCACCTCACTTCCCTATAAATAAGTGCATCATCAGCAAAAAATCGCATCCTGCAATTAACGTTGTCACCGAGATCGTTTATAAAAATTAAGAAAAGAAGTGGTCCTATTACACTTCCTTGAGGAACGCCCGAAGTAACATCTAGTTTAGAAGAGGCTTCCCCGTCAACAACGACATACTGTGACCGACCAGTTAGAAAATCGCGTATCCATTCGCAAATCTGATCAGATATACCGTACGCTCGAATCTTCGCTAAAAGTCGATTGTGTGGTACAGAGTCAAAAGCTTTCTGAAAATCCAAGAACTTGGGATCCTACATTAATAACTTTCATTACGTCATGCGAAAATAGAGCCAGTTGCGTTTCATACGATCGGTTCTTCCGAAATCCGTGTTGGTTTGCTGTAAGTAACTTGTTTTCATCTAGAAACTTCATAACGTTAGAGCATATGACATGCTCCAGAATTCTACTGCAAACAGATGTTACAGATATGGGTCGATAATTCCTAGGACCTCTCCGATCCCCTTTCTTGAAAACGGGAATCACCTGCGTTATTTTCCAGTCAGAAGATACTTTTCTTTCTTCTAAAGATTTACGAAATATAAATTGCTTTATGATACCTACACTATCAATTTTAACTGGATCCATCTGAAATTCTACACGCCGTGAAAAAACGGGAAAGTTTTCGTCAATGGGGTTATAAAAATGTTTTTTTTTTTTTTTTTTTTTAATAAGTGGAATATTTAGAAAAGGACTGAGCTTTGGACTGAGGAATGGTTGAATGTGTTAGGTCATCAGCTTGTTATGGAGAAAAGTCGAAGGGGGAAAAAAAGGAGAAAAAGGAGAAAAAAATAACGTTTATCGTAGTGTTACAACTATTCCATGTGTCAATTATGGGTCTTCATATTGAGTGTAGAAAGAGGCCATTAGCGGTTTTTCCCTTTAGCCATGAAGCGGCGATGAATACAACAGCACTGAGTTGAGAAAGAGGTGGGGAGGGGAGGGTGGAAACTGGAGATGAGTCCAGGTTGAGCCTGATACTGTGCTAGGGGACAGTGCTGGCCTCCCTCAGGGAGTCGGGTTACCTTGTGTCATGCGAACCCGGCGGATAAGCTTCGCAACCAGACTCTTACAATCTTCGCGATTCTCAGTTCAGACGTGCTATCTCAACTTCCACAATTTCGTTCTTTGATCACTTGAATCCTCTTATTAATGCACACCAATGCAAATGCGTGCACTTCATAACTTCGTCATTTTCACTCTCTTATATTCATAATCAAAACTAAATTTTTACTACCTATTTTTACCGTATATACAGTCGAGGACACAGTTTCCAGATACCTCCTGTCTTGACTATGCCACACCAGGACTGTTGGCGTAGCGACGTAACTAGTAGTCGGTATACCTAGTTCAAGCTATTCCCAACATTCCCCCAAAACCAACAACAACACATCCACAAACACAAGAGTTTCAGACACAGAGTTAGAGACGAGGGCGATCAAACCTGCAATGAATAACAAAATACTGTCTAACGACAAAACAAATTTATGAAACAATAATACCCCCTTTTCTACTCTTATTCCATAGATTTCTAAACAACATTTAGAGCCGTTATAAGGAACGATTAAGGACACTAATATCAATAAGCGCGCTAATAAATACGTTGGAATCTTAAAAGACTCACCAATATGGTTTTGACGCAATGATAAATGTAGAGACGATTGGCTATTTGAAGGCACTATCACACGATTTCTACCAAAAAAGCGAAGCTATCACCTCAACTTAAAATCCTAACTCCGATATTAAAGATGTATCCTCGGATCAAATTAAAAGTATACGTCCACAGATTTAAATCTAGCACGAGGAGAGAAAAAACGATTACGAAAAGTATGAAACTTATACAAACTGGCAATGAAATCACTTGTTCCGTTCCATAGTGACTACTATCCCAGAGAACTATATTTGTCTCCAGAAATCATTGCATACCTTGAACTATATAATAATGTTGGGAATGAGGGTTACAAGTTCCATTTTGTAAAATGGAATGAAAGATTGATTAAAATTACTACGTATTTAGTGGATATCATTTATGCCAACTTCAATGGTTATCTGAACCCATTAGCAGCAAAGGCGACAAGCGCCCAGCTGTACTCCTTGTGTCAACGACGCCCCTGGTGTGCAGTGCCTTCACTTCACATTCTATTTTAGTATTCTCTTCCGTTGCCAAGGAAGTGGTTTGTTCTAAGTTACGACACAGAATTTTCTTGCACACATTAGTGATTTCAAAATTCGCCCACGAACTTTGGCGACACTTTACATGCAACGCATATAGTGAAGTCACAGAGCGAGCAATGTGTTTTATGACTAGAGAAGTTACTTCGCGGCTACTGTATACATCATGCGGCTTGTTGATATGTATTTAGTTGTTAATCGTAAGTTTTCCCGGCGGATCTGTTGCTTAAAGATTTCTCGGGCGTGCAGCCGGGTCAATTGATCGCAGATGTACGAATTTTCGATGGCGTAACATGCCATCATCTTCAGGTAGCGTCCACTGGTCGGCGTGAGGAGCGCAGTCCAGGACGCGTCCTCCTCACGCCGACCAGTGGACGCTACCTGAAGATGATGGCATGTTACGCCATCGAAAATGCGTACATCTGCGATCAATTGACCCGGCTGCACGCCAGAGAAATCTTCAAGCATGTATTTAGTTTCTTGAAAAACGACTGCGAAAAAGTACTTTCTACTTATGTTTATTTTCCCGTGCGCTCTACAATAACATTACAGAATAGTCTCGATCTAAACATACACAAATGTTCCAGCGATTCGGTCCACTAACTAACTCGTCTCTGTCGCTCCTTTTATACAGGGTGTTACAAAAAGGTACGGCGAAACTTTCAGGAAACATTCCTCACACACAAACAAAGAAAATATGTTATGTGGACATGTGTCCGGAAACGCTTAATTTCCATGTTAGAGCTCATTTTATTACTTCTCTTCAAATCACATTAAACATGGAATGGAAACACACAGCAACAGAACGTACCAGCGTGACTTCAAACACTTTGTTACAGGAAATGTTCAAAATGTCCTCCGTTTGCGAGGATACATGCATCCACCCTCCGTCGCATGGAATCCCTGATGCGCTGATGCAGCCCTGGAGAATGGCGTATTGTATCACAGCCGTCCACAATATGAGCTCTAACATGGAAAGTAAGCGTTTCCGGACACATGTCCATATAACATATTTTCTTTGTTTGTGTGTGAGGAATGTTTCCTGAAAGTTTGGCCGTACCTTTTTGTAACACCCTGTATAGACGCTACAAGAAATTCCAGAATAACACTGAAAAAACCGCCCGATGTTTCTCGAACGTCGACAAAGCAGATAACAATCAAAATCACATTAAAACAATCAGAATTAATACAAAATCATTCACAGTCATTCACAATCATCATGAAACACGGAAATTAAAATTAAAGATGTTTACACACAAAATTATCTACATAAATCAGTCCAAACCATTGAGAGTTGTCCTCTAAACATCGTGGATAACAGCAACACTTAGAATTACAAACTTTTAATCAATGTTTCGTGCATTTACATAGTTTCTCTCCATAAAACAATATTCATTTACATGACAAATATACACAAATTCACAATTAATCACACAAAATATATACAAATCCCTAATTAATCAATTCTCAGCATGCTTCACATAATGTTTCAAATAACATTTCATAGAAGGGCTGGGCCTGCCAGCTGTTATAGCATATATCATGATATTTTGTATAAGACTCCCAATATTATATTTTACTCTATTCCATTACTTTCATAACTCAATGTTAACAAAACTTTTACCATAAGTATAACTGTTTGAAAAAAGTGCTTAAGCTAGTTACAAAATACGTCAAAAATTTACATCAAACGAAATAGAAAGTTAAAAGTGATAAAAAAGTACTGCTTTAAGAAGGCCGAAACAGCAAATCATTTGGATTCATTAGAAGAACTTTTATCATACCACGAAGAAGGATAAGGAGAGAAAATACTTTTTCCTAAATAAGGGACAAATAGAGAAAGAAATAGACCAATGCAAGTCACAACTATACAACAATGGTGATATTACGTTTGTTGTAAATTTGATTTATTTTATGATTAATAGTTTTTACAAATAATTTTTGTAATCTCTTTTCATATTCAATATACGTTTAATAGCTAAAGAAGTTTCGGTCTAAAGTGTAACATTGGTGCTCGCAGAGGTTACAGTAAACATAGTAAATTCAGGTGTTTTCTTAAATCGTAAGTAAACTCTGCGAACAGTCCAGGAAGCTATTTAAAAGCGTCTTTGATTTTGACGTTATGATATTATGAGGTATTGAGTATGAAATTTATTGCAGCCCAAGTTAATCGGGAAGCTAAAGGGGTAGCTGTAATCTAATGTACATAATGGAAACAGTCACCTGAAATCAGAGTCGAGAAACAAATCGATTTCAAAGAATCAGAAAAGGGTAGTTAGGGATTTTTATGAAACTTGTACGCGTATAGGTGTGCAGATGACTACTTGTAGCTAATGACATAAATTATTTTCAATACTTTCTGAGTAACGTCGGCCTTAAGAAATTGAATGGGGCCTTAAAATCAACATTACTAAAACAGAGGTCATAATTTCCAATTGACAACCACATCGAGAAACTTAAATACAACTAAAACGACAATTCATGTGAAAGAATAACTGCCTGAAATACTTTGGAAGAAATATTTCAGGAACTTGAAGGAGAAATTTGCTGCCGATCTGAAACAGGAAAACTACTAACATGAATGTTCAGCGCATGTTAATACTGTCGATTATTACTACTGTGAGCTGTATCACTGAAGTAAAGAGATGTACTGTAAAACAAACAAGGGGGATTCTATGATAACAATCGCACCACAGTTTGGTGATGGATTCTTATGTAACTTGACGATTCAAATCGAAAGTGGAAAGTAAAAGTTTTTGATATCTCACTTAGTTCTCGAGATATATCTCAAAAGTGAAGTGTTTAGGTTGAAATGCGCCCTGGATCAGAAGAAAATTTCACCAGTAAAATTTGATGATGGATTCTTATGTAATTTGAAGAGATAAATCGAAAGTAAGGAATAAAATCGATATCTCGCTTAGTCCTTGAGATTTACTGTATCAAAATTGAGGATGTTAGGTTCAAATGCGGAATGGACCAAAAAACAAATTCACCAAAGCCACAAGGAACTTATCGCTGGACATGCATAATGGATGTCTGATTGTCTGAGGTGGATAGGTTGAAATACGGACAAGGAGTAAAACTCGCCAAAGGCAGAAGGAACTATACTTATATGCTTAGTTATCGAGAATAAAATATATCAAAAAAATTTATTCTTCAATTTTGATTTGTCTCGTCAAGTTACATACGAATCCATCATGAAATTTTGGCATCACGGTTATGATAGAGCTGCCCTGCGAAGTATTGAGAAAGACAAAATTTATCGAGAACATGTTTCATAGCAGAATGTGACCATTAAAGTAACCAGTACTACCTGATTCTAGAAGGTAAAATTTGAAGGACAACGTGTAGCTGTAGCAGGAAGGAAGCTTGACTGTATAATGTAGAGGAATGAACTGTGATTCACATTTCTCAGCGCCCTTTTCTCTTGGCAACTAACAAAAGAAGCTTTTTGTATGGTTATCACCAAATTCCGACGACCATACTTCTTAAACAACAAACAAAAAGATAATATTTAAAAACGTTAAAAAACAAGTTTTCCTAAGTGCACCATTGAAATCATGTTAACAAATATAGTCTTCAAAATTACCACGTGATCTACTGAATCAAGTGAAAACCCACTGCGACTAAATTGTCGCAACAGCAAAACAAAATACCAAATGTCGGGGATTCAACGATAACCGTGGCGGTGTAATTTGATGATGGATTCTTATGTAACTCAAAGAGACAAATCGAAAGTGTATTTTTTTTTAAATAATTTTTTTAATATCTGTCTTAGATCTCGAGATATATTGTCTCAAAACTGAGGTGGTTAGGTTAAGATGTATCCTGGACCAGATAATAATTTCGACAAACCCACAAGGAACTACGCGCTGGACATGCAAAATGATAGCTTTAGTTTTCGTTCTGCCGGTTGCAGTTACGTTCAAATGTGGCCTGGAGAGGGAGAAAAACATTGCAAAAGGCACAAGGAACTATACCTATAACTAATTTTTGATAGCCGTTATCTCGAGAACTAAGGAAGATATAAAAAAATTGTGCTCTTTATTTTAGATATGTCTCGTAGAACCCATCACTAAATTGTGGCGCCATGGTTATGATAGTGCTGCCAAAATGTCATTTCCCTTGGACTAAAATTCGTATAAAAAGGCCATTAAAACTTATTTTGAATAAAACAATGTAACATCTGTGGTGCATAAGTATTATAAACTCTGGACCATGAAATTTCAGAACCAGCACAGTGTGAGATCATAAACCATTAAACATTTAAATTAAAATAATCTATAGAATTATATTGTTCTTGGTCTGCTATATTCATTCCTCTATCCTCCTCTTAGGTTTCAGGAAATTTTGAAATTTAAACATTTTCTCTCGTGAGATTAAAACTGTTGCCTCAGTGCGACGCCTCTTGTAGCTTATGGGAACAGTAAGATCTAAGCACCTCTACTTTTCCACTTCCGATAAACAGAAGATTTAATGAAATATCTTATTTTCAGACTTGATGCTATAACACTGTTGCGACGGTTCTGTACAGAGTACAGTGTATTATGCTATGGTCTTCAATACTGTAGATGTAACTAGTTAATTGGCATCTTTTGATGCTAGAATTATTTCCAATCAAATTTAAGTAAGAAAATGCCAATTTTTGTGATACAAGTAAATAAGCAGTGTTAAACAAACAAATAAATAAATAAATAAAAGATGAAAAATCTGAATTGTTTATCTTTGACTGCACCAGAGAATTAAAAGAAGCAGTCTAAGTTTGTCTCTGACCAGAGACAACACTAGCAAAGAAATTAGAGCAAGAGTTATTTTTTTAGTTGTTTACCGCAAACGTAGAACTTGCAGTTTCGCTCTATTTTTTATATTTTATTTGTCAAAGTGATTAATGTTCTCAGAAATTCAGTCAATTAGTGTCAGGAATATCTGATTAGACAAATCATGGAAATTTGTATATACTGCTGATGGCGAAGTTTGATGTGATCGTGTGAACTGGTGTCAGGCGACGGGCAGCATGACTGATCAGGCAAAGAGGGCAAACCCAGAGGGGGACACCTTGGCAAAGCCGTCAGAGGACGAAGAGGTGAGTTTTGTCGGATAAATACTTTTCATCTACACATTAAAACTTATTTTTTGATAATGTGAAGGATAACAAAAGTGGGTGAGCCGTACAAAAAACAAACTTGTCATATAAACTCGTCTTGGAAGACACGGTACGATTTGGCAGTTCTCTTATCATAACGATTCAACATTTACGTAGTAATAACAGACAACTAGCTTACTGCTTACTAGATACGAGTACAGTAACATGTTACAGTGGTATTGCTTTGATCGTTTCGGGCTGCTCAGCAAAGTACGGTCAGTAGAAAAAACTGTTATTTCGGAATGAAAATATGATTAACTCATTCCTTAGCAACACTATTAAGAAAAAAAAGTGTACACGAAGCCGATAAAACAGGTAGGATAGAAGTAATACAATGTAAATCGTCGGGTTACTTGCGGTATTAGCCTATGTGTAGCAACATCATTACTGTGAATGTGCTCTTCCTCATGTTTATTTTCAACGAGCTGTATTGGTGTAGGGTGTGGTTAGGTTGAAATGTAGCCTGGACCACATTTACCACTATTATCCCATGGCGTATAGTGTATTTTGAGTGAATAAGACCTAATTTTGACCATAATGACGTCATAGGCGGCTCGAGTCGTCTATTGCCTCTAATCCAGCAATATGTTTAACCGTGTTGTGTTTGGGTTTAATGACAGTCTGGACCAGAATGACTACTAATATTCCATGGTGCTTAGTGGGGTTACTGTGCAAAGTACGGCCAGTAGAAAAAACTGTTAATTCTGGTTGAAAATACTACTAGCTTCTTCCTTGGCACTTACTCTTTAAGGAAAGTGTACCTGAAAGCCGTAAAATATGTAACAAAGGTGTAATCCCCGCCGAAACATACGTTTACGCACGTTACTAACTTGGCGTTAATAATCTTGAGCCGCCTGTGACGTAATTATAGTCAGAATTGGCGTAGCCGTTGTCTTCTTCACTCAAAATCCTCTAAGCACTATGGAATATTAGTAGTCATTTGGGACCAGGCTGCCATTCAGCCTAAACACAAGCAATAGACGTCTCGTTCCGTGTGTGACGTCATTATAGTCAGGAACACGGCCAACTAAAGATACAGGCCTGAGTGCACTTTGGTGACGTCAGCAGAGTAGTGCTATAGCCGAACCACGGCCGAGAGCCGAGCCACGCACATGCTCGCGTACTTACAGTTTCCGCTGCGCGAAATTAAATTCACACACACGTGCACAAAGATATTGACAAATAATTACTTTATACTTACTACATGATTTTTTATGTCAACTACTTCAAATTCAGTCTCATCAGTAAATTTCATAATACTCAAATATTCGTAAAGAATTGCTTTGCGCTTCACTACATCAGTTTTTGTCAAATATTGTACTTCAGATTTAGTCTCAGCACTCCAATTTTCTCTCTCTCTCTCTCTCTCTCTCTCCCTCACACACACACACACACACACATGGATATTCAAGTGCACATGTCAAAATATTAAGTTAACATGCTTCAAAATCTCCACTACTCATACGCTTATAAACTTAAAGGTAACATCATCTTTATATTATTTTATTGTTTATAAGGTTCTTCATAGTTAAAAAAATTTCATTAAGGAAAAATGGGAGTTAATAAACAAAAAAACATTGAATATGGTATTTATATATTTATTTACTGAAGAAATTACACAACCATCAGTTTGTAAAACAGTATATTCTACTTTTTTTGCAGCATTATCATTGTACTGCAATACATGACATGACTTAAATGGCACATATTAAAGCAGCTTAAATTACTAATAATGTTTCAGTTGTCATTGTGGCCCAGGTTGCATGTCTAACAAGCCACAAATTCAGTCACTAGAAAAGTAAAGCTTATATCATGTACTTGTTTTAAAACTTGACTCCTCCATTTATACAATGAATTTGCAAATTTAAAAATTCTTACATCAAAATATTATAACTTGCCTTCAGTTTTTTTTAATTGCCTTCCAGTTTTATTACTTGATACAGTGTCATTCACATTCTTGGTGAAATTATTTATCATTACCTTCCAGAATCTTAAATTAATGTTTTGCAATATGTCCCTCAAAGTTCTGTTGCATTTACATTTATCACTCTCTGAAAGATCAGCTCTCCAGCCTTAGGCTGCAGATTTTGTGCAAAACAGAAATTTGATGCATATCACCAATGAAATTACTTGAAGACATATCTAATATACATTAATATACCAAGCACTTTGTCATTAGAACAGCAGTTCCAGTAGGCACTGTCAGCTTTTCATAATCATATTCTATAATGAAGTTATTTGGGAGGGATATTTCAACTTTTCTACTTCATTAAGTACATGTAATAACGTTATTTTAACTGTTGTTAACAGGTATGATAGTAACACTATCTTTGAATTTTGAAGACACTGGATATCATGAACACCTAAGCTGTTTTAGCAACATTACTGTTAGTCTGACTACCACCATAAATTGTACCACCCTTAAAGGTCAAACAAGGTTCAATGTAAATTTCATCCAAGAGCACATTTACTACAAGTTCATGATCTTTCAAAAATTTCTTCTTAATCTTCAAATACCCTACACTACCATCTACATTTAAACTATTTCAATTAAACTTACAGGGCGCTAATGACCCCGTCGTCGACGCGCCCTAAAACTTAAACAACAACAAATTAAACTTACCTACCAGCTTTCTGATATTGCATGGAGTGGCAAATATAGAAAACCAATCTTATACAAAGTAGCCCATGCTGATAGTGAATAAACATACAGAGTAGCTGCCAGTAATAATGTATTCCCACTGTACATATGACCTGCTTTCATTTTTAGATAGAAACTGAATTTGTTCAATTATCATTTGAAGTTGTGAATATCTTTCACCTGTAAAATTATCCTGTAGCAAATTCACTATATCTTTAACAACTACTTGTTTAAGGGGTCTTCTTTAGACACTATTGACTCAACATATTTAATCACACTATCAAACACATGTTTGGACTTTACTGCTATGTATTCATTGGGCACTTTATGCTGGAGAATTTTGTAGCTTTGCACAGAAACACACACACTTAAATCTGTCTTAACAGTTACAGAAGCAAGAATGTTTGTTATTTCGTTACTAACATCAATAAAACACAACACTACCTTTTGTTCACACTGACTGCAGAACCACTGTTTCTTGTTTAGCACCTGAAAAAATATTACAGTACATGTGTCTCCCAAATTGTTAATGACATTGTGCTCTTCATATTTCCTGTAGTCTTCTAAGCTTCTTGCCACAGCTTTTTGAAAATTGTCACTTTCTGCATCACATCATCTTCTGCATATGAATCCAGCTAATGTCAAGTATCCTAGCAAATTTGGAAACATTGATGGCACTGCATAGGGTTTCAGCTTTGGATAACTCCTTACAAATGTTTTTATTTCTCCATCTACTGCAAACTGTTCTGTTTTGAGTATGCAGTCTTGTTTCATGCATATTACAGGCTTCTTTAACTTTCAGAAGTCTGTAGGAATTTTTCTAAGCACTTTTTCTTTAGTTCTTCATCGCTGTCTAAAGAAAATGTGCTGAGTTTTTAGTTTTGAGACATAATTAATTCTACAGCAGACCATACTAAACCTTGGCATTTTTAGTACCTGAAAAAAAGACATTCAATATAGCTATTACAATGTAAATATACACACATTTCCAAAAGTATTTGTACATTTTTAGTTACTTTATCAAATAACTTTCAACATAACTTCGCAAACAACACATGATAGTTCAAATGAAAATTCGTTAAGAAATCGTAATAGCTTATTATATTAATATTTAAGAAATACTTACTGTAAATAGAACTGCAACTATAGGAACTTCACTTTATTAGCTAAAGATGAAAATAACTGGTATCCACTGGTCGACGAGAAGTCAAATACTCTCAGAAACTCGTTTGCAAACGAACTTCCAGGCTCACAACACACCAGCATGGCAGATCATAGAACTACTTTGCTGACGTCACAAACAAAATGGCTTCCAGCACTCAGGCCTGTATATTTAGTTGGCCGTGAGTCGGAATGCGGCATGGCGGCCTCAGTCGTTCAGAATCCACTATACACTACGGAATATTAGTCGTAATTCCGGTCCAGGCTGCATTTCAACCTAACACAACGTCCACCAATACAGCTATTTGAAAATCAACAAGTGTACAGCTTGAGGAATAGCACATTCGCGGGTAAAAGTGGCTGCTACACATCGGCTAATACCGCACGTTAAGCCGACGGATTTTCACTATTTTACTTCTTTCCTACCTGTTTTATCGGCTTCGGTACACTTTTTCTTAAGAAGAAATGCCTAAAGAATGCGTTAATCACATTTACATCGAGAAATAACAGTTTTTTCTACTGGCCGTACTTTGCACAGCACCCCTTAGTGGATAATGTGAGTGAAGAACACAGCGGCCATGGCAAGTTCTGACTATAATTACGTCACAGGCGGCTCAAGACGTCTGTTAACCCAAAGTCAGTAATGTGCGCAGGGCCGCATTTAGGCTCTGGGGGCCCCTAGGTTATAAATGTGGCGAGGACTCCCTGTCGGTCATCAACGGGGGGCTGCCTCCGGGCTGTGGATGCCTTAAATTCGAAATTCGGCCTAACAATTCGCGGGAGACCTTTTTTAGCTCTACTACTGACCCAGGCGGGATGCCCAAAACTGTGGTGCGGTCCCCCCTTTGTGTTGTGGGCCCCCTTTGTTTTGCGGGGCCCCCTTCGTGGTGAGGGCCCCTAAGCCACAAGCCTAGGTAGTCTCTCCTTAAATGCAGCCCTGAACGTGTGTAAACTTGTGTTTCAGCGCGGATTCAGCTTTATTACATATTTTCAGACTTTCGGCTACACTTTTCCTTTAAGTACCAAGGAAGCAACTAGCTGTATTTTCGTCCCGAATTAATAGTTTTTTCTACTAGTCGTATTTTGCACAGTAACCCGTTCCGTCTAAAAAAAGCATCACTTTCGGAACCGACCCGAAACTCCTACTAACATGTTGAATTCATTATAATGCCCTCTTAACGTTTTCACTCTGATTTTATGGAAAATTCGCCACAAATTAAATTACCAAATGCCGAAATATGAGAGGCTAGGCTATTACAGCATTGAAAATTGACATAAAATTATCGGTACAGGGATTCATATCAACCTAAAGAGTTTCGTTTTGTTATATAGGTCGTTGTTAGGTGTGAAATGTGGCCTGGACCAAAAGAAAAAAAAATTACGAAAAATTTCCGATCTACGGCATCCATCTCGAAAATGGTGTATTGTTTACAACTGATGCAATCGACTGCCTCCTAATGCTTGTAACGATATAAGATAGTGAGCGGTATTGTGCTTTACCTCGGACATATATCTTCTGTTTGTAAATTTCATGCGACGTTTTACAACGGAGGGAAGCCGAAACGGAAGATTTTACTACAACCGTGGCGCTGCAATTTGATGTTAGATTCTTATGTAACTCGACGAGACAAACTGAAAGTGAGGCAAAATTTTTTTGATATCTCGCTTAGTTCGCGAGATATACTGTCTAAAAATTGAGGTGGCTAGATCGAAATGCGGCCTGGACCAGGAGAAAAATTTTGTCAAAGCCAAATTCGACGATGAATTCTTCTATAACTCTAAGAGACAAATAGGAAGAAAAATATAATAAATAATTATATCGTGCTTAGTTCACGTGATATCGTATCTCCGAATAAAGGTATTTAGGTAGAATGCGACCTGCACCAAAAGGAACTACACTCTCGACATGCACAGTAGGTATTTTATTTTCTCCCTAGCGGTTATGATTAGGTTGAAATACGGCCTTGAAAAGAATAAAACGTCACCAAAGGACAAGGAACTACATCTGTAACCAATTTTTATATATATATATTCGATATCTCGAGAACTAAGCGAGATATCAAAAAAAGATTTGTTTTGTGGAGTTGTAGCCACAGTTATGATAGTGCTAACCCGAAACGGCAAGAAAACATTACAGCAAATGATGTAACCTACATTTCAAGTTATTGTCATTGATTTTGCAGCGTTGGCAGCATTGCCTACACCTCATATTTCGGCATCTTTAATTTAATTTGTGGCGACTTTATAGTAAAATAATAGAGAAGAGGATGACATAACGAAACAATTAATCCAAAATTCAACAGGTTACTAGCAGTTTCGAGTAGGTTTCGAAAGTGGTGCGGTCCCTCAAAGGTTTATACTGCGCTAAATGCCTGTCAAGGTCAAAGCACTAGCATAACCGTGGCGCCGCATGTTGGATTCGTATGTACTGACCGTAGTAGCTCGTGAGTATTTTATTAACGCTACGATAGAATGTTGCAGATGAAGTTCGCGTCCAGCAGCGACGAGTCTGAGGTCATTGATCTGTTCCCCCGCGAGACGTGCCTCAAGCTGCGCTCCCGGGTTCGAGATCTGAGCGCGGAGAACTGCCAGCTGAAGAGCAGCCTCGAGGACCTGAAGCAGCAGCTGCACAGATCAAGCGCGCACCCGTCGGCGCAGAGCGTCAGCAAGTAGGCAGCATGTTCACTTATTTTTACGAGTACCAGTAGCTATTTTCACTCGGTGTGTAACAGTTGATCTTTGCAGTTTCATAGTGCCAAAGATATAAATGTCTCCATTATGCTGTTGGCAGAATTCTCTTAGCCACGTGACCTCGAAGCGGGATGTTTACATTTAATACATTTCCTCAACACTAAGGGTAAAAACATTCCTAGCAGGTCGCGGTGAAGGTGAATATCGCTGTTGATGTTTCATCCAGGTGAAACAATAACATTGAAAGAAATAGCCGAAGCGGTCAGATACAATCGATGTCAATGAGGGAATAAAGTACTTTGTTTCCACATCGCGGCCCAGTGCGATACTCAAGAGACAATATAATAGACTGTTCACGTCGGTTATAAACCAGAGACAATATGCGATACTGGAGGTCTGCTTGGCTCCGACAGGTTGGGCTGGGTCACTCGATCTCTCAAAGCAGCATGCAGTTCGGATTTAGCATCGTACAGAGTAGTTTTTTGTCAGCAATGAAAGAATAATTAATAAATGCAGTGTCTGCACGCCCCACTTTATAGGATGAAAGTCACAGAAATCAATAGGCTCATTTTGGAAAACCGACCGAAATATAACTGCAGACGGACAATTCAACCCAATATCAATAATTAAAAATGTAAACATTTATGTAATTGTTGTGGGCCTTTTCTTCTACAGTTGCTTCTTAAAATCATAAATCATTATCTATTAAATGCGGCATTGCAACTGTTGTCATGGTTTTTTATTTTCTTGTTTATTTATTTTTAATGTATTTTATTTAAGCTCGTACGCGTTTCTCCTCTCATCTCAGTCAATTTGTGACCGAACAATCCTTCATGATTTCCTGGTCAACAATGCCATACGATGATTTGATTATCTGGGCTGGTGTGGTAATTTTTCTAAACATTTGACTTCTCAAATTTGTCCAGGATTTTGTTGTAAATGCGTTGAGAAGTTTCTGGCATCATTCGGAGGTATGCATAGAATCTGTATGGGTGATTTTTTTACGCCTTGTAAGACCAATATGTAGTTGTGATAAATTTTCTGACACCACACGAAATATTTTCATTCTAAGACACAGTTCTCTAAGCAAACTAATTTATAGTTCGTTGTGCCGCAGGTCGCCAGATGATGAAACCAAAGCCGTCCTAAGCAGTAACTATAAGAACAATTAATAAAGGTCATAAGTTCATTAATGACAAGAATTACGTCCATGACAATTTTATTAATAAAGCACGTAAACACTATTGAACGGTTTTGCCACCATCAAATTTCAAAGTAAAATGCTAATCGAAACTTCATATCCGAAAGATTACAGAGTTCTTGAGACAAAAAGGAAAATTATAATTTATATCTCCTTCCGGCTAAATCATCCACTATCACAACTTGATGATCAATGTTCATTTAAATACTGTTCAAACTTTACTTTTACAATCACAGTTCCTATCGACGACATGAAGTTGTTCTTAAGCACAGTTACACTTACGAAACTACATCATACAGTAAGGATATAGGTCAATACCTTCACTACGTGAGCCGCGCTCCGCGATCCGCGTTCTGCGACAATTCGCATACGACTGACTTCGAAAAAATGTATCTCTCCGCTCCAGAGACTTTACTTCGTAGCCGGCGGAAGGTAACTGTAATGTTACACCCTGATATAAAAAGTTATATTCACCAAGCGTTTGTCTTTGTTAATTTATTAGATGTGAACTGAACTCTGCATTACTAGTTGACAGTAGCCACCACTTTGTGGCTACTGATGGTGCATCATCTTTGTTAGGGGCGTCCATTAATTACGTGAGTAGGAATAGGGGGGAGGGGGTCCAAAAAAGCTCATGTCATTATTTCAATATTCAAAAACAGTAGAGATAGTAGTAGTAAAAAAACAAAAAAGGCTAAAGGTCTTTAAAATTACGAGGTTTGATTCGAGGGGGGTGGGGTGTCCCCAACCAGATCTCTTACTCCCATCCATTTACGAAAAAACTGCTCACAAAATTAATAATGTATCACTTTCACTAACCATTCAAGGCTTCTCAAGGTGTATGATACTCAAACACTATATCTAACAGTGTAAAACGTGCAGCTTACAAGGGTTTGCAAAACTCTGATAAGCATTAGCAACTATACCTCTCCACACACCGCGACATCTACCTTCATCTTCACTGCGACCTGCGCGACATCGTAGCGACCGCCATCTTCATCTTCAACGCGACCTGGACGGCATGTTTTCACCCTAACGCCAGATCAAGTCTGATACATATTTAAAACAATGATACCAATTAATTCTATAATTTGTTTGTCAATTATGGTTTGTTTCGTGTTAATTTAGACATCAGACCATAAATAAGAATCCTCTCTCTCTGACCAGTCTTGATGGGATGGTTGCATCAAAAATCCATGAGTGTATTATTTCCCTTTCCTTGACCTCAATATTTTCCTGGTTCTAATGATGTCTAAGATGACGACCCGTAAGGTCCTAACGGAAAAACTACTGAGATAGTAAGGGGAAAAAAAACAACTTCGCCACGCAGTTAGTATGTTCTCAAGTAGGACTGTAATCTCTGGTGGTCTGTTTCAACGGATAGTAGCAGCCGTGCGAAGCTAACCGCTGAACAATGATTGCCAGGGGCTCCAGCCAGCCTCGTCTGGCGTCTGACGTGGCCGCAGCGAAGATCAGCGAACTGGGTCGCCGCCTGCGAGAAATGTGCGCCGAACTGGAGGCTACCAAGAGTCGGCAGCGAGGCGCCGAAGACAAGGTGAGACAGCCAGCGGAAAAACGTTCCTCGCAGACACCGATTAAATTATCATATATTATTCGAATACTTCCATCTCTACTGTCCATAATGAATAGCTGATTTGCATTTGTGTAATAAATCTCGTAGTTACCAAATTTTTTAAAAAGAAAGCTTCATTGCATCGTAATATTTTTTCTACAATATTAGCTGCAACATTAGCAACTATAACCATTCATTAATCAAGTCACTACACAATAAAAAATACGAAATTATAATTCCAACCGTAGAGTTAACACAAAATAATAAAATTAGTTATTGGAATACGTCCCAGCTTCTCAAACAAAATCTAAGTGAATGAATGGTAACTACCCAAAAACAATTCAGGCTCTCTGTGATGGCTTGCGTGGTTAAGGTGATAGAGTATTTATGTGGTTAAAATGTTAGTTTAAAAACAGAAAATAAGATATCGGTAAGCAAAGGTACTATCTGTAGTTATAAATAAGAAACAGCAAATAACTGGTGCAGTACTCGCGACTTTTGATTAGTAAAGCTCCCATGACAACATAGTTTATATACATGAAGTACTGGGGATTTCGTCTAAACAGAATAGTCTAAATCAAAGTGAAAGAAGAATTTGAAGCAGTGATGCATCATGAAGGACTAGATTATTTACTTAATCGTAAAATTACTCCTTTCATTTGTTTGAATCAGCCATTAAATCTAAAACCTAAAATTCTATAATTGACCTAAATGTAACGGAAGAATAGTTTGCTTTGGTCAAGGGTTGATAGGCGTGGTTTTGAGGAACAGGGTACATGTAACTTACGCAGTGAACGCTTAATCTGTTAGTAAACTGTAATTCTAGGTTCTGCCAGTCTTTATATACGAAACTAATAATATATCGATTTAGAAAATAAATTTGGGTTAAGTACTGTAATTACGATTACATTTACTAACTAACGCATCTCAACTTATAGTAATCAAATAGTAATTGCAATTATTTTAAAAACTTTCTAATCCAACTGTTTCGAAAAGGCGAGTAAAAATTCGGTACCTTGGAATTTCATCAAAAGTGGGTCGTTACTCTCCGAATAATCGTGTTCGAAACAGCTGATAATAGCAAAAAACATTTTATTTACCATCTTTTTACGGAACTTTATTTTTATTGGTAATTTACATTTTGGTAGGGGTTTCTTTGGGGGATGAAATTTTGTATCATATATTATTAATAATTAATACAGGATATTTAATTTTATAAGGTAATACAAATCTAAAACTGGGAAGAATCTCGACGCTCTCGAGATATACAGCCAAATTGTCACGATATGACATTTATTTAATTCATATGGCAATTACATGTCTAGGCGAATTTATCTTTAAATTGAATACAATATTGCATAAAATAACAATGCAACGCCGTTGAGAAAACGAACAAAATTATATTTACTTTGAAGTTAGGACTTAAATGATAAACACTTTGGAGGAATGACATGCAAAATTAATGTACATAACAAATTATGATATCAGACATCATTATAGAAATAACCTTGGACGCCAAGAATGGAAGAAATATGCCATTCAAAATAGTTCGAGAATGTACCAAAAGTATCTTGAAAATAATAACTCGTACAGTTTTGGCAAATTATATCATTAGAGCAGAAACTTCTCATTTCGGGGACGCTTAAGGGTCGCTATCTGGAATGCAATAACACTGTACTTGGTGATATTTCACTTTACCATAGCAGCTGCGTCTGTAGCCGACTATTATTGAAGGTGGACTCGCGGAATGTGAGACCCGTGCCTCCCAAGGCAGCTGCAGTCAAGATCGACCAGGTAATGCTCATATCAGCATTATGGACTCTGCCGCTGTGCAAATATCGCACCAGCATTCGACTCAAAATGCAAGTCGGAATGAGGGGCAGCGTCAGACTAACACCAGAAGGCTACACCTGAATCAAACTGCAGGATTACAGTCCCAAACCAGAGATCAGACATCTGGATAAGAGTCCCGCACCAGAATAGAAAGGAACAGAATGAGATGCATCTCCCACGTAAACTTTGGCTCCACCCTTGCAGTGTCAGAGGCAGAAAAACCCAGCATTTTAGTCAAGTGTTCGCTGGTGGACCAGGCGTCCTGATGTCTCATAATATTGCTGACATTAGCGCTCACCCATGTGGCGTGGGATATACAACGTTAGGAACGATTCGGGGATCTTCATGGTTGACTCTATTAGCCGAAGGACAGAGTTATTTCCTCTAGACGCATTGACCTTCCTTTGACTACCGTCCGTTTGGACCTCTTTCAAGGTTCTTCAGGAACTGAACGAGCAGATAAGACCCGCCCCACACGTAGCGGCGTCCTATTGTCCCAGCAGAGTAGTGGGCTCTCTAGGTCATTGTCTTCTGGAAGGACACGTTTCTAGCTAAGCCAGCTCTAAACTGAATATCGCTCACCATATGCTATTTGCCCATTCCATTAAAATTAACTGAATATTTATTGGCGTCACAGTCCTTCTTACAATCTTTGGTATGTTATAAAGAAATTATCTAAAGAAAAATATAATACGACCGTCGCCCAAGCTTTTATGAGAAATTAATCTAATTCATGTTAATTAATAACAATAAAATACGCCATAGAATGTGACGCCAAGCTTAACATTTCAACATCTAGTCATCAGTTAAGTATATTGAAGGATTTATGAGTTTATGTTTAAAACAATCACCTGTTGATGTTTCTGACTAAACATATAGTTCTCATAATTTTGCTACAAGTTATTTCTCTGCAGTTCTTAGTTATAGTTAGTTGAATAGCGCCAATGGAAGTAGTTTTAATTATTCGCTGCCATACGTGGTTCGGCTGATACAGATTATTTGTATTCTTAGTACGTTTGGTGGTTCATCACTTTTCATTTTCTCACATACAATGTACTATTACTGAATTTGCAAGAGCCTTCTGTGAAATGGGTGCTATTTTTATGATGTACAGGCGTTTTCTATTTGGAGGATAAAGTGTCCAGTGTATATCCACGCACACTCATTTTTAGCAGTAGCAAATTTAGTGAATGTATTCAGTTTTAATCACTTGACGGAAATGACAACATTCAGTCTTATTCGTGTGCAGGTAGCGGTTCTGGAGGCCGAGTTGGAGCAGCTGCGAGCGGAGCCTGCACCTGCTACGCCGCCTGGCCCGCAGGACGCGGACAAGGCTCGCCAGCTGGCGGAGCGCCTGAGCGCCACCAACGCCAGGCTGTGCGACACGCGCCAGCAGTGCGCGCAGCTCAGGCACGAGCTGCAGCTGGCGCACAAGGCGCTCGCCAGCGAGGTTAGTCAATGGAGTTAAGAAATATATGGAGAGGAAATACCGCTTATTCTGTGACGCCGCCTCTAAACTCTCGGCTGATACTGCGCATGCGCGGCGGTGGTCATATTACCTTACCATACAATTGCTATTTGGAGACAGCATATCCCGAAAACTTTTATTCTTTATTTTCGATTTTTTTCGTCTTGTTACATAAGAATCCATCATCAAATTTGACTTTTTGCGAAATGTTTCTTCTGCATTTCAACTCTCTTTTGGGATAGTATATCTCGAGAACTAGGCAAGATATCGAAAAAAAAAATTCTTTATTTTTTATTTGTCTCATCTTTTTAAATATGAATCCATCATCAAATTTGACTTTGACCAATTTTTTCTTCTGAATTTCAACCAAAAACATCTCACATTTGAGACAGAATATCTCGAAAACTACACTGGATATTAAATTTTTTTATTTTTTTTTTATCTCATCGACTTACATAATAATCCATCATCATATTGCGACGTCACGTTTATCCTAGAGTCCCTTTGAGGTTTTTCCTCATATTCCCCGTGTCTGTATGGATAGGTAATATGGCGGCCACGCCTCCCCCACTCCTCTCCCCCCGGCGTCATTTCAGTGCGTGGTAAAGGTCCCTTGCGTCATCTCTATATATTTCTTTCCTCAACGGGTGAGACAATCCAAGAGCAGAGTATTTCGTGACCGATCGTGTGTCGTTCAAAACTGCCTTCTTCTTCTCTTCAATATCGGCCACGAAAAGTAATCCCGTGCATACATTTTGATCTTTCTTTTCTTGACTTCCAATAATTCTTCATGCTTTCACTTTGCTGTTTCCTCCTTTCTTCCGTCCATATGTCATTACATTTCTTCTTCTCTTCCTCCTGGAAACCCTCTCTAATAACTGTGTTTTACACAGTTTACGAGATACATCTAAAAATTCGGTGAATGGAATAATAAAATCACAAAAACAGAATATCTATTAGAGGTTCCTTTACTGACCTTCGAAGTAGTCGCCACTCGACAAAATACTCTTCTAACAACGCATTATAGCTTTTTTTAAGTTTCCGGAATTGCTGCCACATGGTCCTGAAAGTCCTTGACGTCCTTTCAAGCCCCACTGTGTGTGTCTTTGCTGTTAATCGCGGAGTCAATCGCTGATCTTTTGCTAGCAACAATTGCACGCGTTCTACGTTTTCCGGTGACCTGCTTGTGGATGGCCGGCGCGATTCTTCATCGATTCCTAGCCAGCACGAAAGCTTGCAAACCAATCGTGCACACAGTTTCTACTCACAGCATCCTGTTCGTACACTTGCACCAACATTTCATGGATTTCCGTCACTAATTCCCCAGATTTGAAGCAGAAGTTAATGTTGTGTTGTTGCTTCATGGTTATTCGACGCACACTGCTCGGAACACTCTTGAAATGTGTTTACCATAAATGAGTGATTCAGCAGTCTCGCGCAATTCCCGACTGAGGGCAGGTCCAGATTTGTCCGTGCATATGCCAGCGACCTTGTTTCAAGTGTTGAATACAGAAATATATGATCATCCTCAGAATTTTATGGACAACAGAGATCCACAGATCCATATACATCCGTGCCTGACGACGATATGCCTCCAAATTTCGTTCATTCAAATGAGAAAATCATTTAAAAAAGGATATGAGGTAGCAGACCTTTATTAAATTTTAGAAGCACTGTGGGCCGAGGCAAAAAAGTCTTAGCAGCTAGCTTATTAAAGAGAAAATAATAACTCGCCAGTAGAAACAAATTTGAATCTAAGACCATCACTTGAACAAAACTAAACGATCTCTCCAATATGTCAGCTTGTGCCCAACCTATAATCGACTGCTGACACTTTCAACTCAAGCAGATTTTTACCAACTGTAAAACATCACTGTCGATCTTAACCATACATTCCCTAAATATGATCTACAGTTCTCTCAAATAATTTTGACGCAGCTCTTCAATTTAAAAGGAATCAGTGATACATCTTTTTCAGGCTCAGTGATTGAAGCGCCTGACTAGAAATCGAGATCCTCGTTTTGAATCCCTGCCTTAATGGAAATTTTCAGAGGAGATTAACCTGACCTTCACCTCTGGCAGAGTCTGCGGTGTCTGTGAAGTACTGCAGAATGCTTTCGTGGTTCACATTCCACGTTAAACTACAGTACCTCTCCCGGTCCAGTTGTTACATAGATGTATGCACATCAAAAGCAAACTCAAACCAAACGAAGGCTTAACGTAGCCCTAGTTGTCAAAACTAACATACATTAGTTCATCTATAATAACGTTCATACAAACGCGTCGAACAAAATTTGTAAGACTTGTCACAGAAAACATTTGCTTGCTGAAGAAACCTCGACGATAGGCGAGATGCGTCCGTAAATAATAATTTAGTACCTGGGTGACCGATCATCGCTCGGCATCTATCGATTTCTCTTCAGTATGTGAGATTTCATCAAAATCTTTAAAGACGTTTGTAAGAAATTAATTTTACCTGTATACAAGAGTTGGTCATATAATAGCATTAGATAGGATAGATTAGATATACTATAAAAACCTTACATTGTCCACGAGATGGGGTTCAAGCCTTTACCGAGATACCAAATACAAGAATTTCTCACACTTTTTTTTTTTTTTTTTTTTTTTTTTTTTGTAAAATCGTGTTACAAACTTTAAAAGCAAATCGTTATCATTACATTAAATGTCACCCAAATCACGAATAGAAACCTGCTTAGATTGAATTTCGTCAGGATTTTCTTAAATCGAGTCTTCACAGGGCGAAGATCGACTAAATTGGTTAAGACGATTTTCTTTTAGGTTTTCATGAGACAAGTCTTGACTACGTACGGTAGTTAAAAAAAAAAACTCTTAAAGGCTTCCTATGCATTTCGAATCTCACAGTTGCTTACTACAACCAAAGATGAAACAGTAGGCTCAATGGTCACTCAACATTCTATGAGAAGTTTGTATTTTTTCGAGGATGTCACGTATGTTATTATTATTCCCCCTCCCCCCCCCCCTCCCCCTTGGAGGTAGTTGAAAGTTTTTCTTACCGGTTTCGTAGGCATTTTTATGTGTACATTTCCTTGCTCGAATCAAACAAACTTAAATAACAACAGTAGGCATTAGCTGAAACTTCTACGACAGCCGTTTCCGAGATAAAAATGCTGCTATTGTGTTAATATTGTTTTCAAAGAAGTTTGAAAAAATCGCACCTGACAAAACCAGTTCCTATTTCTTAGTATTTACTTTTTAAATTAAATTATTTGCAATTAAACTGGTAGTATTTAATGATAACCACTTTCTACAATTCAGTAATATTGCTGTTTGTGTCAAAAACACATCGTCAAAATGTAAACGATGATTGCATTGTAACTGCTAATATTGTTTTCGAAGAAGTTTTGTAAAGTATAGTATCACTTCTGACAAAGCCAATATCTATTTTTTAAGTATCTTCTTCTCAAATTTTTCACAGTTAAACATGTAGTGTTAGTATTTGCACGGGTCAGCTAGTAAACAAGAACTGTTCGCTTGAATATATAAGAATTCCTTGTTGAAACCAAAGAGAACCTATTAGTATGCTTTCTAGTACCTGAATCCTCTACGATATGGCGGTAGAAACGTTTTAGAGATACCAAGTGCAAAAATTGTTCGTATTTTGTAAAATTGCGTTTTTTGCAGGGAAGACAACTATTAATGTAATCTTAAAAAACAAAACGTTATCTAAATAAGAAATTTCATCAAAATCGTTAGAACCGTCCGAGATTGCAAGTATATACAAGAATTGCTCATTAAGAGATAAAGATTACATTAACAATCAACTGCTGAAGAGCTCGACGCTATAACCACATGTAACTTTGCGTGTTAAATGTTCTATAGTTAGACAAGTACTGTTTTTAAAACGAATCTTTTATATTTTTTTCTGTTTATTCCAAATCCAAACCTGAATTAGCTGTAAATAAACTGCAGCGATGCAGACTGGGAAGAGCAGAAACCACAGTGCACTGATAAACAAAAACTGAAATCTGGGTATCCAACGTGTGTTCTAAGACAATTGAAACATTCTGATTCAGAATATGCAAACCGTTTGTCCCTATCACCTACCGTTCTTGAGATATAAGACATTAACCAATTATAGATGTTTAACATATTGTCACGGCAAACAACTCACAGACAGAAGTTTCAGAAGAGCACATATTACTTCGTGTAGTAATAATGAACACATATCATATAGGTCAATCTAGTTGAAGGTATAATACATATATAAATCACGTACATATAAAATAAACATCCATATTTTACAGTGAGTTCAGTTTGAATTTCTTGGCTGAAGATTTGCGTTTGTGCTGAGCATTTTGCATCTCGCGCTGAAGCGTCCAGCAGTAATCAGCCAACATTGCTGCACTCCATTGGCCCTGATAGCGTCACTGACTGCATCACCAAGATGTCCTGATGAAACCGTTCGCCATGTTCGTCGCTGACAGAACCTAGGTTCTCGGGAAAGAAATCGAGAGTCGAGGAGATGAATTTTCAGGGACATGTTGCAACCCAGCAGGCTGTACGTACGCACTAATGTACTTCTGCACAACATTCACATAGTCAGGAGACTTATAATTTCGAAGTAAAATGGCTACGACTAATTTGAACGCCATCCATGCATCTCTTTCAGTATCACCCATTAAGTCTTCGAAGTGGCTGTCAATAATGATCTTTCTTATTTGTGGACCTATGAACACACCTTCTTTCTCTTTTGTATAACTCAACTCCGGAGACTTGTTGCACAGGTACCGAAAAGCATCCGAGTTGTTATCCAATGCCTTCACGAAGTTCTTCATGAGCCCCAGCTTTATATGAAGTGGAGACATGATAGCTCTGTCACGCTCAGCCGCGTAAGTTGCATGCACATCTCAAACAGATGTACTGCGGTGCCCACAACATACCACTTTCCAACTTCGAATCAAAGTATGGTTCATATGCTCTATTCAGAAACGGTGTAAAAGTCTTCCGATGGGATTTGTCTGTCAGATAGCCGCATACATAGCAGAACAAATGTGGTGAATTCATGCAACCTCTCGACGCCATACTTTTTCCCAGAAAATAAAAAATAAACAAATGAAATAATAGTACTGCAGTCTCAAAAATATTTCAGTGTATTATGTTAAGTGTAACTGTATTTAAAATAGACTAAAACACCACTTCAATTGCATTATAAATAACTGAAACCGACAAAATCATATTCGACGAAAGGAGTTCCATATAAATATGTATTTTTTTATATATATCTTCGAAACCTGAAGTGATACAGCAGAACGGTTTTCAGATTTGAAATCATAACGAAAAACTGCATTATAAAATGTAAACATGATGTCAGATATCGACAACTTGTTGGCATGTTGGTATGCTTAACAGGTGGGGCAGCCGGTGTCCCCGTCACAACTGGGTTCGTTCCGCGGCCGCGCCCAGCAGATCATCCAGCTGCAGAGGAAGGTGGCGGAGCTGCAGGAGAGACTGGGCGATCAGGAGCCCAACACGACGCCCACCCCGCAGCAGCAGGTACAAGCGGCAAGCAATCCTCATTAACAACCAAGGCAGCTGCGCTGCTAGAAACAGTATGTAGCAAAACCGTACTCTGTGCTAACTATTAGCGTTAAGGCAGCTTCCTCTCTGTGCGCCAAACCAATTGTTGGGTTGCCTCGTTCAGCCTGGCTCAAAGGACAGGCCACTTTGCAATTTTCTCTGAGAACCCCAACGTCAGCTCCAGCTCATCCCGAGGAGAGACAAGCTCCATGCGATGACCACCTAACATTACGTTGGTAAGCGCCTTTCCCCTACCTATTTGCCTCAGAGTAGCCAGTAAAAAAAAGGTATTACATCAGTTGATGAGGGGAATTTTTGGAAACTAGTTCAACAGTCACCGTATTCGGCCAATTCTATCATAATTTCACCCTCAGCTTGCTCAGAAGGGCAAGTACCACTATTTTGAAGATAATTCAATCTATTTTTCCTACTATCATAGTACCTCTGATATGTGTAGCACTTTTCTACAGCTTGGAAGTGTACCATTCGTGTGCTATATGTCTTTTTCAAGTTTTCTACAATAAATCCCACTTAACGAGATCTCTTAGAATTCATTTCAACGCGTTACACACGTAAACATAGTTATATTATTGTTAAGACTCACTTTTTCCTAGCCAAGTGCTTACAGATGCCGAGTGGAAATCCAAAAACCGCAGCGGACAGTAAGGTGAGCTAGGCGGACCCATCTTTGGGGGTAAGCTGTGGTACCTTGTCGATCAACCAAGCGACAAGCATTCCCTTAGACATAATCGATTCATCCTCCTATAGAACTATCACTCTTCTTAACATTTCAGTAGCAGGTACGAGACTCTCAATAATGTCAGCTGGATAGATCTACTTAAACAAACAAACCAACAAATAGATAAACTCGAAGACATTTTTCGGGATTTTGATGTTATATTAATGGAAGAACAACAACGACATAAGCGGTCTGGTAGTGGTAGTGGTAAAGGCGTCTGACAGTAAATCGAAATGCCTCCGGTTCGAATTCCGGTCTCGGCTGGTTTCAAGGGACCCTACCATCACCTCTGGCACAGCTTGCTATGTAAAGTACGCCAGAATGCTGCAGTGGTTCGGATTCCATGTTAAATTGTAGGTCCTCTACACCCAGCAGGATTACCGGGTGAGGTTAAGCGGCTACGGTAGTGGCTGATTGTTCATTCAGAAAAAAAGCACTTTCACCCGGTCCTTACGACAGCACAATTATTATTATTAGAATTAGAACGAATTCGACGCAAAATTTTAACTGTAGCCAAATTCTCGGAGTTACAGCTAATTACATTACTCATTTTACAACTCATAAGACTTTAGAATAATACGTATTACTCAACTCAAGTTCAAATTTAAATATTTGATAAAAGAACAAGAAATTTTTATATGTCAGATATGTTTCGCTATAATTTATTTTAGATTCAGAATCAATAGTCATTACGCTAGTTACGATAACGGTGTGTCTGTATGCAGGTGCTGCAGCAGCTGGAGAGAGACAGACGCAACGCTCAGGATAAGACGGATCAGGAGCTGAAGGAGGCCCAGGCTCAACTGGATGAGACGCGCAGGAAATACGAGGGGCAGCGGGCGCGAACCAAGGTGCTCGAGGGAGAACTCCACGACCTCAAGTCAAAGGTGACGCTGCTTCCACGTGAACAAAAACTTGAACCAGTCCAAACGGTGAAATGTTTTACACAATAGGTGAGATTAAATGTAGTCACCGTTTGGTCAAGCGTTGTGAGGAAACAAACTTGCTGGTAATGGGAAACGGATTCAGTTAAAACGAAAAATTCATTTCCGAATAGTGTGTTGCCTCCCGGCATAGCCAATATGTCGTATATCCGCAAGTACCATCGCGTTTTGCCCTACAAATTCCACTTGTTTAAAGTTTTCTTAAAACGCAAGATTTATTGACTAACTAGATGACCCGAACGACAATTTCGCGCATATGATTAGTAGTACGGTTGGTGGTTTGTAATAGGATGAAAGAAGAATTACATCATTTGTAGCAATTTATTTTTTTAGGTAATAAGTACATAAAAAAATACAACATATTACGAAACAATTAGGAAAAAGTCCTGAACGCCTAAAACATATATATGACAAACTTCACTGACCTTAGAGGAATACTAACCTGAACAAAGTACACATAGAATATCGATATCTTTGTGATATATGTTGCTGTGGTAGTAGCCAGTGAGAAAATTTCCAGAATAAAATGTTTACATAGGAATTGTACAGAAAGGCAGACATGTTTGCGCAACAGAAAAAAAATATCCTAAAGGCTACATATTGTACGAAAAATATATTTTATTTATATCTCTGTGATGTGTGGTGCTAAATCCTTGTCGACGCCAATGGAACCGTTTATTAATATCTCTGTAATATGTGTTGATGCTATGTGGTAACTTGGCCCTGAACTCTCTCATACGCGCGACTTTCACGGTTATTACTTTTCTCCGTCAAAAATCCAATCTTAATTTATTATGCTGCCTAAGTGGAGACCTTGGTCTTTAATCAAATACTTCATTTATCGATTTCTGTTTGGTATAAAGTGAGATAAATTGATTATAACAAAACAAAAAAACACGTTATGCAAATAATGATACATTTGCCCTTTAAGGGCCAAATTACGAACAATTTCCTTCTAAAAGTACGATGTGACCAAAGCGGAGAACTTAATCTTTAAAACTTTACCTCATATATCATTCCTAATATATAATGTCAGCAAAGAGGAGACCTTAATCTTTGAGATTAGTTTGCCCGAAGAACGAGCTCATATTTAGAAATTATAAAGGCTAGATAGCGAGAAAATATTTGGCTAAAATCACAATCAGCGTTTAGTACGGTGCCGGTTGACAGTAGAATTTAATAAGACGTTAATAAGAGCCTAGAGTAGCTGTGACATATCTGCCGAATGTTCGATGATAACTAATTCATACCACTAATCACCATACGAAAATAACCATACAATGAACTTGCTTCGAAAATACAAAATTCCAAAGCTCGGCAAGTCATGGGACGTTAAGCTACTGCCATGATGCACGATTTCTCTGAAACCGTGAAGCTTTTAATTTTAAGGTAATCAAGCTGCCAAAACGTGGTGTTGATATATTGTCTCAAATCTTCCCATCTTTTGAGTTTAATATGTAATTCATTTCCCAATCTTCTGCACCCCAATCAAATACTTAATTCATTTTTTTAACTAGCAAATCCAGGATTTGTTACGACTTTCACCTTCTTTCTAACATTTCTCTGTTTCTAATTCTTTCCACCAGTAGGTACCTCTTCTTTATCCATATTTTTCATTCCATGTTATACGAACCAGTACCGTACCGTTGAGTCACGTCTGAAGTGAGCTTCATGAAGAACTCTAGTTAAATCACTTTTATTTCTCCAATCTTTTGTAATGTTTCCAAACATCAATATCTTAAGCACAGTTTCCAAAATCTCGAACTTCCCTAGATTGATTTCTTCATAAATCACTTCTCGCTACTACACATTAGTGCTGATCTCTCCAAAGTCATGCGAAGTTTTCCTACAATTTATCATCCGATGCTCTTGTTACAAATTTCATTTTCTCCATTTTCTGCTAGCAGTCTTTGATTCCTTTATGTATTCACCCATTTTCTTAAAATAGGAGTCAAGACATTGAATCTGTTCTACTCTCAGTAACCTCTCTCCCAATGATTCAATTTTACCAAGCTGTCATCTTTTCGATACCACATGCATTCAGATTTATGCTCTATTAATTTCAATAGTCCATCATCAATGTTCTCTATCGATGTAACCATTCAATACAATTTTTTTCCTACTTCACCTCAGAAATACTACATCTGACACCTGCAAGAAGCATTATTATTCATTCTGTTATAAATTTTCAACAGATTAAATAGGTAAGGTGTATCCTATTTGCCAATTTTGGGTAACTAGTCAGTAAAAAGGGAAAGGAATATTTATTAGATATCATGGAGCTGTATTGAAGTTACAAATTGCAAGCCAAGACGAACCGAGCTGGTTCCCACTCTCTGACATCCTATTATCAGAGTCAGATCGTAACGTCAAACTGCTTCAAAGCTGTGAGAGTTAAGGCGCTGTAGGTTTACTCTCGTGGCCTGGGAAGTATCTGTGTAGCAGTTTCCTTCAGTTCAGCGCTGGGTGTATGAGAATTCTAGTCGCCATTCTGCCTCTACTGTAAGACGGCTAAAGCCAATTGAGAAACACGCAGGTAGCCCACGTAATGTCAGTAGCCAATTATGGAGTTTCACCCCCACCATCATGCGTCCGAGCAGACGACGGTGGCAGCGCGTCGCTCCAACAGTCGCTTACCACCTTCGACTCCAGGAACATCTTCAATACCCAAGGTAACACACGCTGTCCAGCTTGCTCTTGGGCTAAACCGTTATTATAATTCCTTCAGAGTCACTCATTTAACGGAATATGTAAATACATAATCGTAAAAGCTATATGTTTTTAGAATGATAATAGATTATATGTCGCGCCATCAATCATTTCAATCCTATTGTATAATATGCAATGTTCGTATGTTTCATTAAGTGATAAAATAAACTAAAGCTTGCTGAATAGGAGTGTTATTCAGTTAAGGATGGAATATAATGAGATGATTTGTTCATTAAGTAACCATTTCTTTCCTACCGCACTAGCTAAAAGGACAGTTGCTTAGGTTTTCCGAGTGCGCTTGTCTCAGAGTATCAAGTTTCAGGTGTATTACCTCGTTTCAGCAGTATAGCTTGACTTGTGCAGCAAATTAAACCCACTTCGTTCTCAACATAAGGATACACATGTCGGCTGAGACAGAGTTAGCAGCAACCTATTGAGAAGGACCCACATCGTTACGTTCCAGCCACTGGGGACGCGACAAAGGGTTTAAAGTTGACCTTTGACGAAATTTGTTTATTACAGAAGTTTTTGGGTTCTTCGTTAGTAGACCTCATTCTAGTATGTATTCCTCCACACAGATCCTTTGTTACTCGTAGATAAGTTTGCTTTGCTTTCTCCTCTATACAAGTCAACTTTGCCTTGATGAGCAACTGAGCTGGGGCCAGATGATAAGAGTCTGGAGTTATGCCTGATTTTCCGTTTGCAGATGTCGGTGCTGCTGCAGAAAGGCGAGCACGACGACCAGCTGTTGGCGACGCTCACTACGCAACTCCGTGCAGCCGAGGAGGCACTCCGAGACCGGCGCTCCCAGCACGAGGTGGCGCTGCAGAAAGTGGAGGACAGGCGGTCGCAGCTGGAAGACCAGGTGGCGGCGCACCGAGAGCAGGTGAACCACCTGAGCGCCCAGCTGGCCGACCGGGACAAGCTCGTCGAGCAGCTCAAGCTCAGGCTGGAGCGCGCCGAGCCACCCAGGTGAGACTCTCGAAAAGGGCCACAGTAGTAGTCTTGGGTAAAACCATCTATGAGTGAACTAATTTCAAGCTGACAGGCAGCTATGTGTTGATAGTGTTCATTGAGTCTCTTCGGGCGTGCGTAATGTTAAATATCGAGTACGGGATAGTAACAAATTTCCTCATCTATCAAGGCGCTACTCTCACTGGCACTTGGATGTCGTGTACGGTAAATCGTTTCTTTTAGTTAATACCTTGGAAGAACAATCTGAACAGTTCCAATCCGGCCGACAGAAGATACGAGATGAGTGACCTGTAATGTCAATCAGTGAATGCTCAGTCAGCAGGCAATGTTACCGCAGTCGAAACTGATGTGCTGCAAGTCAGGCGTTTGAAGGTGACGGAACTTTCAGCATGGTTAGAGTTTCAGGACTCCACGATGAGTAGCTTTCTTTGTTAGAAACTTTCCATGAACAGGATCAGCACAAGATTAGAACGCCATTTGCTGTGAGACAATTTTGTACCGTTGGCCTGAAGAACAGCACAAGCACTGCAGTCTACAGTTATTGGAGATAAAACTTCGTTTCTGTGTTGTGATCCCCTATAAAAACTGGAATCTAAAGGCCAAGAAAGGGAAAAGTGACAGTCGACCAAGAACACGACAGACAGGATTTTTGTGTGTGTGTGATTTTAAAGGAATCTTAATTAAGTAACTGGAATACTACATCAGCCTGCTGCACGTGCCCGCGATGCCATCTAGGAGGAAAGACATGCAAAGCTGAGTCGAGGTGTGGCCTAGTCAATACTGTTGAGGAATGTGGGTTCGACGATGTGCCCTACAGCCGGGATGTAATTCCTACTATTACACGTTTCATCAACTAAGAAAGAGCTTCGAGAGGGAATTCAAAATAAAAAGTCGGATTTATGAGTATTTTGTTGGTAAAACTGTGGAATACTTTTTCTGGGTTACTCCAATATTTTAAAAAATACATATGTTGAATTTTTGGCGATTATGATAAAAAAAAAAGGTGTGGCGGCGTAGCTCAGGCGATAGAGCGTCTGGTATGACCGGGACGACCGGGGTTCGATCCCCCGACGAAGCCGAAGATTTTTTTATTTTTCCTAGAAGCTGAACTTCCGGAACGGCCTCCCAGGCCCACTCAGTCTGCTATCAAATGAATCCCATGGCGAAAATTCCTCGGGAAGGTAAAGAAAAACGGCCGGACCGTGTCGCTGACCACGGCACGTCCACTCCAGTACCGACGGGGAGGAAATAGGAATCCACGGCTCTACCTAATCCTACGGGAATATGACTTGAAAGCTGAGAAAACTCACTGCGTTTACCTTTACGCTAAACAAAGAACTTTTATTTCTATCACCAATGGAACGTGGATTGACCGGAAACTTCGGCATCCTGCATCGTACGTCGATTATTTTGTCATGTTAGCAGTGCTACTTTTACGAGAATTAAATTGGTGTGAGAGGAAGATATAATTGATAATCCATTCATATTTTTTACGTTTTTATCAATTAAATCACAAAAAATAACTATCATCGTTAGTTGTTGTTGTTATTATTGGTGTTTTATGGCGCGTCAACGTCGGGGTCATTAGCGCCCTAACAATAACCAGCTATTACTGTGGCTTTAAAATGTACTAAAATACTGTCTGCATGGTCGACTGTAAAAGGGTCGGCCGTACAGACAGCAAATAAACTAAATCATAAAATCACACGTGGCTTTAAAAGAGCCACCAGTACTTTAAACCGTACGGCACTTGGATGGCTGTAAAGGGGCCAAGAATGTTAAAAAGAGAATTAAAAACCCTATACGTCTCGCTGGATGTATAGTGGCCAGCGAGACATGAATCATAACAATATAAAAAATAACAATTCGCATGCATGGGTGGCTGTAAAGAGGCCACTCATCCATCTTAAAACTAGGCCGATCTGCCTAAAATTTTAGGCACTAGACCTGCCAAAACACAAAATTTTAAAACACTCGCCACGTTGCTGGTCTCATTGTTTAAAATGAGGGACAGATCGTTGGCCAAGCCAACGTCTGCCCTCAAGTCTAAAAATAAAACACATTCGGTTAAAATGTGGCGTACCGTCAAAGGAACGCCACATGTATCACACTCCGGAGGGTCCTCTCGGCGGAGAAGGAAACCATCTGTCAGAGGACAGTGCCCTATACGGAGGCGAGTAAGGAGAACCTCATCCCTCCTCGCCCGCTGGAAGGAGCTGCTCCACGGCTGAACGGTCGGTTTGACCAGCCGGAGCTTGCTATGCTCAACTTCCAGCCACTGCCTCTGCCAAACATCAAAAACAAATCTCTTCGCCGCCGAGGCAAGTTCTGACTTTGGGACCGGATCAAAGTCGATTCGGACCTTGTCACAGGCTAACTTGGCAGCTTCATCAGCTGCCTCGTTCCCCCTGATTCCCACATGGCCTGGTACCCAGCAGAATACGACCTCCTTCGCACAGGACTGGAGGGAAAGGAGGGCGTCCTGGATGTCCTGGACTAGACGGTCTGCTGGGTACATAGTTGCTAATGCCTGAATGCAACTAAGGGAATCACAGCATATGAGGTACTTCTTGTCGCGGCGTGCCTTCATATGCTGGAGCGACTTTAGCAGGGCATAGCACTCCGCAGTGTAAACACTGCACCTGCTATCCATCTTGTATTTGTAAGTCGCTCGAGGGAACACTACTGAACAGCCTACACTGTTAGCCTGCTTAGACCCATCCGTATACACCGGGGTGAAAGTGTGATATTGATTTAAAATATCAGTAAAAATATTAATAAAAACACTGTCAGCGGTTAGCAGTTTGTTATGCCGTGACAGTTCTAAAATTAATCTGGGCCTCTTTAAAAGCCAGGGAGGGGATTTACTCCAACCCTGGCGATAAAAGAGGGAAGCTCGAATCTGTAATGTTCTAAAATAGCCTTCGTACAATAGCTGAACGGTTTAGTGGGTCTATGCCGGTTGGTATAGAGCCGCTCGTAGCTGGGATGTAGAACTATGTCGTACACGGGACTGCCAGGTGTTATGGCAATATGCATATAGTATCGTACCATGAGGAGTTGCCGGCGGATGGTAAGTGGTGGCTCGCCCGAGTCAGCACAAATGCAGACAATAGGGCTGGTGCGATATGCACCCTTGGCGAGCCGAATTCCTGCATGGTGGACACTATCCAGTATCCGAAGATAACTGTCCGTGCCGAACCATATACGATACAACCATACTCGAGACGCGACCGTACAAAGGCTCGATAAAACTGTAGCAGGCAGGAGCGATCAGCGCCCCACGACCTGCCGCACAGACATTTTAAAATATTAAGAGCTTTTAAGGCCCTGGCTTTCACATCTTTTAGATGCGGAAGCCAATTAAGCCTGGTGTCAAAAATGAGGCCCAGAAATCTAACTGTTTCAGTAAAACTTAAAACGGTGTTCCTCAAGGTAAGGTGAGGCTCAGCTAAAAGACTTCTGCTACGAGTCAAAAGTACACACCGGGTTTTCTCAGCAGAGAATCCAAAACCAGTGTGCACTAACCATTCATCCAGCCTGTTCAGCGCGAGTTGCAGCTGCCGCTCTGCGCTTCTCAGGCTGGACGATGCAATAAAAATTAAAAAATCGTCCACATATAAGGAGAACCGAATGGGACTCCTTATAACCATAGATATACTGTTGATTGCGATAGCAAATAGGGTCACGCTTAAAACTGACCCCTGAGGAACACCGTTTTCCTGAATAAAAAGCACTTCGCTACCGACTCGGTACCGGAAGCAACGACCAGATAAAAAAAGATTTTAAAAAACGAGGTAGGTTACCCCTAAAACCCCATTCATGTAACTATTTTAAAATAACATGTCGCCAGGTAGTATCGTAGGCCTTTTCAAGATCGAAAAAAAACACCCACAAGGTGTTGGCTGCGGATGAACGCATCCTGTATTACCGCCTCCAGGAGGATCAGGTTGTCCAAGGTGGAACCGAACTTCCTGAATCTACACTGAAAGCGGCTCAGAAGATTACGGGATTCAAGACACCAGACGAGGCGGCGATTCACCATCCTCTCCAGTGTCTTCCCCACGCAGCTAGTCAAGGCAATACTACGATAACTACCTGGCAACAATTTGTCCTTGCCAGGTTTTAAAATGGGAATTAATGTTGCTTCTTTCCACGAGTCTTTCCAATATCGTTAAAAATATCTAGAAGGTACTTTTTAGCATCCTTACTGAGATGCCTCAGCATCTGATACTGGATCAGATCAGGCCCTGGAACAGTGTCGTTTGCGCTGTTTAACGCTGACTCCAGCTCCCAAGATGTAAAAGGGCAGTTGTAGGCTTCTGTATTCGACGAATTGAAGCACAGCGGGTGCCTCTCGGCAGCGACTCTTCGTCGCTGAAACCGAGGATCAAAGTTAGCGGACAAAGTGATGGCGGTGAAGTTCTCCGCCATCAGCTGCGCTATGCTTCGTTCGTCAGCAATTATACGTCCGTGATCCAGTAACCCAGATACTGGTGCGCGGGAGTACCTTCCAGATATACGGCAAATGGACTTCCATACTTTCGATGAAGGTGTGGAACGATTTATAGTGCTCACAAAGTTCTGCCACGACCTCTTCTTGCTCTCCTTAGTAACTCGACGCGCCTTAGCTCTGGCAATACGGAACGCCGCTAGGTTGTCAGATGTTGGGCACAACCTAAAACGACGCAACGCCCGTCGGCGACCCTGAATGGCGGAACGACATCCATCGTTCCACCAGGGGACGGGCGTCCTTCTCAGCGTTCCGAAGCTCTTCGGCATGGAAACGTCAGCTGCACCGTGAATCACTTCTGTGAAGTGATTCACCTTCTCCTGTATAGTCTCACAGGGCTCTAGTAATACGGATCGGCAGAAGAGCTGCCAATCTGCATTACTGACGTTCTATTTGCGTCGGTTATTGGCTCCCCCTCCCTCACACTCGACGTGCATCCAAATAGGGAAGTGGTCGCTACCACGTAGGTCGCGATCCACGTCCCACTGCACGGAGTCCGCAATTGAGGGGAACTTGCAACCTTTAATCTCCAATCAATGTATATATATATTATTATTTATATCTTCGTATTAATTAATAATTTAAAAAAATGTAAATACTCTGAGATTGTAATATAACGAGTTCCACAGACGTTTTTAATATTGTACTGGGGTAGTTGTAAGTTCTTAGGTTTAAGTAGGATTAGTGTTGTTGTCTTTGGAGAGTCAGAGAGAGGAATTATTATTGTCTTTAAAAGAGAAGGAGAAATACGTGCAGAAGCACGCACAAAAAGTCTTGCTGCGGCTGTGGTGTAATTTTAGAAACGAAATGTGTTGAGTGGTGATATTAAAAGTGAAGTATACTTATGTACTATTGTTTTTTTTATTTAGTAGTTGCTAGACTTATAAAAAAACTCATTAAAATCGTTGCGCTTAGCATTACGGGCCGGGTTTCAAGCAAAGATTTTCTTGGAACCGAATTGTTACGTTATTAGTTAACATTTTTGGAGCTAATCCTTCCAGTACGCCCTTCTGAGCGTACAAAACAGGATACAACCTCCCAAATATAATAGCCTCACACAGTAATTAGTTTTACTGTAAATGTGAGAAGGAGAGGTTACATGTGGCTTACCCTGCCAGGATCTGAGGTTTTTGTGAAGCGGCGGATTGCATGTGGACCAGGTTGTCAGAATTGGTAAAGCAGCAGAAGTTGTAAGTATTGATTTCTGGCTAGAGGAATCTTCTGATGGTGATGCTGCAGAACGGAGGTGGACAAGTCTGCTGAAACGACAACGTGGCGGACGAAGAACTACGAAGCGGAAAGGCGCATTTGGCAAGTACCGATCTATGTTTATTTAATCTACGTGGGACTACTAGAAGAGTCGTCGGTAGTTAAAGTGATTGGGAGAGCAATAATTAGTTGTTGCTGTGTGGTAAACTAAAGACTGAAAATTAACGTAAAAGTTTAACTGTTGAAATTAATTTTGATTGAGAGCAAAGTTTACAGATTTGAACTGCAACAACTTTACATTCTAATAATAGTAAAGAATTAAATTCAAGGATAATAATAGATTATTGTAAAAGAAGTTAAAAACTAAATTTGTAAAAGGAATTTAGTAGAATGTTTACCTTAAAATTAGGCGTCTGTGGATATCTCGTAATTAATAAGGCAGAGAAATAAAAGAAAATTATTGAACAAAAAGGGGGGCATTTATTTATAAGTAATTATATAACTTTTTTTCTATTTGTAAGTGTGTGTTTGGATTTAAATTTCAGCTCTGTTCTGGAGTGGATTAATTCTGTTCTGCATTTCTGAAATGTTTTACAGAAGCTACAAAGAATAGTAGTAAGTAAAATTGGTTTCTTGGTTTCTCTTGTCAATGTTATCGGCGTTGATATCAGTGTGGTACTAAGGGTATTAATGATTTAATTTGATAAAGCAGGAAATGTTGTGAGTTAAAAGAATTTTTTGTTGTTCCAAATAATTTTTTTTCTGTGTGTTGGGTACGTCAAGGTATTTTTTTTTGGATAAATATGGCAAGTAATTACGTTGATTTAATGAAAATGAATGTAGGAAGTGATTTCGAAGATACAAGTAAAATGTCGGGTTGGCGGACAGACAGTACTGGTGCAATTAGTCTAAATGTGGGAGATGCGAGCAATGATTTGCAAGGTCCGACAAGAAATACTAGCAGTCCTAATGGTGAATCCGAGGTAAAGAGGGTGGATGAATATTTTGATAATAGCAGTAATGATCAGAATGTCGAGCTAATGAATGGATGTAATATTAATGGGGGGAGAGAATATCATGATGATGGAGCGATCTCACCAGAATTAAGCCGGTCACTAAAAACTCGAGAAAGGAACCAGGATATCCAATCTGATACCCAATCATTAATGTCGTTTTTAATGAAAATGGAAAAGAAACTAGAAAAGGCAAATCAAGAAATGAAAACAGAAATTAATGAAAGGATTGATATGAGTCAAAAGAAGATCGAAGAAGGATTATTGTCTGTGAGAGATGAATTAAATAAATTTCAAGAGAAATGGAAGCAAGAAGTGAAAGCAGAATTAAACAATTTTCAAGAAAAGGTACAACGAGAAGTTGCGGTACTGGTGGAACAGGGTGTGCGAAGTAACAATGAGAAACAGTGTGCGGTTATTGAAGACGTTAAGAGAAATGTTGCTGAGAACCAAAGAAAATGCAAGGAGGAATTAAATGCTGTAAATAAAAATATAGTCTCTGTAGAGCTTGGTATAAGCAAGGGGAAAGAACAAGCTGAGGTAGTGCGGGAAGAAACAACCTTATGTCAGCAATAGACGAGGAAAAGATGATAGTTAGGTGGCCCGTCAAGGGGAAGGCAATTACTACTGTTAAAAGCAACAAAACAAAAGCAGTCAAACATATTTTTCAAATGGAAATGGAACCTTATGTAATTTTAGGGTGCAATGGGGATTTCAGAATAGACAACAATTGGCTCACATTGGTGGGAGTGAAGTCGGGCATGAAATGGAGTTCGCCAGAGCTTACAATCAATGCCACACATTTGAAGGTACGCATGGGAAAAGAAACGGGTGCAATACAGGTAGTTTCATGGGGAGATGCAAGGTCAATACGGCACAGGAAGACCATGTCTCGTGTTAGAAATAAATGCCGAAGTTATTGTTCGGGGAGCGCCTGAAACGGTGACTCTACTCCGAACGAAATACTAAACATGCGGACATGCTATACCCAATTTTCCCGGTGAAGGAACACCCTTTTTAGCGACAGCGAAATTTTTCAATCTGTATAAATCTAAAATCTGATCCTAAAAGATAAAGCCCAAAATCCATCTACTTGTCTTTCGCTCAAGTGAGCGGACACCTTTGCACAATCGCCAAGGCGATTTATAAGTACCTAATATATTAAAATACCAGGTGAATACCCTACCACTGCTTTAACTGTAGATATCTAACAACAGGAGTGCGAGTGTTGATGTACGTTCAGTGTTGTGTGTAACAGTGTTGTTGGCTTTGTCGAACGAGTGCCAATAGCTGCGGCAGAACCAACGAGTATCAAATTTTATTTTGGTCCAAGTACCAGTATTCTCTGTATGGTGTGTTACATGCTAAGGGACCATTTAAAGTTACAATAGTAGGTATGTACTGTATGGTTTGCTAAACAATTTTACTATGGCATGAACTGAGCATTGCTAGTAAAGTTAACTTATGATGATTGTGTAATTAAAATTGCCAGAAGCAGGTGTAACATGTGAATGTACTGTAAGATGATTCACACTGAACTTGTAGCAAAAAGGAATGCAGATGGACAAGGGGTATAATACATTTCGACAAATGAATACTGTTTGGTGGCGTAGAAGTGGTGTGACAGCATTGCATTTGTCTCAATGTGGGGGCAGATGCAACCTTTAATCTCCAATCAATGTATATATATATTATTATTTATATCTTCGTATTAATTAATAATTATTAATTAATAAAAAAATGTAAATACTCTGAGATTGTAATATAACGAGTTCCACAGACGTTTTTAATATTGTACTGGGGTAGTTGTAAGTTCTTAGGTTTAAGTAGGATTAGTGTTGTTGTCTTTGGAGAGTCAGAGAGAGGAATTATTATTGTTTAAAGAGAAGGAGAAATACGTGCAGAAGCACGCACAAAAAGTCTTGCTGCGGCTGTGGTGTAATTTAGAAACGAAATGTGTTGAGTGGTGATATTAAAAGTGAAGTATACTTATGTACTATTGTTTTTTTTTATTTAGTAGTTGCTAGACTTATAAAAAAACTCATTAAAATCGTTGCGCTTAGCATTACGGGCCGGGTTTCAAGCAAAGATTTTCTTGGAACCGAATTGTTACGTTATTAGTTAACATTTTTGGAGCTAATCCTTCCAGTACGCCCTTCTGAGCGTACAAAACAGGATACAACCTCCCAAATATAATAGCCTCACACAGTAATTAGTTTTACTGTAAATGTGAGAAGGAGAGGTTACAAACTCAAGGAAAGGTCAAAGGCAGAAGATGTACCGTAGCAGTGGTGAAATGAGTCATTTGCCCTGTATTCAGGATACAAATTTCCTCCTGCTCTATCAATCTACCAACCACTCGGCCCCTGGGGCAATCGGTGGTGAAACCCCACAACGCACTGTGGGCGTTGAAATCTCCAAAAAGGAGAAAGGGCCGAGTGAGTTGTCGTACGATGCCAACCAGGTCGTCGTAGCCGACTGACACACTGGGTGGCAGATAGACAGAGCATACGGTCAGTTGGATTGGACCGTGTATTTTCACCGCAACTGCTTGTAGATCAGAGGTGAGAGCAATAGGTTCGGAGTGGACAGTGTTTCGAACAAACACAGCCACTCCCCCCTTCGCTCGATCACCCTCGGTATCGTCCTTTCTATAGATGTCATACCCTCTTAGCACAGGTTGGTGAAATGGTCTAAAATGTGTCTCCTGAAGACAGAGACACAATGGGTTAGACCGTACTAAGAGGTGGACTTCCCCTTTGTGAGCCTGAAAGCCGTTTATGTTCCATTGAAGTATGGGAGCCATTCTACCTATTTAAACCCCCCCCCCCCCGAATCGGGTGGGTCTTCCTTTGTTGATTGCTGAGGAACGGAACAAGGTTCGTCCTCCAGCATGATATCGTCTTCGGTGTCCGAAGACGATTTTCGTTGTGAGGCCTCAGAGTCTTGCGGACTTTTCTTCCGCCGAGGCCTGTTCCCCTTCTTCTCCTTTCCAGAGGGGGATCTGGGAGGAGAAGTCGGAGGGGATTTCACAAACATAAAGGGGTCCGTGAGCTTAAATTTCGGACCCCTAATCTTCTGCACTGTTTGCCATCCGCTACCGGCAGATGGCGTTGCTGTTACCAATTCTCTTGTTTCAGGGGCCGCTTCTGCTGTTGCAGAGGGGCCCACTGCTGTAGCGGATGGCAGTGTCTTTACTGGCGGACTTGCTGAACCTGCTGTCGATGTGGTCGATGTTGTCAGAGTATTGCTACCGACGTGCGAGGGCCTAGGTGTAATGACCTTGATGGGTGTGGCACCACATCTGCACTGACATGAGCACATTGGACTTGTGCTCAAGTCCGCAACGGACGTCTGGGTAGTAATACCTTCTTTCCTGACGGGAGTTGATAACGTCTTCGCGAAGCTGGTAGCGAAGACTGGTGGAGCCAGAGCCTTATATCGCTTCTTAGCTTCGCCATACGATATGCGCTCTTTCGTTTTCAATTCCTGTATCGTTTTTTCTTCCAGATACAATCGACACTCTCTGCTCCAGGCTGGATGTGCCCTGGAGCAGTTGACACACACCTGTGGGAGCGTGCAGCTAGTGCCTGGCTCATGAGCCGCCTTTCCGCACTTCCCACAGGTGGAGTTGCCCTTGCAGGTCGCCGTCGTATGACCGAACCGCTGGCACTTAAAGCAGCGCATTGGGTCCGGTACATACTGGCGAATATTCAAGTTCAAATATCCTGCCTTGATGTCTTTGGGCAACGTCGGAGTGTCTTCTCAAGACTGCCGTTAACCCTTCGTTCAATCTGACGAACCTCGACCACATGTTCTGTTGACCACTCCTTAAGGAGTTCCTCGGTCTTTAAATCCATAAGGTCCCTGCTGGTGATGACACCTGTACTTGAATTTAGAGTTTTATGGAGTTCGCACTTCACTGCGAACTCCCCGAGCTTCTCACACTTAAGGAGTTGGACAGCCTGCTTGTGGGTGGATGTTTCCAAAAGCAGTGTCCCATTCCTCAGCTTTTTTACAGATTTGAGGGTACCCGCAATACCCTCTAAACCTTTCTGAACATAGAATGGAGAGACCTTCTCAAAAGATCCCTCCACCCTTGTCATAATTACAAAGGCATTCTCTATGAAAAAACCCTGTCCGTTACTATTATTTACATCCGGAAGAGGGTTTTCAACCCTCGCCCGTTTGTAAGAACTGGGTGTGTTTTTATTTACCTGCGACACACCCGGGCCGCAGGTTTTTTTTGGTTTTTTGGGAGTAGGAATTTTAGTCCCACGAGTAAAAACCATTATAGATTCTTCTTGCAACAAGATACTTTTCACGATGGTGAAGGTGAAATTCTCATTCAGTGACTGTTTATGCCAACTGAACTGAAAGTGTTACGTCTTCTCTCACAGGTCAGCATTATGAGGATATCCTTGACGAACATGCCTGTCTCTCTTTTCAACAGCTATTCCGTTATTTAACTGATGTTATCAGGCTCGAAATGTTTCTTTACAAGCTAATATTAGCTTCACAGAAGATCAATATGAACATGGACAAAGTGGGTGAAGTGGATGAATGTTTCAGATGTTCATACATGGGGTACATCCGTACTACTAACAATAAGTGCACATTTTGTAGCGGTATTTACGAGGAGAGAAGTTACTTTTGATTTCGAGATCTTCCTACCATAGTGTCGATGAAAAATCAATGTGATTAATACAACTGATTCATGTTAAGTTTTATGTTGTGACTCTTATTCCTGTTGGGTACTTAGAGTCCAACTATACCTTCAAGTTACTGTAATACTAAATGGTGGACCTCACTCCTATGGAACGAAAGCATTAGTCAAAGAAACACAAAGCAGTTTTTATTCTTTTGTAAAAGAACTCCTGTAATATTATGATATATGCATAAATTTTGCAAAACTTGATTCAGAAGCAGGAAAAAAGGGTCGAGTGGCAAAATGACACAAAAACTAAATACATGCACTTTACAAGAAAGCAGAAACCAAAGAAAGGGCATTTACAAGTTGAGAGGCACGAATTTGAACCAGTGGACCAATTTAAATATCTGTGGGTAATCATATCAAATAAGAATACAGAAGAACCACAGATGTAAAATAGGATAAACTTAGCAAAAAAATGAGTATACACATGTAACAGAATACATTCATCAAAATACCTGTCCCACAAAACAAAAATTAAATTATACAAGACAATAATCCTACCAGTATTGTTGTACTGATCCGAAACGTTGATACTAAATAAGACAGGAGAAAAAGGTTATAGTTATTTAGAACAAAGTACTACGGAAAATATATGAGCACTCATGTGAACAACGAATATGGAGAAGAAAAAAGAACAGATAAATCAGGGACCTCTATGATAGTACCGATGTCATAAGCGAAATAAAGTATAGAAGAATTAGACGGGCTGGGCGCATAACGAGTAGAGGTGAGGAATGTCGATTCAAGAAGGTGCTAAGATCTAAACCTGAAGGAATGTGGCCCGGAGGAAGACCGAGGCAAAGAACCAGGTGAAGGCTGATATGGGAAAGATTGGAGCCGTTGAAGAGGACGCAAAAGACCGATTAAGATGGAGGGGATTAGTTGGTGCGACTAAATGTCAACTCGGGCATAAAAGTCCCTGGGAGTAAGAGTCGACTCAGAACTTGGACATGAAAATAGTATGGTGACTAGCATAATCAAAAGGCATATACTTCTAATCAAAGCTGTTTTGCATTGATTGTTTGTACTCGATAGTAGGTAAGACGCAACGCAAATAGACAAGTTTTAAATCGTAGTTACCAACGGGTTGTGTGGTAGTCGCCCGTCACGGACCACGTGCGCAGGGTAGGCGGCAGCGAGCTGGACAGTCCTCGCCGCTCGAGCCGAGCCGCTGCTCATGCTGGCGGTGCCAGCGCAGCTTCCGCAGCTCGTGCGTCGACGCGCGTGCGTCACTGCAGGCGGCCGAGGCGGAGCGGCTGCGCCTGCTGGAGCTGGTGGCGGTGCTGCACTCGCGGCTGGACGAGAGGGAGCAGACGGCGGCGGAGGCCTTGGACCGTTGGAGGACGGAGCGGGCCAGGGCGGCCAGGATGGAGACCAAGGTGACTGACCACATCTCACCATTCAGATTTCCGCTTCCCACGACTTACACAAAATCAATCAATGCCATGGACGAATTCCTTCCTGTTCCTCGTCTTCAGTCCTTTCCCTTCTCTAATGATCTCGACGTCGACGAGGCGTAAAGCCAAATCAAAAATTTACTGACAGGATATAACTGATTTTATTGGTAAACTGTCTAAAACTCAGTGTACTTTTCTTAATTTTTCGTGAGGCATAAAGCTGAAACAAACTTTTTTATATATACTTTCTTTGGCATTTGGCAAGTTGCTATACAGCCATACCACACACACTTCATACATTTTAACAGATTTACATAGGTCGAAGCATGTATACATACACAGTTACAGGCAAAATGTCTTGTTGCTTTTAGTTTCACAGGAATATGGGTCCTTCTATCAGGATAACCACTTGCTGGATTTGTTTAGATAGTTATGTTGTTCCTTACAGAAGCCTGTTTACTTTTATGTTCTTTCAAGCTAAAAGAGCTATTATTGATGTTGGTAGTAATTAGTCTTCGCTTACCAAGGCCCTTATGTGAGCGCCGCGAGCTACAGTATATTTATCGCAGCCAGAAATATGTGGTATGGACTTTTTTCTTCGTTCATGCCGCGGTAACAAGTTGGATTGTCGAGAATTTTCAAGCAATTCTGGTGGTGTCGTCAGCGCGCGAACCTTGTTTTCAGGTGGACTATGGTTGTTACTTTTTTTTCGAACATGTACTTTTATCGAATTACGGTTTAATTGGGATGTGTTGATGTACTGCTGCGTAGAACTTTCCTTTCATCTGTAAATCAGCCTTCCATTCTGTCTACAACGAAATCATCAATTGATATTTAAAGTAGCTGAAGTAATCAGTATAGAGTATTTCGGAGTGTATCTCTTCATCATTATATGCCCCTTCTTTAGGTAATGCATCAACTTTCTCATTTCTCGTTAATAGCGTTTAATCGCTGAGCCCAAGTAATGCAAATGTTTCACGATGATAGACCGCTGGATGATCACTAATTAATGTCTTTAAAAGGCATTCATCAGTAGCCAGATGGTCTTCAGCAAGTGGTTTATTCATTTAAAATTGCTTTCAGTGAATTTCCTTTCCACAGTTTTCGGGATGAATGCTATTTGGGTTGCATTTAGTTCCTCATTTTGTTGATATATTCCATATGATACATTCAGTTTTGTACAGCTCACAAACAGCACTACGTTTCTTCAGGTATAATTCCCAAAAGACAAATGTTGAGCTAACTACCAACGCCGAACATAACACGGTCGAAACTTATATACGGGGATTCTATGATGATGTTACAAATTCAGCAATGAAGGGAAGGGGTAAATGTATCAATTTCAAGTAAGGTATCCTGGTCCGGAAACGAAAGAGTCGAAAGTCATAAGCTAAAATCTTTCTGATGCCTCTGAAAGTTGAATTCATGAAACGGTACTGTCGGTCCCGTTCCGTGGCCAGCACGATCAGCTGATCTCACCCCACTTAATTTCCTCTTGTGGGACTATCTGAAAAGCAATGCCAAATCTTCGGTGGAAGGAGGATCAAACCGGAGAGCTTACCCCGGGCGGCAACTTCGGGGAGGAGGCGGAAAAATCATGTTTGAAGGGGCGGCAAGTGGAAAATTTGTGTGGTAGCGACCATTTTTTAGCTCTACTGCCACGAGTGGCAACCATCAGGGGGATGGTAAAATAATAGAATAGTTCTATGCTGCCCCGGGTAGCAAATTCATCTTTGAAGCGGCGCAATCTCAAAGTTTTTCCCTGGCTCGGAAAATTCGTAGATCCGCCACTGGTGAATAGTCTTGTGCACGAGACACCTGAGAAGGATGTCCTGTAGAGAATTCTCGCTGCCTGCAACAATATTCAGCAGGAATTTCTGTACGTCATGATCAGGGTTCAGAAGTTATGGACCTTAGTACGAACCCTGCGCCAAGCTGACAGACTTTCGACTCGGTCGTTTAGGAGCAGTGTCCCTTACCTCAAATTTGACACATTTACCCTTCTCCGTCCTCCCTGGAAGTTTGTAACATCACGGAAGCATTGTGAAGTTGAATTATGCCCATTTCAGTAGTATGTGGCCGCTGATAACGTGCTTTCATTATCAGGTGGAGCGGCTGGAATTGGAGAGACAGAGCCTGGTAAAAGTAGGTTGTTACCGCGGTGCCGCCACCAAGAAGATGCAGCAGTTGCAGCTGAACATGGAGGAGCGACAGCGCCTGGAGCTGCTGGAGGAGGAGTGCGCCCTACTGCGCACGCGCATCGATGCTCTGCGCAGGGAGAAGGCGGAAGACCGTGCAAAGTACCTCACGCTGCTGCAGCAGTCCAGCCCGCAGGTCAGTCAAACCTCTGCCCTCACTTAAGAATATAGAGTTAATGCGTAAATAAAGTTACTGTGTTTTCTGGTCTCGACGGACGGAAAACCATACATTGACGGAGGACCAAGAACAGAGACTTGTGGGAAATGCTTGTTCTTATCATCCCGTTACAGCTAAGCGATATCTGCTGCCATTTCCAGACAAAATACATTGAGCAAATTAAACGGTCGTTTTATACAGGACAACGAACACTAGGGGAGCGTGATGAGGCTCAGGCAGAGATACAGGAGCCGAAGCTCTTCGTCTCTCTCGCCATCATCACCCAGCCACCACCACCAGCCACCCCCTTCAAGGGAAATATTTGGAAGAATTACCCCTCCTACGAGGGGAGACAGGTTCCTCTAAGGGAAACACTTTTAGCCACTTGCATTGAACAAATACCCACGGGGACCGCGTCGAGGCGGTGCCACCCGGCTTGATGCCGAATGCCCAGGAAAAAAAAAATGAAAAAAAAGAAAAAAAAAAAAATCAGCCGTCTGGTGCCTGCCGATCATTATGTCATGAGCTGCATCCTAGTGGCGAACACTAGCGAAGCATAAGTTTTCAGAGCCTCTAAACCATATATGGGCAACCCCCGGCCCGCGGGCCGGATGCGGCCCTCCACCAACTTCAGTCCGGCCCGCGAGAGATTCAGAAATTTCAAATAACGCTTCATACTCAAGCCTCCCATTAATTTTCATTTGATTTTTGTTAATTTGCTTTTTTTATGTCTCATCATCCTATTGTAATTCTAGTAAATAAAAAAATGTGTGAATTTTTATCGCCTTTTTATTCACTACTATCTATTCATTTCTTACCTACGGCCCGCGAACTGATTAAGTCCGGCCCGCGACCTGATCAAGTCCCGAAATTACGCCCTCAGCTAAGCAAAGGTTGCCCATACCTGCTCTAAACCATTAACAGATGTCAAAGCTGGGCCTTTGTCCATCAGCTCAAGTTCATTTAGCTGCAGAATTAAATGTCGTCGATGGCACTGGTACAGCACATAATCAACGTCCTCAGTTTCTCAGCAGTGGTACCGTACGTCGATAAGTATGTTTAGCTCTGCAAGTTTCTTCTGCAAACCATGACCGGTTGATATCGACGCCAGCCGATGATGATTTCAGGCATTGACCATACCTCTTGATCTCCGGAATCCACCGATGGGCTTCCCTTCCTTTTTCGAATGCATCCCAGCGCCTTTGCCACGACTGTATAAGGTGGTTTACAATCGCAGCACGGCCACTCTTGGGTTCACGAATAAACGGTCCCATTCTAAGTCCGTAAATGCAAATATCATTGCCCTTCCTCAAATGATACATAAAGGTGGACTTATCAACCTCTAAATCCAACTGGAGGGTGCTACTGATGACCTGGAGTGCCTCCGTGGAGGCGACAGGCCCGAGTGATCTACAGTAAATAGCGCCTCTGAATCGCGTCAAGGGTGCGCTTGTTATGTACTTGAACCGCACTGACCGACAGTAGGTCATGATGGGCACTATGACCGTTCTGTATAGTGTCTCGATAGGAGTTCTATTTAGGCCCCACAAGCGGAATCAAACTGTCAATCACCGCATCAGTCTTGTTTCTGAGGGCACTGACATATGGTATAAAGCCGAGGCGCCTGTCACCCACCATCCCCAGGTAACGTACTTCCTCACTAAGCTTGATCCTCTCATTGTTTAGCCGGAGAGTGGGGGGCCGGTCTTGTTTTAGCTTCCCCTTCAGTAGCATTCGCAGTAGTCTTAGACGATTCAATCTTCATCTTGTTTGCCACGATCCATGATAGCTTGGGCTCTGACCTCAAGGTCTCTGCGAGAAATGCCCCTGACGATGACGAAGAGGTAATCAGTACATGCAATGACGCTCACAGGGGGGCCCACAAGAATCTTCAGCAGTTCGTCGAAGACAAGGTTCCAGATGAAAGGGGCCAAGATAGAGTCCTCAGGGCAGCCTTTCGCCACTGACTTGCGTACACGTTTAAGTCCGTCACACAATACACACGACAGTGAGCAGTGAAATCTACGAGTGGAGACCCAAAAATAGCCGGAATTCGTGTACTTGTAGTACCAGGTTGCGCTGCCAGAGCGCTGTTGTAGGACCACTGCTGAGTCAGTCCGCAAAGCGGCGTCACCCGACAACGACCAGTGTGGTTTCTCTGGTAGTTCTTTGTGTTTACAATGCTGACACGAAAAGATGGCCGATTCTTGATTCTTACGAAAAACGTGCGGCTGAGAAGATTTGTTTTTTACTCGGCAAGAACGCAACGGAAACTGTTGTGATGATGCAAACAGGTTACAAAGAACATGCTCTTACACTACTCGTACGCTACTATTATAAATGCGAAAGTAGTTCTGCCCGTTTGCTACGTTTTCACGACTAAACGGCTGAAATTTGACAAGAAACTATTATATATCATTAGGACGGACTTTTCTTCGGGTTACGTAAAATATTTTGTTATTAAATTTTTAAAACTAATCGAAAGGTGACATACAGATGAATAGCGTGTGTAAGTCCCTATAATGTTATATTGGTCTTCAGGCTTCGTTTCTCTCGCAGTCAGTTTGTGTATAATCTGATTTCATGCATAGACACATTTATGCTGTATTAAACTATTAGTTTGTGTTTACCTGAAAGTTTTTGACATCAACACATTTTCAGTCTCCCACAGTTAAACCTTCCCATTCCTCGCATAGTTTGTTTCTATTTTTAAACGAGTTACAAATTGATTGTCTTCATGAGACAAGTTCGATGGTATAATGGTATGGTGATGGCTTCTCCGTCATATTATCCAAATTCTGGTAACAGCAATCCACATAGTTATGTCGTACTATAATGTACTGTTGTTTAGACCTCGTTCCTCAAAATTATCTATCCCACAAATAAACTGTATGGACACATACAAAGGTTTTGATATGTTAGCTGTAAAAACGTCATAGTGTATGGAAATGACTACTTTAAGCGTACTGTATGTAGGAGTGATTCTGACACTTAGTTGATAAATTAGACGCTTATAAGTTGTATCCATTTTGTTTGTGAAACGCATACATTTGAAGGAACACACAGGGGAACAACATACCAGCATTTGCATACAACATAGTGGAACACCACCTAAAAGTTATCAGGATTGTCGATGTTAGTTGAAAACACACCGGTTTTGCCTCTCAGTTCCGACAGTGGTTTGCCATATTTGAATAGTTGCTAATAGTGAAATTTCATCAATATTATTGGAAACGTTAAGGTGTTAACTATATTTTTTCCAACTATAAAATGAAAATAATCGATTTATCAACGCGTCTGATGATTAGAGAACTAAACTGATACCCTTATTTACCAGGTAATATATTTAAACACAATCTGCATCAGAGAATAGAATTTAAAAACCTTAATATGAGGAACAACTAATAACGGCTTATTGTATGGGCTTGAAGATAATGGTCATAACATTGCATCGTGAAAAAAAAAAATTTAAAAACGGTAAATACGATTTTCCAACTATGAAACTACTTCCATGTCTCCTAGTGTGAGAGTCTACTCTCTTGGAACCATTCCATAAATTTTAGATCATTTTCTAGAAAAAGATCAGAAATAGAAACGCTTCAATTCTTTCCTCAGTAAAGGTCAAACTACACGTTTACATAGAACTTTTTTTTGTATTGCCACTCGTTGCAATGAGATTACACTGCAACCAAACGTGTAACTTCAAGAAACAGTAAATGTTCTTTTAGAGACAGAGAAATAGTAAGCTACGATGTACTTGAAAGCTGGTATTAGTAACTTAAAGATGTCTTAAGGCACACTCAACAAGCAATTTGGCCTATGTTTGGCCAATAATGTCCATGATAAAGGAGAACCACCATTAAAATTTCTCACTCTGATGCCAAGATACTGCCGAAATTAGTTTATTATTATTTTAAGGTTTACTTCTCTAAGATCCTCTTGCATATGAATATTACTTTTAGTGTGTAAGAAATATAACTGTTTTTACAGGAGATTTTGCGTCTATGTAGTGGTTTACACCACTTTAGTTATCATCTGTAGCTAGAGGTTGGCGTTCAAAGCGAGGCTAGATTTTGGTTTGCAAATGAGTTAAACATTACCAACTCGCGGCAGCCGTATACATATATACACATACATACACACATATATACACATACATACACACATATATACACATAAACACACATATATCACTCTTCAGCCTCCGCTAACTAGCGCAGACCATTGGTGTTTGTGTGTGGTAGTGGCATGGAGTTTTCTATCGTGAGCAAGGTTGGCCGAATGTCGGCAACTGAGGGGATGTGGGAGATATAGTGGTTGAGATTGGTCGCTATGGGATATTTTCATATTTCGACCAAAGATATTTGTGTCCCTATATTTCACTTTGGAGCCATTACTAGTATTTTTGTGTGGTGTTAGTCTCGAGTCTCGCATCGTGCGCTATGGTGGTTGCATGTCGATATCTCTAACCAGTTCATATGCACATAATTTTCAAAACATTCTAACGCGCTTAAAAAAATTGGTAAATAACAGTTAAATGGCTTTCTTGGAAAGTGCTCACTGAATCTGAGATTCGAAACATGTAAAACAGTGCTTTTTCTGGGCTAATCCGGCCGAATCGGAAACCCGCGATCGTAATACCTGTCGTGGCTTCGCGCAGGACGTCGGGCTGCCCCTGCAGCTGCCTGCGAGCAGCCGGTGCGACACGTCTGTCAGCGGGCCGGCTTCTCGCCGCCGGAGCTGCGCGAGGCGCTCAGAGAGTTGCAGCAAGACCAAGCACAGCAGCAGCGGCGGCAGCAGCACCAACAGCGGCGGCGTCAACCCCAACACTGCCACGACGGGGACGGCGACGGTTCGCAGCAGGTGGCGCTAGAGGAGCGCCTGCTCTGCCTCCTGTGGCTCCTGCCCTCGGCGGCGGCTCTCTTCATGTAGCCCTAAATCTCACTACCAAATTCCCGCCCCTCTATAATACACACTCCGATAACCTTCTTTTTTTATTTGTATACAGATTTTTACGCAAACTGATAAAACGCCACTGGTTTTTGTAGTCAGGTGTGAAGTATATTTCATGTCGCTAATGTTCAGGTATGTGAGAAACAATTATGCCACTAAGCTATATACATCTACTCCCGTAAATAACAGAAGCTAATTTTGTGTATCATTTCTGAAGTTGTTTTGCTAGTTGTACAATTCAAACTGAAGTAATAGCTATAATAAATAATGATACGTGGTTCTGCAGCGACAATGAAGCAAATTTCTGAACACTTGAAATACGAGAACAACGGATATACGACGTTTATCGCATCTATATCATCCTGTCCTTAGCAAGCATTGCTGAAAACTGATTTAAAAAATAGTGACAGCTGCTTCCATTTCATGATGTGAAGAGTGGCGTTCACGTTTTGTTTATTTTCTATGTCGGTTCTTTAGAAAATATCTCTAGCGCCAGCGAGTTAGTTGTAATCCAAATTTTAGTATCAAAATTTCTATTTTAATCCACTAAAGGCCATATTTCTACGTCTCCTCCATCAGTGGTGATTTGCGTCGATCTTCCACCCAAGATTCACAGTGACAAAGGCCACCAAGAACCATTCCACAGATACGTAGAACACTGCCAATTTTGTAAATACTTTTTATGATACAGTGTAAATAGCTTTATGTTGACAGATATTAATATACAGGTATGCACAATATTCATCTCTCACATTGTTGGTGTCTCGGGAACTGAAAATTCTTTAGAGCAGGAAGCTTTGGGTTAAGTGACTTTCGTAAATTCACAATATTGCTTGTGGTACACCGGGTCGAGGTGTAGATGATATACAAGTATATGTGGAGTGTGTGTGATTATGTGTTTTCGTCGTATTGTGGATGAGACAAGGGAAAAGTGGATTCGCAGTCGCTGGCTTTTTACATCCTCAGTCCACTTACAATGAGGAGAAGTTCGGGATTTATCCCAGTCCGCTTTCTGGTAACCACCTCCTCTCCCACATTGCTCAAGTTGACACAATCACTTCCATTTAACAGTAATTTCCGGACACAATACAACACAGGAACACACTATACTAAATTTAAACCCGATTCCATTTATTTGTTAGATTCAGATTTTCAAATAATATCTGGTTATGCTAAAACTAACAATGCATTTGTTTGTTTAGTAGTACCAATTGCTAGACTCTTACTAAGCGAATAATTAATGCCGTATTGTTCCACTTTGTTATCATGCATTGCCAACGTACAATATGTAACGCTGTTGACAGGCGAATTCACATTCCAATAAATTTGCATATCAGTAATTTCCAAACAGTGTAAAATTTAATGCGTTAATTAAGCATCTTGATCTGTACGCATAACGGAAATTTGGGCATATAGCATCATCCAGAGCAAAGATATTACCGTGCAAACTTGCGTCGAAATGCTTCACTTTTGTGGTGGAGATGGAGTAAATACAGGGGAAATCACCAATATTTAAATTTTCTTATGGTTTGCGGGTAAAGCCATATTTGTGTAAAAAAAATACGACGATTTAAATTACTCCAAAGTTTCTACAGAAATTAGAGTTTCGATGATGATCAGTTTAATCGGTTAAAATTGCATATTTATAACTTTCAAACTAAGGACACGAACGAAGAAAAATTTAATGGGTTATTTAAGCTTACTGGTCTTTATGCACAAAAGAAATTTCTGGCATGTAGCGTCATCCAAAATGAAAATATTAAGGTACAAAAATGACCTGAATCCCTTCGAGGAAAACGAGTATGGTACCGCTTTCAACTCGACTTGGCACAAAGTTACGGCTAATTACTGCAATTTTCAGACAATACAGGGAACTAGCGGCTCTCAGTTGAACTGTAGCAAACCGTATGTATTCGTTACTGAGTAACGAGTACATCGCCTGATTCGAAGTACTGAAAACATTCATTTCGTTACTCGCATTTGTCGTGTGGATGTCAGTTTGATTCGGTAAACGAACAAATACAACGCATCATGCGGGAACTGGAACGGTTCGCCCAGCGACTAAATCAATCTGAAAGAGGGATTGAACATTGTGCAACGCGTATTTCTGGGAATTTTAATTTGTTTCGTTACAAAGAAAAATATGTAACTACAAACATGTTGCGCGGATCTTATTTTAATATAATTATTATTGTTTAGTGTTAAGTGTCGATATTTTTAACGAGGTAAGTTTCACAACGAGTAGTAGTAGTTTCGCTTTTGATTAACATTAAAATTTAAAGAGAAAAATTTGTAAACAGAATATTTGCATAGGTAATTTGAGATGATTGTTTTTATATTGATCATACCTTAGTGAGATTTTATTCATTTCAAACATTTATGAAATGTCTTATTCTAAAATGCTATATTCTAACTTTTATTTTAATGGACAAATTTTACCTATACTGACTTCGTTAAATGAACAATTTACTTAAACTTTACAAAGTACGAACGAAGTCATCCTGTAACCAGAACGCGACGCGATTCGATGTGATCTTTCATTCCAGTGCTCGATTGTACCAAAAGTAACTAGTAACGATTCGATAGTAACGAGTAATGATTGGTTTAGTAACGAATAAATATGGGTACACAATTTCTTGGTTACTTTCATAACTCTAGTTCTCAGTGCCTCTTAAAGGTTCATTAGTTCGTACGGTAGCTGTTTTAGCAAAGCACCCATAGTGTAAAAGAGAATTGATAAAGTAGCTACAATGAAGAGTAAGAAATGATGTGTCGGAGTGACAGCGTCGAAATGAATGAGTTTTATTCTACGTGACGATCAACCGCGTCGTAGAGTATTTTCTATTGATTTTTAACCGTCGTACAAACGCTTTTATCTACCATCAGAATAGAGTGATCCTGCGGAACAGGGTGATTTTGGTGTTTGTTAATGAGAATGTTTTACTAGTGAACTAAGACACTGTATTGTCAACCAGTTTGTCGGAATCTGTAGCTTTGGGAATAAAGTTTAGAAGTATGGAGTATACTCGGTCGGGGCCAGAGTAAACTTATTAGGAAGTGTTCAAAAATAACATCTATTATCATGGTAATTAGTTGGATGTTGCAGCCTGTCAACTGCCCACCATGAAAGAAATTGTTAACCGAGAATCGTTAATGCCAGAATCTTCGGAAATTGTAATTACATACTTAATAGAACTAAAAATTCCAGTTGTGTGTGCATTGGGTGAGGGTACGTGTTGTATAGAATACTCATAACAGCAAGGCTTCGCAAGTTTTCAGTCCTCTGTTACACACTGTCAAAGTGACTCGTGATTATATTCGTGACCCACCGTTTGCTACTGGTGCATTATTCCTAGTCTCAGTTTTTATTGTGGATTTAGGTCTTATTGGCATCGAATTAATTAGAGACGGAGATCTGATCTCACCTCCTCCCAAATGCCAGGTCAGGGCGTTAAACTATGAAGTTTATATTTTTGACAGAGAATGAACATTGCACACTTAAAAAATATAACAATGAAAGCGTATAGGGGATTTATAAAGAGCAGACGAAGACGCGAGCATGAATGGTCGGGACGGAGGTGGAAAGTATATCCCACCACTCTTGTAGTACTCGTGGAAAAGTCATTCCTTCATTCCAAGCCAACGGTCACTATTATCTCGTTTATTATCGACCGAAATAACTAGTTTCTTGGAATAATAATTTTTTGAGAGTAAATAGTTAAAAACTTGTAATTAATTTTTTATATAAGTAGCAAAAAGGGATATGTGATAGAAATTGTATTTGTTCCTCTTAAGGTAAAAATGATCTGCCATTATAAGCAACGTAGTTAAAGAAAGCTTTAATAATAATAGCTTGACGCCTATACAAGCAGAGAAAATTTGTTTGTCAGATTATTTACAACTCTAAGCCACAGTACGAATACGTTTTTTTATTATTATTTTCTAATGGCTCAAGAAAAACTCAAATTTTATATATATTAATTAAAACTAGGGGAGGAGAGAACTTACAGTCCAGGCCTTTGTATAATGGCCTCTTTAGTGCGATGACAGTCAGTGCTCTTAAGATTTTAAAGAGCATCTATAAACCATGTAGCCCGACGTGGCTTTTGCCTCTGCCGCTGAAAGCGATTAGCCTACTTGTCTCCTTATTATAAGTATAAACTTCCGTCTTCCCGAGTCATTAAATATCTATTAGTATAATAGACAAGATGTAGCGTGTAGCACCTACGTCATGTCACGCGGTGACGTCAAGCTATGACGTTGCGATACGACGTCACGCTTTACGGTATTATTTGTGGGAGTGCGCGTTATTTAATATAATTTCCAAGCAACAGTGAATAAATTAATTCACAGAACACTGAAATAAAAGTATGTATTGCGTTAAAATCGATATATCAATCATTAGATGCTTATATTTACGTAATATTCTTTTGATATATTGAAGTATTCCTTAAATTCTTTGTTCATAGATATTGTAAGATAAAAGCTTTGTATTTCGAGCATCAATGCTGAGAAAAATTTGGTTAAAGTATTACTTAAGATGGATCAGAATTACAACTGGCATTTGACGCTACGGCGGAGGGCATGAATAATTTAGCTTTTTTTCAAAATAATTTAAACTGTACCCTATTATTGAAATTATTAATTCGTTTGAACCGAAATAGTTGCCCACTCATCTCGAATTGTGCAGCCTACACTACAATTAATAATGTAAGTTTATCAGATTTATTTTAATCTTCTTTGATTTCACTGAGGCTATTACGTATTTCCTCAATGTGTAACTATGACAGTTATTCGAACGTTGTAATATCGGTCCGAATCACGTTGCAGATCTTTGGTTTATTACCTTTCTTTTTTGTTGAATGTTTTTGATGAAATTTATGTTGTTGCGTAATGTATCTCATCAATGAAAGGTCGTTTTGGTCGGAAAACTGTTGCACACGTTCGTTTTGTGATATTATTGGCTATGGCAAAATAAAAACTAGGCCCAAAGAATTGTGCTATTTGTTTCAAATTTACCACATACGTTCCTATGGTCATACCTTTTAAGAAAAAGTGTACATGAAAGCAAAAGGCAGCTTACGTTAGACGTGAAGCAACATGAAAATTACGAATTAACACAACACAAAACCGCCAATACAAATATTCACGTCAAAGATAGCATCTGTACAGCAACAACTGTAAAAACGCTGGCAACGTTTCTTGATAGGATATAAATATATTCCTGCGTTGTATAATTCACTTCTAACAACAACTTATTTTATACTTATGTCACGATACATGACATCACCAACAATGCGCATGCTATTAAAGCTTTCATTTTGTAGCGGCAGTATTACCCGAGATTGTGGTTAGGTTGAAATCCAGCCTGGACAAAAATAAATAAAGAACCTTATCACAGCAAAAGCATGTTGAATTTAGCTATTATCAGTTATTTAAGCAGGTTTCATAAGCACTATGTCACGTTTTGATATCATGAATCACGATGTAAACTACTCCCGTATGTGGTTAGTTTTAAAATGCAACCTGGACCAGGATAGCAACCGAAACCTTTTGTCATAGCGCCAGGCAATAGGAATTGCATTTATTTTATAACAATTCAATTTATTTCAACAATTGCTATGAAATGAATTGCTACAATACTGAAAGAAAAGTATGAACTTTGTTTAAATTGATTATTAGTTGCTTTTTTTTAGTGATATGGTTTGAATGAACGAAGTTCCAAATTGTTCGCGATCTATGCAACCTAAACCACAATTGAAACTAATATTACATGACGTAAGAAGTTAAGATTTATTTTTAGCATCCTTCGTTTTCACTGGGGTCATTATTTCAGCCGAATGTAAGCTGTGCCAGGCGTTAAAACATCCATCTTCATCATAGACAATAAGAAAGTTGTAAGAAACTGTGAAGATTTTGGATCAAGTTTGTATCGCATGATGCATGATTGGTATAGATGCATCATGACATTGACATGCGATTCAGGGAATATATAAATTCGCGTGTGAATGAAACTTTGATTTTCTACCAGCTATATTGGCGAAGATTGTAGTTATGCTGAAACGCAACCTGGACCAAATTGACAACTGAAACTTTTTGCTACATCACAAGGGACGAGAAATTACAGCATATTGAGATTTATTTTATAAACTTTCTATCTAGGTAAACAACCAAAATGAAATCAATTCCCAGCACAGTCCGTTAAACCCGTCATTTTCGACGGGTTTTTTGGCTAGTAATTAAGAAAAATTTAGTCATAGAAATAGACGATCTTCAAGGGTATATCTGTTAGGTCTCCAATGTAACTCATACTTTAGTAAGAACGTTCAAATAATAGAACCTGAGCATAAATACTGAAATATAGTGTAACATCTAAGTAAGGCCCTTGCATTTCTATACTAAAATCTAAATAAAAATCTATGTGAAAATAAGTAACAATTAATATCGTCTACATCAGTGTTTCTCAATGTGAGGTACGATTGCTCATTGTTGCCCATTGTCGCTAGTAGTGGAGTTTTTTCTCAAAAGGGTTCGCCATTGCCTGGGAAATTTTATAGGGAGTACGTGAAGCTAAAAAGTTTCAGAAACACTGGTCTACATCATTGAAATAAGTAAGACAATCACTTCAGAATCAGGTAAGCACATCTGCTATTGCACTGAAATATCATAATTACCAGTTTCGCTTATGTTATATGTTGAATTAAAACTGGTCTGAGAATACAACCAGAGCAGTTCTGTTCTAGAAGGCCGAAGAATGTCAGCTGAAACGTTGGTGCAAATCGTACAGCATAGAAACTAGAAATTTCTATATTACCGAACAGAAGAAATTCACTATAAGTTTCATGTTTGATACTTCACCCATAAATTAACAGCACTGGAAACACGAACTTTGTAGTTAACGCAATGCCAGTAGTAATCAGGTAAGTTTAACGATGAGGTAAATCATAATATCGTTCCCGATTACTAACAGATCCGTTTCCCATCCTGGTATTTTTGCGGCATAAATTCTTGATTATGTTTTATGTATAAGAATATCAATCGTATATACGATAAAGTAATCTGGAATTTACATTGTGCTAGTTTCCCATTTAAAATTATTTTCACTGTTGACTGAAACTCTCAGTTCCATTCCAATACGTATGGTAGAAGCTCATTATAAAATTAAAATGTATTCGTTTGATATTCTTGACACCCTGGTGACAGTTTCGATTTTTCGCTCATTCCGCTTCCGTCGGGGCTATGTCTAACGCTTAACGTAGAATCCGAACGTCAAGACAGTACTTTTTCAGTATATTTCACATACACAAAGAAAGCTTTCCGAAGGGTAAATTAAAGGTTGTGTATCTGTAAAAATTGCAAGCTTGGCTGGAATTTGAACCGGTGACCCGTAGTTTAATTGTGCATTAAGAACTATCAGGACTCACTCGTATAACCTCACTAATATTCAGTCTCTCCTAGCGTAGTATGGATTGTTAACAATGAGTATGTTACGTTTGTTGTAACGGGCAGAGCGCAGTGAATGTATTCCCTTTACATGACTCGGGAAAGCCGTAGGCTGGTAGCCACTGTGTGGAGGTGTGTTTCCAGCATCGGCCGCACAGAGGCGCCAGCGACAGTCTCTCGCCCGGCAGGTTTTGATTTATGATCCGGAACAAAGGAGACCAACAATAAGACCTTCCCACAGCCACCTCCGGCTGCAGAATAAAGTGGCGCTGTCTTCTCCACTGTGCTCTACTCCGCTGTTCCGAGCTGGGTGTGATTTACATCGCCGTCCATAGTCCCTGCCCGCAACAGATAATACACCCAACGACCACCGCCAGTTTCTGCATTGCTGGTATCGTTATTGTAAGTCACAACTGGTTAGAACTCCCATTTATGCTGCGATGTTAACCAGCGGATAACTACTAGCGAAAGTAATAAAAATTAGTAGTAACGTAGACTTAACAACATATAGCGTAATGATGACATTTCTTTTATTCAGTTATTATATCTTGTAAATAAATTTGTGTAACGAATCACCAATACTATGTTCATTGGCTATTATTATTTAAACGGTATTTTCCTTTTGCTTGGTGATTAAATCGCTGTTGTAGTACTCCTCGTAAAATACTTTTAAGTTATGACATACGTCAATAACGTTGAAAAATCATGCCATAAAAAAGACGAAACTGCTAAAAGTTTAATCCTTGACGAACAATGCAGAACGAACGTGTCTAATAACCAGTCCTCCATCTCCATGCAGCTTTCTGTTAGGGTTTAGGTTTTCCATCAGTTTCCACAGTTTGGAAAGCGGCTTTCCGTCATTGCGAACTTTCTCTATCGTCTATTCTGCAATGGAAGATTTCGCTTCTCGATTCTTCCTAGGTGGTACCCCCCATGTGGTGTAACTTAGAATATTGGATAATATAATTTCCTGCACATTTTCGGAATTCCTTAAAGGCATTCATGGATGCCGTAACGTATACGGAGCTTTTAAGTCCTAGTGTACCCATTCTCGTACTTGATTGACCAAGAAAAAACTCTTAAATTTCACACTTTTATATATGTTTCTGAGAAGACTTTCCATCTTACCATACAAATGTTCCTCTCAAATTATAATAATTTTTGACGAGTGATTTTTTTGTAAAATTAATATTTTACATTGTTACTAAGATTCATCACAAGGAGACATTGCACGAATATTGAACAGATTCTAGCAGTTTCCAGAAAGATTAACCGTTCCAGTAGTTGTAATTTTAAGAGGCGTTCAAATATACTACGATTTATTATTTTTCCACAGTTAAAGACAATTAGACAGCAGGAACAAGCGATTTACTGTTTACAGACCATTTGTATTTAATACGGTTTTTAGTTTCCACTTCTCCGTGTGCTCAGAACCTTCGGACGTTCAGCTTAGAGTTAAAAACATCTTTAAGAATTATAAAGTGAATGAAACTGCGTATTATTTCACAATCTTAGTTCATCGATTAAATAATTATTCACAACATTCACCCTTATACTTCATGGCAACATGTGCTACCACAAAATCAAATTAGCAGTCAAGTTGTTTTACAGGACTTCATTCAGAGGATTTCAAGCAGCGACTCCGACAAAGAACTAAATAGTCGTAGAGAATTAGATATTATTTTTTTACTTATGGCTTTACGCCTCGTCGATGTCGAGGTCATTAGAGGCGGGATGGGATTGGGGGACAAGGAATGGGAAGGAATTCGGCCATTACCTTTTTGAAGGAAGCATCCCGGCATTCGCCTGGAGTGATTTGGGGAAACCACGGAAAACCCAAATCTGGATGCCCGGACGGGGATTCGAACCGGTGTCCTCCCGAATGCAAGGCCAGAACGTTAACCGTTCAACCACCACGCTCAGTGAGAGAATTAGATACCGAAGTCACTTTGCTTCCAAAAGGTAGAATAGTTTTATTTTTCACAAGCATCAGTCAACTCGTTATTATTTGAATTGAGAGGTAGTTGCCATGACATCCATCAGACAATTTTGTGTGCTGAATCATGACTACCGATCAAACTTGGTGAAATTTCGTTTAGTATCACTCAGGTAGTTTACCTACAAGTGGCATAACTGCTGCAGTTTTGTCTAGTTACAACTCGATGTGCCTTTCCCGGACATTCAAATGAAGTCTTACCATTTGTAAACTTTCTACGCCATTAGTAGACTGGCTATCGTGACAAACATGTAGAATATTATGTGTGAGGTACGTGACCTCACTATTCATGAAATTTAATATTATAATCTTATACGTATTTATTAAATAGTTGTAATTATACAAACTAACTCTGATATTTGAGTTTTAAGGGTCAAAGAACGTCAATTCTCTGGAGGAAGAGGATCTTTTGTTGGCAGTTATCAAAAAATGGCTACAGAATACAATGTAGCCTAGATGATCGAATCTTGAAGGAATGACTGTAAAATTTATTTTGGCAGACTGCACCAGCCTGTAATTGTATTCGAAAGTATAAGACCAAGGGAAATGGAGAAGCGCGAATGTATGAATAAATTGTTGATAACGTTTGATACAAATGATAAGTAATCGACAATTGTTGTCGAGTTGTAAATTTCTGAATAAACTATTTGAGTTGATGTTCGTAAAATTGATGAAACCAGAGAGTTTTAGAAAATTGGTTGTTTCACCGATAGTGAAGTGATGAATTAAGGTTATTCGTACGTTTTACAGCTTGAATGTTAAATGCTGGAACCGGACGTATAGGTGATGAATGTGCACCTTTCAATAGCAGAGAAAGAAAAGTAGGTACAATTATTTATATTGACTGAATTGTAAAGGGTAAGGCCAGGTAAGAATAGGAACGGAACCCTTAACACACTATACTGAAACTTCATTCTTTGATAAATTTCAGTAGCTTTCATACTTGCATTACGCGGATACCAAAAAACAAAACTTCTGCGTTCCTCCTTGATGCAAGTTTCAAATGAGGAGTCAAACCTTTACACTGGTGCTTTTAATGGTTTTCGTGTTTCTGCACTATGCTATCATCTACAGACCATTATACACGTAGTTTATAGTAGCATTACCAACTTACAGGATTGCCACGCGAAATTTCGATTTGTTTACTACAAATTTAATATTTTTATTTGTCTCATACTGATCTTTATCATCTACTTTGCATTCGATTGGACTAGATGATTGTAATAAAACCAGGATGTATTTAGTCACGGGAACATGGTTTACAGGTTACTACACCAGCCGCTGTCGTTAGTTCCACCTCTCCATGCGCCTGCAAGATCCCAACAGGGGCGCCTGTTTTGTGCGTCCGACAGATTACCGGAACAGGCTAAGTGCAGTCCCCTTCCTGCCGCCCGGCGCTAAATACCTCTCCCGCAGCCACCCACAGAGCCACCTCACACATTAAAAACCAGCCGCACCCTCCACAACAGCGGAGGACGCATTATGATGATCGCTACGGAAGCTAGCAAAGAAACGACCGGGGGGAGCGAGCGTACCTCCAGACGCACTTCACCGCTTACAGCAAAAAATAAAAGCACCGGCCCGGATCTCTTAAGCTGATGCACAACAATTTGTGCGCCCGTGGTACGATTTATGGCCTCATTACTGCCACCTAGCGGCAGGCGCTTCACTCTTGCTTCCACTCTGCGCGTCTTCTGTCATCCACTCGGCTATTTCGTGACAGGTCTCCAGAGAAGTAAACTCAACGCCGATACAGAGATTACTAAAAACTGTAGTGTGAAAAGTGAAAGTGCCGCATAACCGTCCGCCGACAGTTCCAATGACTTACTGTCGGGCTTATACGGAAATCTCGAAAATTTCGTTAGGACTGGCCGAGGATCTAAATCACTGAAAACGTAATGTCAGTTAAATCCATTAATCGTAGATTATTAGCCCATTAATCCAGTACAAAGATTACCCCGTTACCTCTGGTTAGAAGTTTAGACGGAAAGAAGCATTTTAGTTAAGCAGAAATGCATTTGCTGTAGACTGGACTGCCCTATAAGTCTCTTCTTAAGTGCGTAAAAAAATCTGCATACCGTACTTAGTTACAGAAGTGTAGCAGTCACTTAATTAACAAATTACTGTCCACTTGGAGTAATTCTAAGGCCTAAAGTGTATTCAATAACTGTCTAACTAGACATCCCTCCAGCACACTCCTAAAGCGATTGCCAAAGTCAAATAGGATCACCTTTTAGAGCAGAACTGACAACGTACCATACTCCCCCAATAAGAGGATCTGAGCATGTGAGTTTTCCTAACAGGTAGTCGTACTGAATCAGTATTGCTAGGGACACGACAGTGTGCGAAATTAGTTTTAATTGCTGCTATGCCCAATGGTATATTCCATCACGTACATCTTCTCCGCTTCTCTTTGTTGTTCGCTATCTGTCCATCTTCACATATCTTCCCCCATATTTTATATCATCTAGCATTTGGTACCTCATACTTTCCACTCGTGCTCAATCCTTCAAAATTCCTTCTACCTGCAGCTGAAATTCTCTGTGCCCAGTAAGGTTCATCTTTGTGTTCTTGATCTTCACTTTCTCTTCGCACTACCTTTTTGATCCATGTTGTGTGTTCCATTTTCATTTTCGATTCAAATCCACGTCTAATTCTTTCTGTCTTCGTTCATATCCTTCCAGAAAATGCAATTTTAAACTCCACATTCTACAACATTCCTCATAATTTATTTCCTTGACTACATGCTTGTGGTTTTTTCCATCGTTATTTTCATTTCTGACGTGTGGAGCTCATCTTATGTTAAATTAATCACCCAAAATTTGAAGCTTATGAGAGGATTCTTAATGACTCATCTTCAGTGTTGTAGACCCGAACAGTTGATATAAATGTTTATGCAAATCCCGTTTTGCATTTAGGTTTTCGAACGTTGTCTTTCCTCTCTGCTTCTTAAAATAAGTCGTCGTATTGAAAACAATTTACTTAACTGGGGAAATTTCTTGCACGCTACACCTTAATAATTAGTTTCACGTTATCACTGTTTTACCATTTATTTCCAGGATTTGGTACTACGTGAAACAATACAGATCTTTTATTTTAAAACTCCAATGTATTTTTTTTTCTGTTGCCTACAGTTATACAATCACTATTACATTCTTCTTCTAAACCAGCGAAAATCATACTTTCAACTGTAGTTTCAAGGCCAACCAACGTAATAATTATTCCATATATTTATACCCTTATGCTGAACCGCCCACTTTGTATGCAAACACATTATTTAACATATAGCTATTCAGATTTATTAATTCTCTGGTACCCATCTCACTAGATCTACTTCAATTTGCTCTCTCTTTTTCCTTTAACGTTACGCCATGTCTTACTCCTTTACGCCGTTTATAATAATTAGTTTTGTTATTTTCTTATTCATTTATAACTAATATGACACGCACTTACTATGATGGTCTTCCAAGGTTCCCATTTAACAGAGAGAGACGGTCTACTGTGGATTGATGGGTGGTATTAAATCAAAAACTGCGTCACTAATACGAATTTCGACGCTAAAAATCCTAAGCCTGCTTCATAATAGAGAACAAAGTGATGAATTAAACAAATAAGATAGTCTCATGTAAAGATGCAGATGAACGAAAAAGACCAGACATCATCTACAAGCGCATTGAGAACTCTTTTCCCAATTTAGGCACTACAATGTTCGCGCGAATATCTAGTAGCAAGCAATGTCTCCAGCAATTTTCAAAAGACTTTTTTTTTTTTTGTAACTGCTTTACGTCTCTCAACAGCGAGGTCTTTAGAGACGGGAAAGGATGGGGGCAAGGAATGGGAAGGAATTCGGCCATGGCCTTTTGAAGGAAGCATCCCGGCATTTGCCTGGAGTGATTTGGGAAACCATGGAAAACCCAAATCTGGATGCCCGGACGGGGATTCGAACCGCCGTCCTCCCGAATGCAAGGCCAGAACGCTATCCGTTACACCACCACGCTCGGTTTTCAAAAGACCATCTTATCAGTGTAGAATTATGGTACAGAAAATTCTAGAATAACAAAGTACCATGCTGATGATAGAAATTGAACGTATCGTAAACGTGAGCATCATGTTATCAGGAACTTTCAAACATTGTTCACATTTCGAGACATACCGAATCTTCCCAGGATTACACGCTCGCCAAAATTATCACCAATCGATCAATTGTGTGACTTAATCTAGTTCAGACAGTATTAATAAAATGCCGCCTTAAGTACAAGAACCTTCACAGAAATGTTCACTGCGTAATTATTACGTTGCCTGAGGGTTTTCAGCTTTCATTTGACACGCATGAAGATCAACCAAAGAAAATTCTTTCCTCAGTCCCTCACTAAATCGCCTGTAATTATTTCTCCCATGCCACTATTTTTTTTAAAGTGTTATATTAAAGTCGTGTTAAGATTATTGATAAATTACGTAGTGTGCAATTACAGAGTTCTACGTTGAAGAGTTCAGAAGTTATGAAGGTGTCATAGGAGGACGGATGCGGATAGATTCAGATAACATATAGGCCTACGAGCAGAAACAGATACCACAGGAAAAAAGGTTTTTTTTTTGCTTGGGCTTTATGCCTCGTCGACGGCGAGTCCATTAGAGGCGGGATGGGATTGGGGCAAGGAACTGGAAGGAATTCGGCCATTGCCTTTTGAAGGAAGCATCCCGGCACTCGCCTGGAGTGATTTGGGGAAACCATGGAAAACCCAAATCTGGATGCCCGGACGGTGATTCGAACCCGCTTCCTTCCGAATGCGAGGCCATAACGTTAAACGTTCACCCACTACGCTCGGTGCAAAAAAAGTGAAATTCTAGCCAACTAGTTTAATATTCAGCACCTTACAAAACTGTAGATAACTGGGGGATTCGAAGTTAGACGGTAGTGCCTAATAATTGGAGAGTTACCTTGAGGCAGCGAAGATATAAACATAAAATCAATAAAGAGGTTGGGAAGGTTTGTTAATACATTAACTACTAAAGGCTTCCTCTTTCCTCTCGTTGTGTTTGTGGAGCATATTCAATCCTGTGTAGTACTGCCTCGGGTGTCCTCCCCTGCAATACATTTCAATAATGCTGCGGACTTGGAGTTGCAGCAGCCTCGCTTGTTCACGTGATTTGTCGCCGGCGGCGGACGAAAGTTGGACCACAGCACGAAGTTGCAGCCGCTGTTTTCGAACTGCTACTTCCCATTTAGCCTGAGATGGAAAACCCTCCTTGACGTGAGAAATGAGTCGATATCCCGATAACATAAGGAAGCTTCTGGAGGTAAACAGTTCTAAACAAGCTGTACATTGTCTAGTAGGAACCAGCAAATGGAAAAGATACTTCTAAGCTTCAAATAAAGTGAGACAGAAGTAATCACATATGAGAAGAATCCTCAATGCTCGTACAATTCACAATGTAAGGATGACTTAATCTAGTTATTCTTTTAGATTTTAGGCACAAAGCGAAAAAAATGAAGCTTTACATCTAATAGAAGTATAGACATAAGATATTGGATTGAGTTTGGGCTAGGTGCGTAAAGGAATTAGATTATCAACCACTGCAAAATTCGTCGCGACATTTGCACAGAGTTGTTATGGGATTCCATGAAAACCCCAATTCTGTATTAAATATATTTCCCCCGAATTCCACGACGAACCGTAAACTTACCCACAAGTTTTTTTAGCTGGACATCGTTGTTAGTGTTATTTCTTGCCATTTCATTTTTTGTATTTCATCCACATTATTTTGTTACTAAAGAAAATTCGTACCTATCACCTTCCGACTTGATGACAATGTTTTGATTTGTTTCTTCGCTGTGGTAACTACAGTTTAACGTGGAGTCAGAGTCATTGAAATTCCTGGTTTATCTTATTTTATCAGGTAGAACTCTTCAAAACTTCCTGGCCACTTCGGGATTTGAACCCGAGAATCCGAGTTTTTAGATCGATGGCCTTTATCACTTAACTGTAGAATGACATTGCTGAAACATTTGAAACAACTTTATTGGGAGCTAACTAGAGTTTGGCCTACGTGGACTTTGCCTTTGACAACAATTAGATCACAAAGAGCCATGCTGTAAGAATTGGAAAATATATGGAATCCTTTTAGGTATCTGCAGTGGACATCTGCTATCGGATGGCAGTACGCCGTACAAAACAATAATTTAAACAGAACAGAAATCAAATTTATTACTATGAAATGGGCCATTAATTAATAATTTCAATATAACTACTGTTGATCAGCGTTCTAGCTATAAACAAGGGAATTTTCGTGACAGTAACTGTAGTAACACAATTAGATATATCATTTTGAAAATCATTAAAATAGTTTCTTAGTTTTTCAACAGTGGTATAAACACTAAAACGCAATCATCTATAATCTGATACTTTCAAGTAATTTTTTCTGACTGAACTAGCGAAAAATGATAAACTAAAAACGTCATACAATAAAGAAAACAGCATTCGTTTAAGATAAATTCATCACAACGCCAAAATACGATTTCTTATCCTTATGCAATTATATTAAACTCTCTTATAAAATTACACTATCAGAATCTAAGTAAAAATTAATAAAATGACAGTTAATTACACTTAAATAAATTATAGAACCAAATGAGCAAGTAAATTATAATATACAGGAAATATTTCACATTTCTTGACAAATAATAATGATAAATAACGAACTCCTAAACATATCTGAGGAATACAAAATTCACCATTGTAATTCTTGTCTTTTAGAAATACGTTAACTTGGATATTGAATAATGACAACACAGATTACTTTTTGTGCAAAGAGACGTCATCCACCAACAATTTAATCTGAATTGCATAATAAAGAAATAGATTTCTATTTCACCATTTCTTAATTCATTGGCTAACAAAGTGTAAACAAATGACATTACAATTAAAGTAATTACTCACCGGGAATAAATTCGATATATAAAATTTGGTAATTAAAATAATTTCCTTTTGCGAATCTAGTATTATATTGTTCCAATGGATTATCGCTACGCTTTAATTACTGCCGTAACGTTTCTGAACTATTCGGATGTAATTTGATCATCTTAATATTACTTGCTAGGTGGTTTAAATTCCGCCTAAGGATGACAGTTTAGTTTGATTCGGCATTAGAAAGAAGTACACCTTTGTACATATGCACACAATTTACATCAAGTAGTTCTGACCTATGTTAATGAAATTATGTTGATAGTATTAGCTATAAGCCTTAATAAAAGAGAATAATTTTTACAAAAATGATAACACCAACTATGATAGAGCTAATTCACCGGTGACCATTTTTCACATACCTATTTAAATATTGCACGAATATCTGCATTCAATTTTTTCGCCGAAGCAAATTGTTAGCATCTTCCATGGTAAAATATTGCAGACGTTGACACGCTCAACTACAAATGATAACTGCCGCACTCCTTTATTCCTGAAATTAAGTGGTTAACGATCATGGCCATAACCATCCTTCCAAAGACTACTTTTAACTTTAGCCCAATATCAATCCAGGCTTCATCATTAATGCATGCTAATAATATTTTCATCAGCATACTTTACTGCAACGATTCCCAACACAACATCTTTATCGTAAGAACTACCGACTGTGTTCTGTAATCATTTCCCAAATAAATCAGACATCCCCTATACCAGATGCCAATAATGTTGCTCCTATATTATCTCCCTCCCGATCCACAAGAAAGTGCTTGCTTGATCAATTATTTCTGTCCAGGTTCGTTCCTTTCTATGATATTTCCACTCATCACCCTTTCCGAAAGATATTAGGTTTTGAAACTTTTCCCGACCATCTGCCCCGAGTGTCTTGAATAGCCCGGAATAATGTACGAGATCTCATATAGCGAAGAGCACCAGCTAGACGTGGCATGCGCTCAACTAGTCGTTGGAAGTCCCGAGAAAATATCTGCAGACTTGGTCGGCCATTGGATTATACCGTACGGCAGGTAATAACTTCCAAGGAATACTCTTGTTCCATCCTTGGCACTGTGTAACGAATGTTCCTAAATTTCGCAAACAGTTTATGAACGTCATTTCTCAAGTGTCAGAGTGAATCTATCACGCCATATTCAAAGCCTGAATACTCGTAGCCATTATCACACCAATAAATGTTTCAAAGGACTTCCTTATGACGCTACGTGTGTGTGTGTGTGTGTGTGTGGTGTGTGTGTGGTGTGTGTGTGTGTGTGTGTGTGTGTGTGTGTGTGTGTGTGTGTGTGTGTGTGTGTGTGTGTGTCTGTCAACTGTATAAATACATCATGCTATCCCATGACTTTTGGAATCTCACAGCGTTTAAATTTAAACTCCTTTTGGCATTAATTTTCATTTTTTGTTGACACTGCTATACCGTATGTGGCCTGTGTGTACATGAAAAAAGAAACATGTATCATTGAAAGTGTTTTGGGACTCTAGCATCCAATTCTCATGTTAGTCAATATATAAACTGATTAACGAGAAATCAAATTTTTCGGGATACTCTAAACTCCAAGACTTGTTAAAATCTCGAAATATTTGTCATAAGGGTATGAATGGAAAAATCGTTGAGGAAATTTGAATATGTATCAAACACTAGCATCATCACCAGCAAGGACCAAGATGTGTAAACCAATGCCTCGTCCACCCCACACCATCCCAGAAAAAAAAATCATTTATTAAGTCTAAACAGTAGCAAAAATTAAGATAGTACACATTGAATAGTGTCTAACAAAAGAAAAGTGCTAAAATAATATTATCTCAAAAAAATTCCGTACCCTCCCAGTTACTTTCTAATATCTTTGGTATCTCAAGTTTTGTGAAAGTTTCGATTTGCGTTTTTTTAAGTATTTTAACATACTATTTTCCAAATACCTGAAGAAAAACGTATGGATACTTAATCCAACGCAAATTAAATATCCGCTTTTTGGAAAGACTACAACAACTACGTGGTCACAGTGGAATTGTGATTGCAGTATTACTACTGACTTTAAAATTATTTATTTTCGCAGTATTAGCATACAATTATTTTTGTCTCCGAGTTGAACGATTAAGTTGCACATGTTTAGCTGCCTGTTTTTATACCTGATACTAGCATAGTCTTCTGTTTCTTTTGCTCGTTGTGTTCACTTTCAAGCTTATATAGTCTTCGATTTCGTTCATATCCTTCTTGACAGCATAAATATTAATTTCTCCTTTTCTACGAGAGTACAGTATTCGATGTGACATTAAGTCCTTCCTTCGATACCTGAACTTTGTAAAAAAATGTGATATATAACCTTCAACCGTTTGTAGTTATGTAGCGAAGAGAGAAACAAATTTCCTCTTTTATAAATACAGAGAAGAGACACAGGTAGAGAATCCTGCTACAGTTCCGCATTGTAACCATTGGAAGGTCATAGGGCGCCCAGGTCAGCACACTAGCATAATGCTGTTTGCTGAACGTGCTCTAAATGCGGAGCACGTGCTCTGCACGTACACAGTGTAATCCAAGGCACGTGCTGTAACACACAATGCTGGCAGGACAGGTACTAACACGGGGAATGCCAGCTTAACAACTATGATGAAAACAAGAAAAAATGACAAATTAATGTTCATACTTGTCACTGAAAGAGGAATGACACGTGCCAATACAACACACACTAGGATATCAAACGCGATAGTTGCAGAAATCATACGGGAAATGGATTCACTTTAATTTTTTAACAAAAATGTGAACTAGGGATGTTAACCCACACACACAATGGAACTAGATCAACAGTTATCATGTTAACTGACTACTTTAATGAAATTACTGAAAATTATCACTAAAAATTACAGTATAAAAAGGTAAAAATGTTGATATACTTTTAAACAGTTTTTCAAACAGGCAGAAACTGAATCATCATAAATTATTTATTTTTGTGATTTAATTCATTCGCATATTTCAGCACCAAAATATACCGGCAATAAACAGGTTTTTTTCGTTTTCCTTTGGTAGAAAGTTTCCTAAATTATCCTAAATAAATGCAAGTCCATTCCAAGATACGGCTTTTTAACAGAAGCTCTGACAGAAAAAGCACAAAAACACTTGTATATTATTATTCATCGTGAACGACATTCAGGAGCTGGGAAATTTACACCTCAGTTTATCAAACAAAAATATGATGAAATATTGTTTCCCGTACCTATCCGAGACGCATGAAAAAAATATAAAATTTACAATCATTCTCATCTAATGAAAATAGGAAGAAATGTTTCTTTCCCCTTAATTCTATCTCGATTACGAAAGCACCATATTTATCTCATGATTTAGTAGAGATAAAATTGGTAATTTTGGCAGCAAATTTGTATATTCAATCGTCTTAATATTAATATGGCAAAATTTCTATGCTAACTTCTAAGCACATATAAATATCCATCCGTTGCTATCCACCACAAACGAAGGGGCATTCAAACAATAATGATACTGAACGTAAGAAAATGTGAGGGCATTTCTCAAAGACAGGTGAAATGTTTCTTGCGACCATCATCTTCACGACAAAACAATAAGAGATGTATGCAGTTAATTCCTTAAGGATACGATGTTACAAAGATAAAATCTGGGACATGAATGTGTGACAAAATTGCACACCTACACAGATTTTCCGTCATATCTCGCAAAGCCGATGAAACTTGTTTCTGGAAAAGATGACCGCAGAATTGCTTTTTTATCTGGTGGTTTACTTAAGCCATTATTCAAATTTAAAAAAATTTCCACCCATCATTCAGCTGAAAAATCGGCTACCTGATGCCACAGTAGGTGCAGTGTCGTTGAACATGGTAGAGAACGCGGCAGGCGCCTTGCTCACAGCGGGTCAGTATACCAGCCCAGGGGAGAAAGGCGGACAAATTGGACTAGAGTCTGCAGCTCAAATTCCCGGGTGGAAGCTGAGGCGTGGAGGAGGGGATACCACCGCTACTTGCTAGACATTGGCTGAGGGCATCACTGAAACCCTATTTTCTGTGTAACCTACGAGGTGCATTCAAGTTCTAAGGCATCCGATTTTTTTTCTCCGGACTGGAAAGAGATAGAAACATGCGCATTGTTTTAAAAATGAGGCAACGTTCATTGTCAATACGTCCCAGAGATGGCAGCACCGTACGGCAGATGGAATTTTACCGCCAGCGGCGAGAATGAGAACTGTTTTAAATACTTAAAATGGCGACGTTTTCCTTACTTGAACAGCGTGCAATCATTCGTTTTCTGAATTGGCGTGGTGTGAAACCAATTGAAATTCATCGACAGTTGAAGGAGACATGTGATGATGGAGTTATGGATGTTTCGAAAGTGCGTTCGTGGGGTGCGACAGTTTAATGAAGGCAGAACATCGTGTGACAACAAAACCGAAATAACCTCGGGCTCGCACAAGCCGGTCTGACGACATGATCCAGAAAGTGGAGAGAATTGTTTTGGGGGATCGCCGAATGACTGTTGAACAGATCGCCTCCAGTGTTAGCATTTCTGTGGGTTCTGTGCACACAATCCGTATAATAAAAGTGGTAACGAATTGGAATCTGAATTACCGGTACATTAGAAATTCACTTCTAAAGTGCTTCAAAGTAAATCCGAATGTTAAACAACAGAAGATTTCTAGCCTACACCTCTAGTGCCATCCACTTCTTCCAACTGTTGTTCCGAGTCAAGCCTCTGGCATGGATAACTGTAGTAAATAATCCCGTCAATCTTATGTTTACTACGCGCTAGAATTATCACTCAAAAATTTGAGAACACAATGTTGATTGCTTCAATCGCTGCAAAAGACAAATGACATTTAAAAAACCAAATTTCTGAGAACCAATGTTTTGAAAATGTAGAGGCTTCGAACATTTACTAATAGCTAAGGGCGTTGCAATGTTGCACAAATAAAACAAAAGAGTGTTGAAAAAAAATCAATATGAATCTAATCCTATCAGAGTTCTATATTTGCAGATCCTTGCACTCTTAATCAAAATACAATTCTGAAAACCCACAGGTGGCAGTCCACGAATATATTGTTAGTGTTTGGGACGTTTCGTTATTCAGGTCATCATACTTGAGAACCAGAAAACGTACAGTCTTCACACAGTAACGAAGCACGAAGGACATCGGCCATGCTCGCAATTAAAAAGGACATCCTAGCGTTCATCATGCGCTTGAATAACTTACTTGGTGGAGTGACAGAATACAAATTTAATATCTATAGTTCAAATACCGATGAAGCAAAGGAATTTACTCCAAGCTAAAAAGTTTATAGTAGTTTCCCCAGCCATACTTAGAGTGCTGTCAAATCAACATCTGAAAGGAAAGGAATAACTTCAAACTTGTGCCCACCAACTACAACCCAAAAACCGCGGAGGCCATTTTATTTACTCCGTTGGATAACATTAGCTTCAATTTATCCTTACTCCTTTAGATAACATTAGCATCAATTTATCGAATACTTTTTTCGTGAGAAGTTTTCCTTCCCACCGAGTTTGTTGGGTGTGCGGTTAACACTCTGGCCTCGCATTCGGGAGGACGCCGGTTCGAATACCCGTCCGGGCATCCAGATTTGGGTTTTCCATAGTTTTCCCAAATCACTCAAGGCGAATGCCGGGATGCATCCTTCCGAATACCTTCCCGTTCCTTGTTCCCAGTCCCATCCCGCCTCTAATGACCTTATCCGTTGACGATGAGTAAAACAATAAAAAAAAGAATTTTTCCTTCCTTGAGTTACAATTGTCAAGTGTGTTAACTTTTCAGAACATGACTGGAATAGGCACGTTACTTTTTTCAGATTTGTGGAACAGTAAGCCTTTAATCGGATTAGTTTTAAGGATTACGTACAAATATGAAGTCTGTCCTGTAGCAGTTAAGAAAGCTAGATGTAATTATCTGAAGTAAAACTATGTCAAATAAATACTGACTGAATGCTTTAACATGGACTAATTTACATTCTAGAATTTCTACTTAGCATCCTGTCAAAGTAAATACGACTTAATGTCTCACTCTCCTCGAAGGATGTTTTAATCAAATTCTTAATTATTCGTTAATTCTTGGCAATTGCTACTTACCGAAGAAATTAGCTATTGTAAATATGTGGCAGCAAAAAGAGATAATGTGCAAGTAGTGGCAAAGTTTAACAGTATTTTTTTAAATTTATTTATCATCCAATTGGTACGCATTGAGTGTTTCTGGTCGATTTTCGATGTTTTTACTAAACATGTGAACTTGTTCTCCGCCCCGCCCCCCTCCGCGTTTTGTCTCATAAAACGTGTTGTAACAAGGGAATGTACCAAAATTCATGAATTTTGTGTTTTAGATCAAAGGTAAAAATTGATTCCGACCAAATTTTCACCCCTTTGAACGTATCCAACAGCAAGCGAAAGTTATCCTCCGGTTTTACATGAAAGGTTTACAACAAATTCAGGAGGAACCGCAAGATATTTGAAAGCCTCAGAGAACCAAGTTCGTGTTTATCTTCTTGCAGTAGAGCTCAGACTGTTCCATTGCTGTCCTTTGCGAGTTGTGCCCAGTACCGAGCTTCACGAAACCCAAACACTGCCCCTCCTTCCCTCCCTCAGCGTTAGCGCCGGACAGGCGGCTTGTATTTCCTGCGACCGCACACTGCCCCCACCCCGTGTATTTACCCCGTCCACAGGCTTTATTAACTCTGCGGTTGGCGCCGGCTTTGGTTAGCCGGCTTTTAATTTACAAGGGTCGTCTGTGGCGGGCACCAAACAAGCACACATAGGGACCGCGCAACAGCGTTTCGAACAACTCGTCGATAATCCATGAATCGAAAGAAAGACTTATCCGCGCTATTTACGTGTGCATTCTACAGTCATAATCAAGACAATAGATTTTTTTTGTCATTCACTGGAAACAAAGATACCCCTTTCGCTATTATCAGCCGAATTTCCACTTAAATTGATGTCGGCTGAACACAAACAGACAATCTTTAAAATATACAATGATATTAAGCCACGAAATATCCTACCTCTTAAACTTGCACTTGATCGCTTATTAGCAGTAGTAATGCCTTCTAATCAGACAAAAGGATGATTTAAGAATGTGTATCATTTATAAGAAAACGACAAACGTACTTGAATTTCTCTTAAAAAAATCATACTTTAAACCCCATTACAACGTCCCGTTTTTCTTCTAACAAAATAAACTTTTTTTATTCTGTAATCCTTCATGTATGAATATACAAAATTGCTTTTTATTTAGTGCTTCTTTTATTACAATATACATTAAAAAAGGTACATCAATAATTACAGCTGAATTCTCTTGAACGTTTCCGAATGTGGTGGTTAGGTACTTCTCGACTTTAATTATAGATTTTAGATAACCTGTATACATCTTGAAGTTCAACACTATTGACTGCATACGATGGATTTATATATATGTATTTATATATATATATAAAGGTCTGTTTGTGGATGAGAGTGAGAATAACGCGGGATCGCCGCAGTGCGCATGCGCGTCAGTTCCCAGCATACTTTGCGTGCATTTAGATTCCAATTGCAGCCGTGTCATCTGTCTTTCTGCTGAGCTGTACAAGTTTATAATATTTAAGAAAATTGATTCGTTTCAGTTCTGGATTTCAAACCACATCTATTCTATTTCAAGTCAAAAGAAACTATATTGCTAATAAAAAGAATGCTCAGTCATCAGTTCTTATTAAATTATTAAAAGGAGCATGGACTGAATTACCATAGCATCGGCTTCCAAAACGGTATGGCAGCAAATGAACCGATGAAAATGTTATGTCCTAATTTGACAGGATTCACCAAGGATTGCATATGAGCAACTTTCACTTACTACAATATAAATTCAGATTAAACATAAAGGTTGACTGTAATAAGTTTAATGTCCAGAATATTGGTATATATTACAACGATGAAAATAATATTAAAAACATGGAGCAAGTGGAACAACACACACGGTGCTATAGGCACATACTAACCCATTGCAATAATGGGAGACAAACTCACTATAAATTGATTAAACTAAATGAAGTGATTAGGTGATTTTGTCTAATGGTTTCAAGTAACGGGGGGAAACGAGCCATTCCCAAATATGATCCTAGTCCGTTGCTGAAAGTACAAAAAGTTTTCATGTCCAGGCGCGCCTGGCTGCCAATTAAGTTCTGCTTCAGAAAATCGACGCAGTTTTGCAACAATAGTAAGATCGTGTGAACTCTACCAGGGAGCTTTCCCCGAAGTTCCCCTCATTCTTTCTCCCCAGTGAGGGTGGCTTCCGTGAATCGTAAGACGAGATAATGCAGTCATTTGAAAGTAGTTGGAGTTAACACTAAGTCGTTTTAAGTCATAGCCCATTAGGCTTGGCTAAACTGTAGCGACCTACAGTTTCTCATAGTAAGCAGTAATCACATAATCAACGGTTACATGGTAATCCAACACCGCACTTGAACATCCGTCGGAGATCTGGCTAGTGCTTACCTCAATGTACAAAGTTAATCTAATCCTTAAAAATAACATTTTAGACTACAACATATAGTTTTAATAAATGGCCGATAGGCGTGACGCTCAAATGACGGGAAATGAAACTAACGCCGATATCCATGTTAGAGCTGAATAAATATTATAATTGAAGTTACCGACATCATTTTGCATACTGCGTAGCCCGCATTATACGTTTAGACAGTACAAAAATGTTTGTTTAGCATTGTGATACTGTGCTATTCGTCTGTATTAGTCGTCGATCAAATATAATGTACACAGAAAATACTGAAGGATACAAAAAAAAAACGTAAAGATAGTTTAAAAAACACTCATGTTTGTAATTATTGGTCGACTGATACATAAAAAATTTAAATCTATCACATTATAATGGAACTGTATTTTTTATCCACAAGATGTTATCAGAGCTTGACCTCGCATCAGAGGCACTTTCCAGTTTATTACCTCCTAACATCTACATATTACTAAAACAACGAAAGTATAATAATTTTTCGATTTAAATAACACCAAAAATAAGGAAAACAGAAGGATTTGGATAAGGGTTTACAGAAGGAAGTTAACCATTATGTCAACAGCAAGCAACAAATGAGTATGTTTCGGGAATGGTGAGTGAGGAAAGAAGTTTACGGATGAGTCTCGCATTAAGGAGATATAACGTAGTGGATCTCGTTTTAAGACAAACTGAAAACGTTTGAAGGAAAGAACTGCACCGAAAGAGAGATTAGTAATATCAAGAAGATAACTGAGCATTTAATTTCAGTGGATATGCTGAGATGAAGGCTTTACCTCGGGATACTAAGAGATAGAGGATTGATAACAGAAAAAAGTAAGGGATTATTTTTATGTTAAATATCTCCATACGAACGTGGATACATATTATTGCCCAAGTGTTGCATCAAGCGAAACGTAACTTAAATCGAACTAATATTTTTAAATGATATCTTGCACAATATTAAAAGTTTGACCGTTAGCACTTTTACTAGCAACATGTAAGACGAAATAATTAAACGGAAATGTATTCCGGAATGAAACCAAATTTTCAAAATATGTGAGGAAACGCTCTGAATACAGTTCAAGCGAATAAGCGAAGTGAAAACTCAGAAAAATTAAAGTTACCGACATCATTTTGTATACAGAGTAGCCCGCATTATTCGTTTAGACCATATATGGGAAACCCCCGGCCCCGGGCCGGATCCGGCCCTCCACCAACTTCAGTCCGGCCCGCGAGAGATTCAGAAATTTCAAATAAGCTTCAAACTCAAGTCTCTCATTAATTTTCATTTGATTTTTCTGTTTTTGTTAATTTGCTTTTTGTATGTTTGATTATGCTATTGTAATTCTAATAAATAAAAAATGTGTAAATTTTTATCGCCTTTTTATTCACTACTACCTTCTTATTTCTTACCTAGGGCCTGCGATTTCTTACCTACGGCCCGCGGCCTGATTAAGTACCGAAATTACGCCCTTAGCTAAACAAAGTTTTCCCATACCTGGTTTAGACAGTACAAAAATGTGTGTTTGGCATTAGGATACTGTGCTATTCGTCTGTATTAGCTGTTGATCAAATATGATGTACACAGAAAATACTGAAGGATACAAAAAGAAGATTTTTTTAACTTACTTCATGTTAATGAAAAACTTGAAAAGGTCGACGAGTAATCGAAATTTTCTTGCAGCTTACTACCAGATTGAACTTCATTTGATTTATATATATGGAGGGAGAGAAACAGAGAGATATACTTCACTAGTATAAATCTGTCAGGCGACTTAGTGGTTAAGTGAAATGCCCATTAATATCCTAGCGAACTGGATACGCGTCGAAGGAGTCCCCAGTTCGAGTCCGGCCTAGGGCATCAGTGATTTTAACCGAGTGTTGTGTCGTTCCTGTGTTGTTCTTTTACTTTCAATTATTAGAAACACTCGAATAAGCTTAATACAATTGAAAAAAATAAACATGGAGTCGGCTTTTTGGCGTGTAGAGTCGAAAGATATTTTTTTTAAAAAAAATATCCTTGCCTAGATCATTTTAATACCACACGTACATATGTGACAACAGTCTATTTGTAAAGCAGAAACAGAACAAACAATAGGTACATTGTTTCATTAATATTTTCTGTAGATAATATAAGAGTCTGACACATCTGTGAAATGATATCCGATTTTAGACTAATATTATCCTCGGTATGTGAGGACGCATTAACAATAAATAAGCCGAGCGTAGTAACTCTCTGGCCTCTCATATCAGATGTAAAGCCAAAAGGGAAAAAAGATATACAAGATTAATATGTTTGTGCTTATGTGTTTAAGGCTCGATGGCGAGTAAGCGCAGAGGCGAGAAACGATTTGGAACAGGGAACTTCAACGAACTCGATTGAGGCCTTTTGCAGTAAGGAATTCCCGTAATTCGTCTGGAGTGATTTCGGGAAACCATGGTAAAGCGAAATCTGTAAAGCCAGACGTAGATTTGAACCCAAATGCCGGGCCTCGGTATTTAAGAATTAACACACCCTAGTGACGCCCTACAGTATGCCTTTAATAAAGATTCTGGATTTTCTTACTATATGTAAGACAATCATTATGTTACGATCTAGTATTAACTGAAGTGAAATTTATGATGGCCACACAGTTATTATACTCTCCAAAACACAACTTAATTACTTGAAGTGACAGGTTATTTCACCATAAATAACTCGACGAATAAATTTAACTGTTAATTACATTAAACTCGACAGAACTTAAATGTTCTTGATCGAAGTGTTAAAATATTTAATTAAACCAGTGTCGCACTATGCCGATGAGAATTTTTTATTTTTATTGCGAACCAAATCAAGTGTTACATCTCCATTCTGAGCGAACTAGACAGAACTCGCAGGTCCAAGAGAACGAGAAGGTGTTTAGCATCAAATGTTCTCTACAGACTGTGTCAACATCAGCTAGAGGCCAGCCTTTGTGCCGAAACCTGAAAGTCTACAATAACCGAGGATTGCACTGAACAACTCTAAATCGTAATAAGCATTATAACCATACGGTAATCATGAATATTCATTAAAACTATAGAGAACTTGTCTGTCATATTAAAAGAAATTGTTTAGGGCATCTGTCTTCAGTTAAAGTAAAATGTACAGTTCATATGAAATGAAAATACTGTGCCATATAATAGTCACATTGTTTAAATGTTATGAGATAAAATTAAACGATAGGGAAAGTAACTGTACTGTTAGATAGAAGAAAGTGTTCCCTGCACAAAAATTATGAGAATTTCTAATTGCTAATGTATTGGCTAATCCTGTAATACTTGTAAAGTATTAACGTGGTAGTTATTTGCTTTAATTAACTGTCCAATCCAAGAACGTCTTTAAATTCTGGCAGAGTTAAGCCAGATGGAAATTATTAACGTGGTATTATTCAACTAGTTTACTGTCAATTAATACTCTCGATATTACACCACGCATGTCCAATATGATTCGATATTTGAAATCGAATACTGTAGACAGCATTCCCTTACAACAAATAATTTGAGCTTCTCAATCAAATGACAGGTTGATACTGTACATATGAGGACTCATGAAGCATATATTTAACTACTTCTGTTAATCCAAAATGTTTGTTGATACTTTCACATAAACACAAAATCTGATGTGACTGCATTCTATAAGAAATGATTGCTGTTATTTTTTAACGTGTATTTCTTTACTAATTACATTACGTACATCCCTCCCCCCTCCACTTCCAACCAAAATCAAACATTTCAGAAATCACGCACCATCACGACAATGAGTAGCTCTGCAAACCAAACGCCCTAACATTGTCAGTTTCTTAAACAATCTGTTAATACCAAATATTAATTAAATTAGAGTTAATTTTAAATAATACAAAAACTTACTGATTGCAAGTTCTGTGAATTCAATTACTAGCCAAACCCACGAAAAATAACGAAAAATAAGCTCCATGATATTATATAAACATACCGAAATATTGTAAAACGAATTTAAAATAGCTTAGTTGAATTTAAGTGACGTTCGCGTCACATACTGTATGAAGGCGTTTAGACAGTAGAGGAAAGTGCCCTATTCCGGACCCCTCCCCCTAAAGCGGACCCCCGGTCTCCTGCCTCTGCATTGTACTTAACTCTAGCAAAATCAAGTGTAAATAGTAGTTTTGGCTTCTACCATTCTGTAACAGAGAGCTCGTGTTGCACACTTTAATTGTTGATCGCCAAATCACCATTACGTGTTTTGTCAGCTAACCAAGTTTTTACAGTGTGCTATATTTTCTGAACTTCTCGTCGAAATTGGCAGGTAAATCTTCCAACCAATATACACTCTTAAATGATAAGGTTTTAGATTAATGTTTATCACTGAACTGTCTTGTCGAAACGTTAGGTTAAAAATCTATTGGGTTAACAAAATACAAGCTAGGGTTGCGCAAAGCGGACCTCCGTGAGTTGCCTAAACCGGACACCTTCTTTTTCATGCTTACAAGTCTGTCTATATCTCAAATAGAAGGCGAAAGGCCTGAATTTCTATGATCATAACATCTACGCCTTATAAAGCCCAATTGATGGAAGTTAAAAGAGCTAAAGAAGTAAAGGAAACTCAACAGAAAGCACATAATCATGATCGAGGATGCAAAAGTAGCCGCGGACGGAGGCATGGTTCAGCAGTAGGGCTTTGTAGAAAAGAGAAAGTGCAGGTGAAAAAGAGCCTTACTTTTGAAAAGAATGTGAAAGGATCAAATGATTGCATCCTCTGGATCATCGGAATTGGAGCTTCTTCCTGGAGTGTCCCCGCCCTAAGATAATGACAATTGGTGCATGTTCTGCGACAGGAAGTTTTTCGAAGATTCAGAAGGAGAACTATGGGTAATAAGCGTTAGATGTTCGTTTTGGGCTCATGTGGATTGTGCTGGGGCTGAATAGGACGTGTACATCTGTGGCTTTTGCCGCTAAATAATTTATGTTGTATTTTCTGTCTTCTTATATTGTAATCTATATATATATGATATATTTGTTATAAAAAAAAACACCACTAATTATCATATTACATTTTGTGATTCAGTTCATTTTTATTATTTTATTTAGTGTAATTTTTCCAACTTTTATGAGGGGTACGATTTAGGCAATTATTTTTCAAACCGCAAAAGTGTAAGGTTTTTTTTAATTTTTTTTTTAAACATTTATAGAGATAAGTTTAGATATTAGAATGTAAAATGTGCGTAACATAGTGAAGTAAATATTTCATGCTTTAAAAACAGTTGTTTTTTACTAATTTATATATATATTGTTAATAAAAAATAAAATGGGGCTCCGCTTTTGGGCAATTTCCTCTACTGTTGTATAAACAGACATGTGCAGTAGCAACGGAGTCGGCCAGCTATAAGGCAGTAACTCAGAGGTGCCAGACACAGCGTACTCACGTCATGCACCCCCTCCCCCTCCCCCAGCAACAGCAACCGCATACCAACATTCCCACGGGACGCCTCTCCCTTCCTCCTGCAACACCGACATTATTTATAGCAACGCAAACATAATCGCCGACCGACATCCCCGCCCACTGAGAAAACTTTTTTGTTTTACGCTGTTTTTGTTAGATTTTTTTGCTTGTACCATGTGGCCGGAGTGACCCCGCATCTCCCTGCAGGGTTTGGGTCCCCTAACAACTCATAATTCCTCCCTCAGCGTCCGTTTCGACAACAGTGGCCCCGGTGAATTATGTGTCGCGGGACTGCATAGCGCTGATCGGAGCAGGGGCTTGCTAACACCTGCTAACCCACGGACGCCTCTAGCTGAACATTAGATTCACGGTATAAAAACATTAATGTGCGCGATAGAGAGATGAGAACGTTTCTTCTATAAGACAATGTCTAATCGTGTTTCTTTAAATGATATTTAACAGCTTCCGACCAAAATAGCACGTACATTTTTTTCCTTGCAAAGCCCACCTGGCCCAATTTTTTGAAAAACCAGGGATAGGTGCTTAGCCGTTTTTAATTTCTTCGTGTCTTAAAAAAAATGAGTTCTCTTAGAGAAATAAAATTTGGGAAAAAATGATGGGCATGTCATTTAAAGGTAGACCGTTTGGTGTAAAGCAAAGAATTGTGACTGTGGTTCCTTTCTGCTACTTCCCACCTTATACTAGTAACTATTCAGTGATACAAGATTTTTATATCGTCAACGATAATCTAGAATATTCACATCTCTTATGTTGTGTAGTTTACTGCACAGGGAATTTTTTAAAAATGGAATATTGTGCAAGACGATAAATTAATTAGGTTTCACGAGGAGAACCACATCCAGAAAATCATAGTTCTGGCGTCAAAATTTTTCCGGTTTGCTACCGCGATCTGCAGATTTTACACCCTCGACTATTTTCTATGGGGCAGTATGTAGAGTTCTCCTGTAACAACAGAGGAGGACTTTACCACACCAATCCATGCACCTACTGTAGCACTGAATACACAACCACGCAAACTTAAAGATGAGCTGTAATTTCCGCAACGCCGATGCAAGATCTGCACTAAAGAAGTAAGTCAAAGCTTAGAACTTCTTTTGTAATTTGCTGTACTATGTAACGCTGTGTAGGTATCTGGGAGAAATGTCGATATGACACTCGTGACCATATCCGAAATGTTTACGAACGTCGACGCCATTTGGCACACCAACCATGCTTTTCCAGAAAAATGTCCCCTCCTGAAACATTTTCAGTTTTCAGATTATACACTTTCTTAATCACACTAAATATAGTTGACCTATAGAACTAATACTTTGTAAACGTGCAGCATAAACCTAAAAAGAAATTACGGTAAGTAAGTTGTACTTTTTTGTCGGTGTCTACGTTTTTTCTGCTTGACGTATTAATAAACACAGTTAGAACCTCCAAGGGGGAAAGTATCGGATACAGTAGACAACATACAGTCCCTTCCTCACATTAAATGTAATGGCAGAAAAAAACATTTCGAGTATCAGCTTTTAAATGAGTAAATAATTACTTAACCATTGACAGATAATGAATTGATTGACAAATGATGAATTGATTGGAAAATGATTCTTTTATTAGATTTGTTGCTATATCAGTGCAAAGATGGAGATTGTTGGCCTTTAATTATTTTAAACACGCGTGTGGTAGGTGTTGGATTTTCGAGCAGCTATGGTTATGTTGAAGTTCAGCCTGCACCGAAATGAGAAATAAGAATCTGTATTACAGCATAAGACATGATGAATTTAGTTCTTAAACATTTAATTTACCTTCACAAAAAAAATTGCCGTGTTGCTGACGTCATTACTATTGCCCATAGCTTTTCTCGCCAATTATCGGCGAGTAAGAGTAAAAAACATGTAAGATGTTTCCACTGTAAGGCCGGGCGCACATTGACGCGCAGTGAGACGCAGAGCAGGGCAGCGCAGTACTGCGCCGCACGTGGCCTGCGCCACGTTGTGATCACGACACAGAAACTGTGCCACACAGCTCACTCGGGCCGGTTTACAACGTAACACTTCTTGTGTTATTTATAATCTTGCTTTACTTATAATCATTTTCAACTATGGAATAAGATATATTGATTCATCTGGTGCGTAACCAACATGCGATTCACAATATCAGTCATAAAAAAATACATAAAAATTAAATTTAAACTAGAAATTTGGACAATGAGCTCAACAAGTGGCGAGTAAATTCAGCATTTATTTATCATACAACTATCCACTTACAATTTTCAATTTTCTTTTCTTTCTTTGAATTCATTTTTAATAAAACTTCGAAAAAGATTTATATGTATAGGCTATTATCACATTATTTGTTTTCTTATTATTTGTACTACATCATTCAATAGTGTCCCGAGAAACAATTTGTTGACACTGCTTTTTTAGTGTCAAGTGTTTATGTTCTGTTATATAGTTTTTTTAAAATAAAAAAAAAAGAGAGAAACATTCTTATAAATGTCATGTACCGTCAAACGCTAAGTAACTAAATAAATAACCACGAAAATACAGCGAGATTTTCTTCAGTTCTAATAGATATTTGAGCTTTGTCGAGAAAATAACAGGTTACATTATGCCGTGAATCTCCGCTCGAGTCATCCGGAAATTATCTATTGAGAATTCTCTTGTCACTTCAAAAGCCAGATGAGAGTTTCTTCTTTTCATATACTCACTTTTGTATAGTTTTATCTAACTCAGCTTCTGTTAAAGTAATAACAATTTTCCAAGCTCGTATCCCAATCTGATTCAGAAATCAAAAATCGAGTTTTTGCATCGACATGTTTTTAGTTACGCTTTATTGTCGGTTTTTCGCACAACACAATGCTTTTTAAACTGCCGCACGAAACTGTGCTCTAATATGCGCCAATCTGTGCTGCCCTGCCCTGCTCTGCGTTGCCCCTAATGCGCCACGCAGCTCAATGTGCGCCCCGCATGATAGCTATTTTCAAATTTTCGATGTACCTGCTCCTCTCTGCAAAGTTAGATTTACTTCTTCCTTGTATTTTAATGTAATACATGAAATTGAAGAAATAAATAACCAAAAGATATGCATTCAACAACAACATTAACAAAATCCAAAACATGGAATATCTATCTTTCATTTAGTGCGATCGACGGAGAGCATCTGTACATTTATTATTACTATTTATCATTTATTGCTCCGTTCACGTATTGCCATAAGACACAGCGAAGTTTTTAAGTTAGATTCTAAGCTCTTAAATTATTAAAACCCAATCCACATTGGTTAAGTAGTTTTCGCCAGATACTTTACCAAGAAAATCTCTAGAACATGGTCTCTAACAGACATACATATTTACAATTGATTAATATTTAGAGTTAATTGAAAATCGTACAATTTTTATATTTGAAATTATATCTGTAACATTTTTCTTAAAGAGTTAGGACTGACATAATTGGGCGTAATTTTCGGAAATTTTGGACACAATGCTTCCAACGTCGCCCCGCATACAGTCACTGGCCTAACGACAACAAATTGTGCAAACCCGCGTAACTTCCGGGAAAAGATTTCCCAGTAGAGCGTGTGCTGTATAAACAGCGCTGTTTCCCGAAAGCTGAGCCGTCCTCTGGGCACACATGGCTGAAACTTGAGATGCTATGCAAACGGCGGGCTCGTTGTGTAGTTGCGTACCAACAAACTCTTCGCCGTTGTTACATAATTCGTGAGACGCAGGCAGTCCCCCTGCCCAGATTGCTGGGGAGCAGTCGGCCGGTTATTTCTCGTATTCTGCGAGATCCTTACCCAAGGTCACGGCCGCCCGCATGCATCATTAATGGCCGGCCAGGGGGAGATCTGCAGGCAACCCTTAAATTGTTAACCACATTCAGTGTGGCCGAGGGGGTTCACAAAATCTTGTCTTGAAGATACCACGCTCCCAAACATGGGCAGTTACTTACTTGAATTTACAATCAATTATGAAATATACCGCACTGACAACTCACAAGTGAGACCCACAAATAACTGTTATTGATTGTTTGGTTTGTTGCTGATTCTATGCTAGTAGTCGTCTATTCAACCATGATTAGTGAAATTTCTGCTTTTAGATGCCGCGCTTACTAACACCTACACATCAGCAAACTTGTACGACTTCTGTTCGTCCACAGTTGCAATGACAACCTGCCCCAGCCTTGGGGAGAAGTGCGTGGCATTCATGACCAGCAAATCGGGCACTATTAGACTGCAGGGCACAGATGCTGTACAGATGAGCCTGCATGTAGTCATGAACCGTCATTCACTCTGATTTTTTAGCACTGGTTAGAAAAATTCGACAGATGGAGCTGAGATTAACCGGATTTAGAAATATTCAATGACGGAGACATTGATTAACATCTTTGACTTGTCGAAAGAGGAACTACAGTACGGGAAGCAACCAATATAGCTTATGTCTTCGTTTATTATATTTTGTCATGCTGGATTTTACGTTCTTTCGTGTTGACCAACATTCTACGTAAAAATCGTCCGTTCAACACTGGCATGCGGTTACCACCAAAGTAAAGACTCCTTTTTACTTGTGTTTGTTAATTCCAATCAAAGTTTCTTCCATAGAAAATAGCCAGATCGTTTCTTTTTATAGAGAAGCTTTTTAATTTCAAAACAAGATATACTGAGCAATCTTCTTCCACTGATACCAGCAGACTTTAAAATATTAAATCGAACTTTCTATTTTCTGGCAGAACACAGATAGGAACAAAATTGTACTGTCCCTGGCTTTATATCACGACACTCATTCTTTAGTCAAAGTAAGTTACTGAAGATTTTCTTCATAGAATGTAAATTACCACCACCTGGCCTATCATGCAAAGGTAAGGGGAAGACTTGATCGTTTTTTCTTTTTTAAGGTAACAATGTCTTCTTAATCCAATGTTACCTAAATCTCGTATTAAAATTATTAATTTTTAATTGTGACCACTATTCCTAATTCTTTGACCAATATCCCTCCAAGCCCCATCACCAGCATATGCCCTGTGCATTCCCAGCACTCTCTTCATCCTCCTCCTCTCCTGTTACTAAACTCGAACGATCAATGGATGTCTTATATCAGAAAAATAGTGAACTAAATACTTTAATCACGTAGCGTAAAAAAAAAAATCTGTCCCGGGTACGTTTAATCTAGAGTGGTTCGGAAGCTCAATGCTGGAAAATTTCTCAATCTTCACTTGTAAAAGAAATCCAATAAGCCAAACGAAAACTGGAGGAACAATATTGAAATAATGTGGCTGTGTTGGGGCCGAATGGCGCAAAATATTGCAAGCAGCATACGGCAGATGCGCGTTCCATCTGGCAGGCAAAAGAAGAAACCGAACAGAAAGGAGAACCTTAGCTAATAGAAAAAAACGTTTATAATTCAATAAAGTTGGATGTATTATTCATGAAAGTACTTTTGTAACTTTTTTAAAAAAAAAAAAAGTCAATAAAATGTAACCAAAAAAAAAAAAAAAAAAGTGGTAAAGGCGCTTTCAAAATTTCGTGGTCCAATCCCGGGTTCAAATTCTGGTGGGGGGGGGGGGAGGAATTTTAAATGTAGTGTTTGATGATATCAGCTACGCTACGACGTTCCGTGCTACGGATTCCACGTTAAAATATAAGTAGCGAAGAAAGGAACTGGTCAGCCCAACTCTGACATAATAGCTTAGTATACCTCCTTCGGGAGAAGGAACCAATCTTCAGGTTATGGACCAAGTTAGATAGTTTTACATTTAACCCATTGACGATATGAAGGAAATATTGAACGTGATAACTTTATATAGTTGGTTCGACCACCAAACGCTCTTTAATTTCTCTCTATCCTGACATTCCTAGAATCAGTGGAAGATTAGAGTTTAAACTCACTGATGTATTGCACACTAGGTACAATGACTGACAACATCGGCCCATGTAAGAAGCACTATTTCGTTTGGTCCAGTCTATCCTTCCATGCAGATTTGTTTTTTCTGTTGCCCATATAACGTAGTATCAAAGTCTTTAACTCAAACCTCACATTTGATTCTCATAGGCTCATAATTTTCCTGCTACCAAACTACCATGGTATTTCCGTAAAGAGTATTATTATCTAGATAAACGAAAGACGAATCTGTCGAATTGGTCGTCGCGGATATCCGAGGCCGAGTGCGTTCATTTAATCGTGACCTCTCTAACACGGGCCCAGAGATTATTATTACTTCGTCGATAGCGATCCTATTCGGTATACACTATCATCCTTTCCCTAAACATGGGTATTATTGTTTTGTCTACATCCGTTACTGTTCCGGAAATATAATGTTTCGGAATCTTCCCTATTTACGTATACTTCATATTTCAAAATGTGATTTATAAAACGCACTTGCTTCAAAAGAAAAATGATGGAATACCATTCACCCTTTTGGATCCCTCTAAAGATCAAGTATATACAGAGAAAAGACGCGTACATTTAACATCCACTCGAATGATTTTTAACCTATTTACAACCATTTACATACGGGGATAATTACATGGCGGAAATAAATATTTACATGGTATTGAGTGTTCTTTATCTCATTTTAACTTAGACAAATAATATGAACAAAAAGCTACGTGGCCCAGCTCGGAAACCCCCCCCCTCCCCACACACGTAGCTCAGCGTAGCTTTCCAGCCACCCCCCCCCCCCCCCCAGACCGAGCCACGCAGTTTATGCACACTCCCTAACCCAGTAACTCAGATTAACATGACTACCCGTGCTGTCGTTTTCCAAACCAGCTTATTTACGCACGAACATTCCTGATGTAAAAACTTAACTAAGTCCACAACCTGAAGGTTGATTGGATCCTCCCGAAGGAGGCATACTAAGCCATTGTGTCAGAGATAGGACGGCCAGTTCCTTTCCTCTGAAACATCCAGTTTAACGTGGAATCTGAACCACGGAACTTGCATATTAATCTCTTCATCAGTTTTGAAAATACTCCTTCCGGTACTAAGGTATTTGCAAATCTCTGCTTTCTTATGTTATTAATCCTATTTCCTTCTACACCCACACCTGCTAAATTAAATTCCCCACCAACAATGCCCATCTTTCAGCCACCTGTGATTTCTGAATATGAATTTATTTCCTCTCCTGGGAGCTCATTTTAGTCATTCATACCTTTGCTCTTTAATATCGCGTTGCTGACCATCACTTGGGCTTTTATCTACCCACTTTTTTGTCACTTATAGGGAATCTACCAGCCATTTTATACTGGTATAAGTTTATATTATTGTTCTATGCCGAGAAATGTCTGCATTGAATAGAAGGCACAACAGCACAGTTTTTTTTTTTGTAATGTGGTATAGTTGATTAGCCTTAATTTGCGGTCATATCATCATCACACAACCAAGAGATCTCGTAACTCAGAAATAAATAAATTTCCTTTAAAACTTTACGGTCTAGTGTTCTAATTCTGGCGCAGCCGTGATTTTTAAGAGCTACGATTAAGCACTTGAGATAAAGCAGGATGCTCAGTGATTCAGGTTCCACATTAAACTGTATTTCTAGCCACGACAGAGGCGAAATTCGCGGCAAATAGAAACTTTGGCATCAGATCGCAAGACCACACCAACTACATAACCGACCCTGGCAGTCCATTCTCTAGCAGTCGGGCATGGGTGGGTTTAATTACTGTGTCCGTTTTGAGTCATATGTACTGGTTAAATACAGTACCAGAGCTTGCTGTGGCCTGGCAGTCATTAAAAAAAATGCACCTTTTCTATTCCGAAGTAATATAAGCTACTTTCGCTTCGATCCTCCTGCTCTGTAGAGTGGCAGAGATATTTATGACCTCCTCCTATGTGCTCAAAACAATAAAAAGACCGCAAATAGAAAAATAGAAGAGTGGAAAGTGGTATTTCTAAACGACAGTAGGCCTACCGCAAATCTTTCATTCTGAGCCTGCATAAAAAACAGCTCGTAATGGAAACTGGTGTGCTTACATCTTTTATGATATATATTGACGGAGAATAAGACTTACATTCCACATTCAGACACCCACTATGAAAATTCAGTGCCTACGCTTCAAATCCAAGTCCAGCCAGGATTTTGTTTTTACGGGTGTCTCATCTGATCTTCACTTACGGTATATATTTTAAAAAAAGTGCCTTGTTCATATGAAGTACCGAAGGTTATGGTTGGGATTCCACATAAGACTACAGGTCCAGCCACTATAGAGGAGAATTGTTCGGCAATTTGAAACTCTGTCACCACATAGTAAGAATCAGACAGATTTACGTTACCATATCTTACTCCATAGTTACGTAAGTTTAGCGTGGAACGTTGTGTTTAATGTGTAGAATAGATTTTTTGTTATGATTTCTCTCTATCATGTAATACAGAAATATTTCTTATATAGTCTTATGCTATAAAATACATCTGTACAATTGTTTGTTGTAAGCACTTTCCCCGATACATTAATGTAGGCCTCAGAGGAACAAGTTGGAAATCTGTTCAGTGTTCTCATCTCTAAAAGGACCTAAGCACCGGTCTTAACTTTCTCTCAACATCTCACTCTAAGATATAGCTATCAATCATTATTTCTGCAGCAAAAGCAATGAATTCTTCAGTTAAATTGGCTTAGTCGAGATCCACTCGTACCTTCATTTGGGAGACAAATTAATTTAAGAAGACTTTGAAAGCATAAGCTCCAAGACGCAGCAGTAGTTGTTAATGTTGTAAAATCACATTTCTGAAACGATGATATCTTACAGAATGTAGTAACTGCTACTTTGAATAAGAATAAGACAACAGCTTACGTTAAATGTAGAAGTGGGAAACTGAAAATTGTACAATAATTAAAGTATTCGAAGAGTTTACTAACACTTATGTAAATGACACGTTATATTCCCTCAGACGAAACAAGCCTTTGAATCTGTTGTCATTCTGTGACGTAAGGGCTACCGAGCGTCGTTAATGACCATGTCTGGTATTCGGGAGGGCGCGGGCTTAAATACTCGTCTAGCCATCCTGATGTCGGTTTTCCATGGTTTACCGAAACCACTCTGTACGAATATTAGAATAGTTCTTTCAAAAGGCCATGGCTGAATTCCTGTCTGGTCCTCGTCTCCAGTCTTTTCCAGGTTCTAACGAACTAGACGCGGGCAAGTTGCAAAGCCCGAAGCAAAAGCGAAATGAAGAAAGGAAAAAGTACTTATTAATTATAAGGAAAAATAACCTTGACAGTTGAAGACCGTATACATTTTTGATCGCAAATTGTAGGAATCATTCCTTCAGAAAGTTGTGACAAAGGAATTTTCAACTGTGGTAAAGGCACTTTTGTTACTTTCGGGTGGCAATGCTACTATGTAGTGGTGGGCAAAGTGATTCACTAAAAAGAGCGGTTGTTCATTTGATCACTCAATGAAAAGAACTAGTTCTTTTAATCGTTCACTTGCTCAGTAGCTCAGTTTTGAGACCTTTTTTAAGGTCTCACCCCTCACAATCCGCTTATACCCCCTCTTTCAGATGGAAATACCCCCTTATGTCAACTTCAATAGAAATAGTAGACCTTTTTTTATTAGCTCTCCAGTCCACAAAACCCACGTGAGCTAGCTCTTCATGGTCTTCGGAATCAACTGATTCACCTAGAAGAACTACCGTTCACTTTTTAGTGAGCGACTGCTCACTCGCTCTTTTAAATGAATTGCTCTAAAGAACTGATTCACTCGCTAACAACCCATCTCTACTACTATGATATAACAGAATGCTTAAAATAGTCAGCACATCTCATAACGCTATCCCTGTATCTTTAGCCTATAGACAAATACAGGATGAGTCATATAAATCTTTCCGATTTCTAAGAGAAATGCAACGAAAATGTTTTTATTATTTGAAAGAACAAAGAATACAGTTTTAATTTACTTAGTTTTGATAATGATATCTTGTAAATGTCTACTTCCTTGGTTCAAATACTGACGGAGTCTATCCCGGAATTTGTCCATGACTCTGAATCGTATTCAGAGCAATATCATTGATTTCTTCAGTGATGGCAGCCTTCAGTTCATCGATAGTTCGGGGACGATGCCCGAACACCTTTTCCTTGAGGTAACCCCAGAGAAAAAAAAATCGCATGAGGTTAAATCAGGCAATTTGGGGAGGTCAAACAATATAACCTCGCAAAGAGATAAGATGACCGGGAAACATTTGTCTCAGAATTTCTATCAAACGACGCGATATTTTTATTTTTTTTTTTTTTTTTTTTTTTTTTAACCGAGCGTTTTGGTGAGCGGTTAACGCTCTGGCCTCGCATTCGGGAGGATGCCAGTTCCAATCCGCGTCCGAGCATCCAGATTTGGGTTTTCCATTGTTTCCCCAAATCTTTCCAGGTGAATGCAGGGATGCTTCCTTCAAAAGGCCATGGCCGAATTCCTTCCCGTTCCTTGTCCCCAGTCCCATCTCGCTTCTAATGATCTCGACGTCGACGAGACGTAAAGCCATAAGTAAAAAAAATGTATTATTTTTTATCATAATCTTCTTCACTAGCTTTTCCTAACATTAGGAGCCAGCTACCTTTAATGAGTTTCACTCATCTTCAAATTTGAAGCTTTGGTTTTTCAGCCGCCAAACATTCGTACTGCTAACTAATGGAGAAAGCGAATTGTTGTTACTTGTCTGCGAAATGTGGAACTATGTTGTTGTTTTGAGTATCAAGGTTTTTTTTGTGAAATGTGTAGTTATAAACCGGAGTTTGAGGACCATTCCAGTGTTCGTTTAAAATCGAAGTCGGGACGGACGGTACATGGATGCCGGCAAGTTGAAAGCTACGTGAATTCAGAACGGCGTAAAAGGAGTTTTAGTACTACACAGATTTAAGATATGAACTCATTTCCCTTTACCGTTTATTTATGTTTAGACGTTCCTATGTCACACAGTTCTCAGAGTAAATTATAACAATCGAGATGAAGTTAGACAACAAGAGTCATTTCTAGCTGATCAGTATACAGATATACCGTAGTCGTCAACTCGTGCTCTTCCAAATCGGATTTCCTCGACAATTTTCATTAACCTTTCTACTAGTTTCAGACATCTTCTCTCCAGACTAAATTGTAATAATCAACTCAACAAGTTCTGATGGAATATCAGAAATCTTACACAAATGCATTTGCATGCTAGTACGTTACACAAGTAACCTAACAGTTACGAAATATCGACTGTGGCGCTTGATTTTGATCATTACTACCTCAATATCATGAGTTAATGGACCAATCAACTTCATTTATTTCTTGCTTCTAATACAATTTTTCATAGAACTAAAGGTAATCGCTCAAATTAGTCCAAATATTCCACCATTTGAAATCAACCGATGTTTGTTATATTGTCACTGTGTGTATCTCTGTCACTAACAAGCATTAATACTGTAAGCGGTCTTTTTCTTTTAGTAAATAAATAAACCAGTGTGTTCAGTTTCCTATTAATGTAAAGAAAATTAAAGTGTCTGAGAACATCGTTATATATGCAATGTATAACCTACGCAACAGAACGGGGAACTAAAGCTCATTATAACTACAGAAATACATTAAAATCTGTGTTGGAATGCTGAAATTGAATTGCATTTATCCAGTAGATTCAGCCGTTAATCATGATAAATAGACCATGACAAAATTCGCCAATGACCAAACTGGAGCTCTCATCCCTGAACTGCTGCCAAAACACAGTCATTGTGTTGCCAATTTATAGTTCACAAATACTTAGCCAAACCTATCCGTTTACTATAGTAAAATGTGACGCTTTGTCCTAGGTCGGTCAGAACGAAGAGCGTTCAAAACAGTAGACCTACCCTTGATTTCAAATTTGTGTATTTCGTCGTAGGCCACCCTTCATTACAATGGGTTCAAATTAAAATATTATTTTTGTGTATCAATTAAGATCTTACATCTGTTTTGTACGTAGTCTCCTACCTCCTGTACTAACATGAAGTACATTACAACTTAATTGTTATATTACAAATCATTTTCCGTTTCCCGTTCTTCTCGTTGTTGACAAGATTACCAACACTGAAACATATACATAAAACACAAATTCAAGGAATACTATTGGTACTACGGTATACAATATTAAATGTGAAGTTACTTCTATGTGGCCCTGCGTAAACTAATTGTTCAAAATAGTCGCCCAAAACAATAAGTTACGAAACATTTGTAGAATACAAAATTTGTCATTCAAAGAATTCAGTAAGTGAGATATCAAAAACGACACTCTCCTTCTCCCTGAATTATCTCTAAGTATTTTTCAAACAGAACAATCCCTCCTAATAACGAGTAGCGATATTCTTTCCGTTACCATCCTGTTCGGACCAATTTTGGCAACGATCCAATATTGGCCATTAACGATAACAAGAGATCGTTATTAGCTTTCAAACGAATAACTTCCAAACCCGACTGACAGATGACGCATCTGTTCACAGCTGGATTACAGAGCCCTCTTGTACCGCTGCCGCGAACAGCGATCTTGCCACCGCACTCCGCCATGTGGCGCCGCGGCGGAAAGTGGCCGTACTACTTGCTGCTCCCAAGCAGAGATTGTATGCCAATGCGAGATTTCATTCATGTTTTGAGTTAGACGAGTGGAGAGGGGATACCGTGAATGACCAGAGTACATACTACGCGCAGACGCATTCGTTGAATGACTGAAAGCTACAAAATGTACCAAGACAATCACTTCACTGCGCTTCTGTTATTATCAATAATAATGGGTATTAAAGTAGTCTAATCGAAATTCAGTTGTTAAGATGACTTGCTAACAGATGACTAGTTCGTGGCGTTTTATTTCGACTGTCTCTAGAGGGAAACGGCATTTCACTAGACGTCATTGAACTAACGCACCGGAAATCGAATTAAAATGTACCTAAATGTAAAAGTTCTGAGTCATATTGTAAACGCTACCTCTGTTCTTGTTTGTTATCATCCGATATTTGGGCATCACAAATTTGATTTTACGAAATCTTATCAGATTAAACTTTTGTTTTCCGTGATAACGGATTTTCAATATTGATCTTTCGATTCGGTTAATATTACTGTCGTATTTTCGCTCCTTGTATTGGTTTGGGTTATTTACATCTATTTTTAGGTAATTTTAATTCCATTTTCTGGATATGCTGAAGAGTCACGATCTAAATGTATTCACACAGTTCCAACGCACAAAAATAGTTGATTAATTGACAGGGCAAAATTGTGTATACAGAGATTGGTATGGTATCAAATTCTGACAGCAGTGTACAGGCGAAACGATATTTTCAGACAAACATCCAAGTCCGGCTTTGTTGATCGAAAATTTGAAGGAGAGAAAAAAAAAAAAAAAATAGATGTTTCGGGGACAACCAGCAAGGCCACTTCACTAAAGTGACTCTATAAACTTAAATAATATTAAGTTATAATTCTACTACTTCATAGTCAGATTAACAGAACTGATCAGAGTCGACAGTTAAAAGGTCAGAATTAGTATGCTTCCAACTTGTTGCTGGTTTTTTTTTTTTTTTTTTAATGCAAGGTAAAGTTTTAAGTTGAAACTGCTCAGTGTTCCAAATCTGTAATGTTTGTATGAAATTGTCACTACGGCAATATACCATTTTTTTATCAATATAAAGAACTAAATACTCCTGGGATACAAGTCTTTTTCTTAGTCTAAAAAACAAACCGGTGATAATATTTATAAGGACAGCGCTACTCACAAATATGCCCTTCAAAATAATAGCATCAAAGAATTTACCCTTCACCGCAAAAAGCTGAAGGACACGATTGGATGCTGAGGTGTCAGAAAATAGTTTAATATCTTCAGAATTTCACTTCATTTAAAATACCGTGCATTAACGATACGTCAGACCTGATTACTAACAGAAATAGCTACATAAAAGAAATAAGTATCATCTGATAAAGTGACTCAAATCGTTAAACGAAACGAGAAAATAATAATAAAAAATATAACTGAACATTTTTCATTAAAAAAATTGACTCAGTTAACCAACATTTATTAAATCTATCAAATGACTCACACCTATAACAAAATTTTGTGCAAATGTAAAAAGTCAGTAACGGGCTTAAAGAATGTGGTAGAAAGGATGTTTATCATTTAGATACGTCGGCAATGTAAGACCGATAAAATTCGGTCAACATGGGCCCCGTGCAGTTGTGTGAACATTGTACATACATTCCTTACACCCTGAACTACCAAAGCTTCCGAGACAAACGTCAGAAGGAGAGAGGATCCGAAACTTCGTTTCGAACGCTATCAGCGGGGCAACTGTCTTGCCACAGCCAAGTTGGCTGACAAATGAGCAAGAGGAAGCAAGTTGGAGACTGAAGATCTGAAGCTTGATGAGCCAACTCACAACTTTGGAGTGGACGTGACCGACTTCCAGCAAACTCTCGACACAATGTCTGCACTCTACCGACTCAAAAGTTTCGGAAAAAAAACGTAGAATTGTTTTTCTTCATTGAAAATTATTAGTTTAGAGGAAAAACAGCATCCATAAACAAGCCGGATTACTGCGTGTTTAAATGCGAGCCTGATGTACCATTCAAGGTAATAATAGTATACTAATAGACGACCAGTGCGAAAATTTCGCGAAAAAAATGATGTGAAAAGTGAAGTTGAATATGATGTCACCAAAACTGAGTCATTACTCTTCATACTCCTACTTCATTAATCGATTTTGGTTTAAAAACCAGGGAGATAAAAGGCGCGAAAAACATAAAACGTATTTTAAAAATATTGATATTTTTACCGTTTAAGGGTCGAATTCCGAAAAATTCCTTTCTTAGAATATAATGTTACCACGGCGGAAACCTTAGTCTTTAATATGATATCTCATTTATCTATATCAGTTAGATATTAAGGGAGATAAATAGCTCGTGATACAAAACTGCGTAATAAAAAAAAATATTCTTTTTCCCTTTAATGGTTGAATTCCAAAAAAAAAAATCCTTTAAAATATGATTTCTCAATGCTGAGCCATTACTCCTTATAATCCTTTTTCATTTATCGATTTTTGTTAGATATCCAGGGAGATAAATGGCTCGAGATATAAAAAACGCATTTTACAAAAACTAACATTTTTGCCCTTTAACGGTCGAATTACGAAAAACTCCTTTCTTAAAATATAATGTTACTATGGCGGAGACCTTATTCTTTAATATGATACCTCATTTATCTATATCGGTTAGATATTAAGGGAGATAAATCACTCATGACACAAAAATGCGTTATAGAAAATTTTATACTTTTTCCCTTTAAGGGCTGAATTCCAAAAACATTCTTTCATAAAATATGATTTCACAAAACTGAGACAATGCTCCTCATAATCCTACCTCATTTATCGATTTTGGTTAGATATCCAGGGAGATAAATGGCTCGAGATAGAAAAAAAGCATTTTAGAAAAAATTACATTTTTGCCCTTTAAGGGTCAAATTACGAAAAGTTCCTTTCTTAAAATATAATGTTACCACAGCGGAGACCTTATTCTTTAATATGATACCTCATTTATCTATATCGGTTAGATATTAAGGGAGATAAATCGCTCGTGACACAAAACCGCATTGCAAAAATATTGATACTTTTGCCCTTTAAGGGTCGAATTTCGAAAAATTTCTGTCTTAATATATAACATCACTAAAGCGGAGATCTTAATCTTTAAAATGATACTTCATTAAACGATTTCAGATAGGTATCCAGGGAGATAAACGATTCATAACACAGAAAACAGCATTTTAGAAATATTGACATTTTTGCCCTTTAAGGGTGGAATTCAGAAAACTTCATTCCTTAAAATATGATGTGACCAAAGTGGCGACCATAAGCTTTAAAATGACACCTCATTCATTGATTTCGGTTAAGTTTGAAGAAAGATACAGGCTTGTGACAAAAAAATACCTTATAGAAATAATAGTATACTAGACGACCCATGCGAAAATTTCGCGAAAAAAAAAATTCGGTGAAAAGTGAGGTTGAATATGATGTCACCAAAGCCGAGTCATTACTCTTCATACTCCTACTTCATTTATCGATTTTGGTTGTATATCCAGGGAGATAAATGGCTAGAGACACAAAAAACACATTTTAGAAAAATTGACATTTTTGCCCTTTAAGGGCCGAATTAGGAAAAATTCCTATCTTAAATTATAATGTTACCACGGCGGAGACCTTAATCTTTAGTATGATACCTCATTTATCTATATCGGTTGGATATCAAGTGAGATAAATGGCACGTGACACAAAAATGCGTTATAGAAGCATTTATACTTTTTTCATTTAAGGGTTGAATTCCAAAAACATTCTTTCTTAAAATATGATGTCACCAAATCTGAGACATTACTCCTCATAATCTTACTTGATTTTTCGATTTTGGTTAGATATTCAATGAGATAAATTGCTTAAGACACAAAAAATGAATTTCAGAAATATTAACATTTTTCCCCTTTAAGGGTCGAATTACGAAAAACTCCTTTCTTAAAATATAATGTTACCATGGCGGAGACCTTATTATTTAATATGATACCTCATTTATCTATATCGGTTAGATAATAAGGCAGATAAATCGCTCGTGACACAAAAATGCGTTATAGAAAAATTTATACTTTTTCCCTTTAGTGGTTGAATTCAAAAACAATTATTTCTTAAAATATGATTTCACAAAGTTGAGACATTACTCCTTATAATCCTACTTCATTTATAGATTTTTGTTAGATATCCAGGGAGATAAACGGCTCGAGATACAAAAAACGAATTTTAGAAAAATTAACATTTTTGCCTTTTAAGGGTGGAATTACGAAAAATTCCTATCTTAAAATATAATGTTACCATGGAGGAGACCTTATTCTTTAATATGATACCTCATTTATCTATATCGGTTAGATATTAAGGGAGATAAATCGCTCGTGACACAAAAATGCGTTTTAGAAATATTTATTCTTTTTCCCTTTAAGGGCTGAATTCCAAATACATTTTTCTTAAAATATGATTTCACAAAGCTGAGACATTACTCCTTATAATCCTACTTCATTTATCGATTTTGGTTAGATATCCAGGGAGATAAATGGCTCGAGATACAAAAAACGCACTTTAGAAAAATTAAAATTTTTGCCCTTTAAGGGCCGAATTACGAAAAATTCCTTTCTTAAAATATAGTGTTACCACGGCGGAGACCTTAGTCTTTAATATGATGCCTCATTTATCTATATCGGTTAGATATTAAGGGAGATAAGTCGCTCGTGACACAATAACGAATTGCAAAAATATTGATCCTTTTGGCCTTAATATATGACGTCACTAAAGCGGAAATCTTAATCTTTAAAATGATACTTCATTAAACGATTTCAGATCGATATCCAGGGAGATAAATGACTTGTAACACAGAAAACAGCATTTTAGAAATATTGACATTTTTGCACTTTAAGGGTCGAATTCCGAAAATTCCTTTCTTATAATGTGATGTACCCAAAGTGGAGACCATAAGCTTCAAAATGACACCTCATTCATTGATTTCGGTTAAGTATGAAGGAAGATACAGGCTTGTGACAAAAAAATACCTTATAGAAATAATATATATGACTATTAGTAAATTAGATGATTTAGACCAAGCCCGATGGGTGAACGGTAACGCTCGAGCTTGACATTCAGAAGGAGATGGGTTCAACTCTCCGCCCGGCTATCCAGACTTTGGTATTTAATGGTTTTCCGAAATAGATCCGGGTGAACGCAGGGATGGTACATTCAAATGACCATGACCAATTTCCTTCTCGCTTATAAGGTCCTTTCCGTAATTCTCCTTGGAAAAACTTAATTTAGCGTCAGCTTGACTTCTAACAAATTTTTTAAACTTTCGTTAGCTAGTTTTTGTGTTTTTTATGTATGTGTGTTTGACCATACGAGCTATGCCAAGAAGTTCCGTGGTTCGGATTCCACGTTTAACTATATGTTCCAGAGGAAAGACACTCGGTGTACTATCTCTTACACACTGGTTTCGTAGGTCTCCTTCGGCAGGATCCAACCAATCTTCGTGTTGTGGATTTAGTTATTTTCTAACCTTGTTTTATCGTCTTTTTCACCACGTCAGTGAAAAAATGCATTGTTTTTATCTTTCAGAACAACTAATGTATGCTATTTGTATTTGCTTTACTCCTTCAAAGAAAAAATACTTACACTTAAGTTCCGTTTCACAGCTTGTCCTCTTATGCTCAGATAACAATGATTATGCCTTGAATATTAATAATAAACTTTACACCTCCCACCTCGTAACTCGTAACTCATTTTTTTTCTTCTTTAAATACTTTAAAGAATTTCTCGGTCTCAGCCAAATACCATACTTCGCACTAGTTTCATTTTTCTACAATTATTTATTTATTTTGCGTATGATGCTATTTGACATGTATACAATTCAAATTTTGTTACCAAAATTCCATCAATAAACTTTCTGCATGACTTGTCTTTCTGAGTCGTCTTCTTCGACTGTTCTTCACGTTTTATAGATACTCGTTGGTGCTGGTCGTTCTCCGCTATCATTATTCGTTCACGGTACCTTCAACTAAATTAAATCTGATACTGTTTATATTTACATCACTTTCATGTTATTACAATAAATACATCATCATCAGCAGCAGCATCGGCTACGAAGTGCGTTTGTTGTATGCTCCTGGCCTCCACTCCTCTCCCCCTTTAAAGACTACGATGTAAACTACAAGTTTCGGCCGGTGTTGGAGACTGAGTCTAAAATCTCATCGCTATAGCGCACAACAAGTACAACATAAGGGAACGTGCACAAACTACGTGGCTCGGTCCAGGGGGGGGGGGAGGGGTTAGCCAGAAGGCTACGCTGGGCAACGTGGGGGGATGGGGGGGGGGTTTCCGAACCAGATCACGTAGCTTTCCTTTCATAACATTTTTCACAGTTAAAATGAGGAACAGAAGTCATAAAAGCATGTGAATACTCATTTCCCTCAGTTAATTATCTCCTTATGTAATTTACAACAGTCTGACAAGAGAAAACAGTACAAAATGTCTTCTGGAATCAAAAGGGGAAAAAAGCTACGTGCTACGTGGGGGGGGGGGGGTTCACAGGAGGCCAAAATGGAGCTACGTGATTTATGCACGTTCCCTAATGATTAGATTCTTAATAAACAACACCAATGCGCCTGCTTTTATATCTGTTTATTTTTCCTCTCGTGTTTCACCAGACATCGATACGCATTTGGTAGTAAAAATTCAAAAAATGTTGTACTGAAACTCTGTATTAAGAATAAATTAACTAAACAACTGCGGGTATAATGGTCGAAAACAACATTGCATAAAAAGATTTATATAAAAATGAAAACAGGTCTTTTCCCATGAACAAATTTATTTATAGCCGTCAAAAATACTTCGTACAAATAACAGAAAAATCATGTTGTTCATTTTAATATAAAGTGATTTACATCGTTAAATAACACTATGTAACAAAAAAAAAAACTTTTTGCTTGTTTAAGTAAATTTATGCTTGTTTTGGATGAATTGGGTCACAACTGAACTACACTGAACATTCCTACTTTTATATAATCATTTATTTGCTTCTCTATGCCGAATAATATGAAATTAATTGGTTAAAATTATATTAGCTATGAACACTTTATATATGAGATGATTGAACGATTCAGCTGCATTTAATCTGTTTCATATTCACGTTATTGATTAATAATTGCGTCTTCCCGTTGCTGTAAGCATAATCCAGACTGTTTTTGTTATGTGTGCGGCGTCTTCCTGGGCTCGAAAGCAGTAAAGCATAGAATAAAGGAGCTAACAACTTCTGCTTAGCATACAGGTCTTATTTTGGCATGCCTGTGCGAGACCAACACATGAACTGGGCACTACATGTGTGTGGGTGTTACAGATCCACTCTTGAGGCCTGGTATAGAGGAAAAAACAGAAAAATGAAATTTGGTGTACCTAGAATTTGGCGAGAACCAACAGATCACCTCTCCAACTGCTATTTCTGTGTTACTGACTGGTCTCATCATAAGAGGTGTAAAAAAAAACCAATGTTTTAGCATATCCAGACTTGCCATCATCTCTTAGGCCCATTCCACATGGTGAGGAGCTTCCCATTCCTCCTCCTCCTCCACTACTGAATGAGTGTGAAGACAGTAGTGAACCAAATACCGACATCGGCCACGGAGAAGACTTCTCAGAGGATGAAGATGCTACACCTCACTACCCCACATAATATGAGTTAAATGACTAGATCAGGGATTTAGGACTTACAAAATCCAAAGCAGAAATTGTAACACCTAGACTAAAGCAGTGGAATAGTGGAATCTATTGAGTAAGAGTTGCAAGATACCCCTTGTCAAACAGAAAAAGATGCTAATGCCTCCCTTCCATATTAAGCTTGGACACATCAAGCAATCTGTAAAGGCATAGATACAACATCAGATGCAATGAAGTACCTCCAGAATGTGTTCCACAGACTCTCAGAAGGTAAGATAAAGGGGTGGAATTTTCGAGGGCCCCCAAGTGAAGAAATTACTTCGTGATGACACGTTCATCAGCAAGCTTCTACCAGTTCAAAGAAAGGCATGGAAGAGCTTCGGGGATGTTGTGAATGGTTTCCTAGGTAATCACAGAATGGAAAATTACAGGGATGTGGTAGAGGGTCTTTTGAAGAACTACAAAGCAATGGGGTGCAGAATGTCTCTAAAGCTGCATGTACTCCACTCGCATCTAGATGTTTTCAAGTCTCATATGGGTGCATATTCAGAGGAACAGGGTGAAAGATTCCATCAGGACTTAAAATTGTTTGAAAGAAGGTACCAGGGGCAGTACAATGAGCGAATGATTGGTGATTATATCTGGGGACTGATCAGAGAGATTGATGTAACGTATAAGAGGAAATGTAGGAAGTCAACACATTTTTAAGCACGTTTGTACATGACATGAAAACATTTTCATGTAGTTTACAACTTTTATAATTTATATTACTGCATTTACATTTTTTCAAAAGTTGTAAATTAAGAATTTCTTTTTTTTTTTCATGGGCATATGTAAACGAGCATTTATTGCTCTAAATAAATGCATTTTCCTAAAATTAAGAAAAATCGATGGCATTTCGTAAAAACAATTTCCCACAATAAAAATTGTGTTTTCATAGTGTTTTGAAACACACTGCATCAGAAACAACAAAAAAATTAACTCAAACAAAATTTTGTTACATAGTGTAATTCTCCACTTCTCTGGTGGCAAACTAATATTCATAACAGGAAATGAAAAACAAACATGATTCGACATTGGAGCTATATGCTGGAAATATTATTCACATCATAGATTTCAGAACAGGAAATATTTCAGACCAATAACCGCAATGCTAACTGCAACGTTTCAAAAGAAAAATCAACAGCTTTAGGTAGTTTTCCAAATTGTGTTTGAACGTCGAATACTTAAGAATACGTTCATTACGCTATCTAATAGTACTTTTTTCCGATTTCGCCGCGAATTATCTCAGCTCAAACACTTATCTCCCAAACACACTATAAGATACAAAAATAACTCATCAAATTCTCAGATGAGAGAAAGTGAACAATTTTTCTATTAAACGCCGCACAAAGGTTAGCCACGCACATAGTGATAATTAAAACAAAATACATGTTGGTCAAAGAATTGATTATCCTTAAGAGGCGTCGAAAACAATATTTAATGAAGTTCTATTAATCAAATCACAGGACTTTTACCAACATTACGCAGGATACAGTAATGTGAAGACTTCTTAAGCCTAAGTTCACTTAGGAAACACACATAGTATATAATACAATTCAAACACTTGTCAATGTTATGGCAACGGTCTCGAACATACTACACGATTAGATTACGACTATCACCAAATTTCTTCACATAGAATATCAAAAATTTCAAAACACAGCACAAGTTAGTGAATCCTAATAATACTATAAGTTATCTCAAAAAGAAGAAAGTAGAAACTAAATCGGTAACTAATATTGATTGAAACAAGAAAATGAAATCAAATAAGACACGTTCTGTATAAAGGAACAAAGACACATTTTGCTCATCCAGTGGAAAAATGTTAAAGCAGTTAATTACCTTACAACCACTCAAAAATAAGTCATATTTGGATACGATTTCCGAAACAGTTGAGTTCTAGAAGTACTCACTACACAATACGAATACTCATGTAATATCTTCAAGAGCAATTTCAATGCGGACTGATATGCTGCATTATAAGCTATTTACATGACAAGCGAAAATGGATGTTTCTAATGTTGAAACGGTTTTGGTAGTTATCTACAAAAATAGAATTATTCGGATCGAGAATTCTTCACTACTGGCCAATTTTTAACCATCTCACAGGTTTTCAAATATGCTGAAAATAATTAGCACATATTAAGGACTCAAAACTTTAAATTTCCTTGAGATATCCACAAAAATTTAGTAAATATAATATATTTCACTGCTATCTGACACGGTGGAAGAAATAATTACCCTAAATTTTGACCTCAACTGAAAATCGAGTTAGAGAACTTACACTTCAACAGCATAAAATGTCAACTTACGCCCCTTTAAATTAATAATGAAACAAACAGTCCATATTGGTAAGTTTGACGAGTGTAGCTAGGAAGCGATAAAATCTATTGTCTTTAAACTTTACCAGTATTTCGGATGTTGTATGCTGGCAGAATTTATCCATACATAGTCATACATAGTAACACTTATTCTTGATTTAGCGACAAAAGAGGCTGAGATTCATCTATTATATGGGTACCGGATGTAGATGGAATAAATTTAAATTTTAACATGCCAATCTGCGAAGAAAGAAAAACTAATATCATTTAGAATTCAAATTACTAACGCCAAGTACAGGATTTGTATTTTGTTCCGCTATGTACTGAATTGTCGCAAAAAACGGCATAAACTGATGATTCTCAAAGTGTAGACTCCTAGTTATAACATCTGTCATTTCCTATTACTGAAATGGTCCTGCAAACTTAAGATGTACCTGACGTTTCTAACATAAATTTGCGTTAAATCGTAAACTAAATGTAACAGCTACTTCAATAGTAGCAGTAGCTTCCCCCCCGGAGCAGAATTATTAATACAATTCGCGCTTCCCCAAACCGTCCGCTGTTTAATGCTCTTATTTATTACACAGCTTACTGCCCATTTGATTTACTATGACAAGAATAACGACCGTATTACAGGCGAAAGGGGTATTACCGAATACTCTGCTTCTACATCACATGGGTGCTTTGAGGGATATGCGTTCAAAGGGAAAGTCGTCAAGAGTCAAACTATTTTGAAAATTTCTTTTCTCTAGAATGGCTATAAAAAGACTTCTTCAGCTTTAGTGTTGTAAACAAAACTAATTACTAGCTAAAGTATCGATTAAAGCATCAGAAAGACAAATTTGTTCAACTTCATCCACTGTAGAATATTATCAATCATAATATTTAACATTAAACAAACAAAAAAAATAGTTTAAACAGGGGTAGTTAAAACACTTTGGGTAAATTAAGAGTTATGAAGATGGGATTGTCATTAATTAAGATACGGCAAAAATATAGCAACTGTTAGAAGTGTTTAAATATTACTTTCATTTCCGATCGCTGAATTATAAAGTCTTGGTAAAAAAGTGAATGAAATTCAACGTTTCCATTTAAGCCAAAGACAGACACATTTTACTCGACATCTTTAGATGAACACATGCCTGTTTCTTAATTCTTTCTAACTGCATCGATAGTTTTGCAGCATTGTTGTTGAAAGCTAAGCGTGTAAGGTAAATTCCACAAAAAAAAACTTACTTTTTGGTCTTAAATGGTGGAAATCATATTGTTCTAAATGAAGTATGGAAAAATTATACAAACCTCATGACGAAATACAAGAATTCAAATTCTTAAAATAAACATGCAAAAATGATTTTCATAAAAAGACATAGCTATTAATTATCTCTCTTTCAATATTTATGCATTCTCCTAACAGCTAATCATTCAGCTGTTAAATTAAACGAAATGTTAGTTGTCAATTACTGTAAACTATTTAAGTTTTGCAACTCTCATATTGCCAGTTTCGTAGTTTGCGGAACACCATTTTTTTATTTTTTTTTATCCTACCGGTGGTTTCTTTGAGATTTTAATGATTTCGCTGGAACAACCTACCGTTTATCTCAGAAAATGTGAATGCAACCCTTTAAAACATTATGTTACCATAAAATATACACAATTTGTTTTCACGTCTCAACTCCAACAAATTGTTTGTTAATTACTTAGGCTTAGATATTATGTACTTACCCATTTGATCAGTCAAGTAATTAATTCATTGCGCGTGAAGCAGTAGTATTTTCTGTACCATTTCTTTGCCCATACGTTTAATCAAAAATTTTCTCCAGATTTTAATTATATTCCACTTATTTTAAGCATTTGCTTGATTTTCAGTTTTTATAATCTTTAAGCATTATTTTCACTGTTCAGTACTATTATATCTCATGGTAATAAACACTTTACTATCTACATGGGAGGAATTTTGGTTCTGAACGCGAGTTTGCTCTTTTCCGCCGACAGCTTTGATTCCAACTGTCCTTCCGCCTAAATGCCTTTTTTTTTATATATATATTTACGTCTCATCGACGTCGAGGTAATTAGAGCCGGGAAAGGACAGTGGGCAATGGTCTTATGGAGGAACTATCCCGGCGTTCGGAAAACCATGGAAAACAGGAACCCGCATGGCTGGACGGGGATTCAAACCCCCGTTCTCCTGAATGCGAGGCCAGAGCGTTACCGCTCACCCACCACGCTCGGTCTAAAACGTCGTCTCACTGCCGTGTACTTTACTAAGTGAAAGTCATTTTCTATACTTACTACCTGATTTTGGTAGGAATATTATCCTAAGATTATTTAACTTTGCCTGGTTGTTAAAGTAACCAAAATTTGTTTTTTTTTTTTTTTTTTTTTTTTTTTGTAACTGCTTTACGTCTCTTTTTAACATCGAGGTCTTTAGAGACGGGAAAGGATGGGGGCAAGGATGAGGGCAAGGAATGGGAAGGAATTCTGCCATTGCCTTTTGAAGGAAGCATCCCGGCATTTGCCTGGAGTGATTTGGGGAAACCATGGAAAACCCAAATCTGGATGCCCGGACGGGGATTCGAACCGCCGTCCTCCCGAATGCGAGGCGAGAACGCTAACCGTTACACCGCCCCGCTCGGTCCAAAATTTGAACCTTTGGTTCAAAGAGTGTGCATGTTCTTCCATTAAGCACAATCATTTTTTTGTATTGTTAAAATAAACTATCCTATTTCCATAATATTTTATCAAAACAACAAATTGATCACTGGAATTACTGAACCTCACGAAGCATTTTAGATATTTGTGGAACAGGAAATAGTTCAAATATTATACTCATCCACACTACAGAAAAAAATTTGATAACATGCAAAAATACTTAAATCCATGGCAACATGACCCATCACACAAATTACCCTTCCCTACATGAATATTTGTCAAATATATAGGGCCTGTATATTAATTTGCTGAAGCAAATTGAAAGTTATACAAAGTATCTAGTTCTTGAATCAACCAAAGTATATCAAAATTAAATGCTGCAGATGTCACCATTATGGTTTCCTCTTTCTATGCGCAAACAAAGGAAATGATGGCTACAAAGTGATTTGAATTTCTAGGACTGGAGCCAGAAGCTTGTCAATGCTGAAAATTTCATGTACGATGATTTGTCTAAACCACTACTTCTTTAATAAAAAAAAATTATGGTTCTGTTCAATTCAGTTACATAGCTGTTTTTATTAGAATAGCCAGAAATATTTCTTATGGGGTTTTTTAATGTCAAAGATGAAATTATTTTCCAGACAAGTACTGCGAATGGTGAAAACTACACAGAGTGTATTTCCAGCCAGTGGGCTCTATTCCTATCACTGCCCTATTATCACTCCGTAAAAGCAAACAACGCGGGACGGTCGGTATAATAAGCGGACGTGCGATACCTGTGTCGTCAGAGCAGGCAGACTAATTTGCCCAGAGACGTTCAATTAATTACGGACTCCTCTGGCTGCTTGTTGAAGTACCGGACAGCGCGGATGGACAAACAACTTCGCATTATTACTGCTGTGACGTTACTCGCTCCATTACTGTACGGGCGACACCGAAGCAAACTCTGCTCAAAAGTAAATCACTTAACTGTGGGAGGATGACATTAAACATTTCGACGTAAATTTTGCTGTTTACACAGCAGTCATTATATAACCCAAACTTTTGCTGCGTCCAGTCACTTTTCCTTATTCTCGACGTTTCTAACAAAGCCTATGGCCTTTTTTTTTTTACTAAGGGCTTTACGCCTCGTCGACGTCGAGATCATTAGAGGCGGGATGGGAATGGGGTCAATGAACGGGGAGGAATTCGGTCATGGCCTTTTGAAGGAAGCATCTCGGCATTCGTCTGGAATGATTTTAGGAAACCAGGAAAAACCCAAAACTGGATGTCCGGACGGAGATTCGAACCGCCGTCCTTCCGAATGCGAGGCCAGAGCGTTAACCACCCACCAAGCTCGGTGCCTATGGTCTTCCTCAGGGGACAAGCCACCGCTAGAGTCTCTAACAGACTCAGAAGACGGTTTGATTCCATAGGCATTATTCAAAACTTCTGGAGAAAGGAGGAGTGATTGGAAGCAGCTTAGAGCTCTCAAAGTTTCTGAAAGCTTATCGAGGGTATTAAATCGTTGTCTTCACTCTGTTTAGCTGTACTGACAAAAGACTTCTTTACTCGTAACTGTGAAAACGAAGAAAACTGAACTGGTTTTCAGCAAAAATTGAATTCATTTTTCTCATCCTGTATCAGAAGTATTAGGGTTTAATTTATTGTAAAATAAATTCTATTGTAAATGCGCCCGCAATATTTAATTTCTTTGTTACTGCTTTACGCCTCGTCGATGTCGAGGTCATTAGAGGCGGGGAAAAAATGATAGCAAGGTATGGGAAGGAAACATCCCGGCATTCGCCTGAAGTGATTTCGGGAAACAATGGGAAATCTAAATCTGGACGACCGGTCGGGGATTCGAATCCAAGTCCTACCTATTGCTAGGCCAGAGCGTTACCACTAACCCTCCACACGCAGTGTGACATTAAATGTGTGTTCAGTAGTTACGTAGACAGAACAGAATGAAAAAAATACGAACTGGATACTATAAATAAAATGAAGGCAGAACTTTTCTTTATACAAAATTGAGGCAGAAAATGTCCTTGTTCACATCAAACCGATCTTAAGAAATTTGATATTTTATTGAGAATAGTAAAACTGAAAACCTTAACTTTCTTGAATTTTTGTGAAATATACCAATTGTATCTAATTTTTAAACTGCATCGTCTCAATCGTGATGAGGATCAAAGGACAGATACAAATTTTAGCTTGTATCCCTTTCCAAAAATTATGTAAATGTTTCAAACGAAGTTCCGAATTCCAAACTATATAGCAAAGAGTCTGAACGAGGAGAGCACAACAAAATTGTAGTCATACAACTGAGTGCTTTTGTAACAAATTATTCCATCTTTAAGATAATAACTCAAAATAAAAGGGTGGAAGTGTTAGGTTAAAATGGAAACTATCTTCCATCCAATGCTTTCCCCGGTTTGTGTGTCTAGGGTATCTCTAGGTTACTTATTTTAATAATTCTGCAGGATCGGACGAACTGAACACACTTCAAAGATAGCAGTCTGCCAATGCGAGGTACGGTACTCATAACGATCTGAAAATATTGAATTATTTCTTTTTTATAAAAGTGTTTTGCATTTTGGTTTCGTTCATAATGTAAAAGTCAAATGTTATTACACGCAGAGTATTTATAGTCTTTTCAACATTGAGATCATTTGCGTGCAGTCAACCTAAGACAGAGGAGATTCTATCTGTCTAAGAAAAATGTTTAAAAGTTTCTCGCTCTTAACGTAATGCATCGATTGTGGCTAATCACTTTACCATAGGACAATGCTTCAAGCATGAAGTTGGCCATAGCTATAAGAAAATCTTCAAAGTGTTTTACTGACGCGTGGTTAGTTTGTTCGATTCATGGCGGTGGAAGAAATTTTCATCATAATGACTTAGCCGGCATTGTAGAAAGAATGGTGAACAGAATCCTGATCACCAAAGCACTGTATAATTCCCAAAACTCTTCGCAATGCGTAAGGGCAATATGACACTGTTGATTGGTCCGTTCCATAAACTATGTGGCTCGGTCTAGGGGGGGGGGGGGGGGATTGGTGGAAGACTACGCTGCGCTACGCGTGTGTGTGGGGGGGGGGAGGGGGGTTCAGAGCCAGGTCACGTAGCTTTCCATTCATATCATTTTTCACAGTTAAAATGAGGTACAGAACACACAACAGCGTGTGAATATTTATTTCCTTCATTTAATTATCTCCATATGTAATTTACAGTAGTCTGACAAGAGAAAACTGTACAAAATGTCTTCTGGAATTAAAAGTGAGAAAAGCCACGTGCTACGTGGGGGGGGGGGGGGGGAAGCGGAGAATAACAGCAAGCCAAAATGGAGCTACGTGGTTTATGGATGCTCCCAAAGAATAAGTCTGAATTACGCCTCCGGGTTTCACCCTCTCCGTTATTCCTCCTTTCCTACATTCACAACATAAACCATACACTGCACGTAACATGCACACATCACAGTCACCCAAACATATAAATACACTTTCATCACAGGGAAGGCAAGGAGAAAATACCCCAGTTCAAATTTCCGAAGAAAAAAGTACCTACCGACCTAACGGCAAAGGAAAAAAAGAACTTTCTTGAGTAAAAGTAAAATCTGGTAACTAGCAGATTATCCGAATTTTTGGAATTTCGTGTTTGTCCAGGATTTTGCTAAAAGCCATAGTAAATACCATTCCCTCTTTTTTCGGAAACTAGTGAATTCTTTCAAAATTTCCGTTGATATACAGCCTGGCTAAGGTTTACTATAAAGATCTTTCTGTAATTAATGATTTTCTCAATTTAAGTAAACGAGCGATGCTGAGAAATTTAATACATCAGATTTTTTTATTTTATTGCCATTTGTTTTATTTTACAAAGAATTTCATAAATCAAATATCGATAATTTCAAAAAGTAATCAATTTTTTTCCTAGCCACTAAATGATTTTTTTTCCAACCGATACATGCCCACAAGCAATTTCGAAAAACTTATAATGAAATCTATTTTAAAATAACTTTTTACAGATTTTACGAAAAATAATGAATTTAATATACGAGATGTGTATGAAACCTTTAGTGCGCCAGAATAACTCGCTCTTGACAACTATAGTTTCAAAAATATCGTCAATGCGAGTTCGGTTTTAGTTGTAATAGTATAGATGAGCAAGTGTGTGGAACATTCATACGAATAGTAGATTTCGAGCATTTCAAATTACTGCTTGGTGTTTTCTGCTACACATAAGTAAACCGGTTTTGATTTGTTGTAATAGAAATTACAGTCTTTCAGGAGAGTGCAGTGCTTCCATTAGCAGTAATCAGAATCAGTTATACTGTATGTCTCCTGCTCGTGTATATCTGAGCTTAACATTTCACAACGCAACAATCGTTCCTCGTCGCAACGTTTTCCATCGAAAATATCTGCAACCCCACGAAATGTATGAGCGGCAGTAAATGGCGAATTGTAAAGCGCCGGCACAAACAGAAACGACAGCTCTAAATCAACTGCGTTTCGTAACCAAAGAAGAGAAGCAATTTACATTTCGAAAATTACCTTCTGCTGAATATGAAAAAAAAAATCCGTCACGTAAAGCGGCGGGCCGTTAATTGGATCAATCAGGGTTCGTCGAGCAATCACTGCAATCTGGCGGTTCGCTCCATTTGACCGACAAAATCACGAAACACAGAAAACGAAACCACAGGGGAAACAAACTGTGTCTGCAAAGCCAGCTGCTTTCTGCGAGGCTAGGCTGGGCACAATACAGTGTTATCCACATCAGCACAAATACTACACACAACCATATCTGACTCCAAATACAGTTGCCTCCACACACACCACAGAACAGAGTAATAAAAATTAACAATAGAAAAATTTTGAGATTCGAAAATATCAAAGATACAAGCATCATCAAAAGCATTATCATGCCATATATTAATCATGAAATAAGGGTGAAAAATTCTGATCACATACCAAAGTAAATACGCCGGCTTACAGGAAAATTGTTAAAAAAAGAAACGCGTTTGCTTTCCATTAAGTTAAATTTTCATTAACAGGGTGAGGAAGCTCCTTCAACAGTTGTACTACTTCCAAAGAATGGCGAGATACCCATTCAGCGATTAAAGCATTCCACAATCAGTTTTCATGTATTTACTGAAGAATCTGTTACAAATTCTTTTTGTAAATTAAATCCATGTTTTTGTAGCTACGCATTTAATATATCTTTATACCAATTCCAAGGTTACTAGTTTCTCGGATTGATAATTGCATATCTATTAACCGATCTAGTCCCAATCGCTAATACACGATATTTTACAACTATGATCAACTATCATACTGCCATTTAAGAGCTTGGTTATGAAAAATACTTCTTCATTTTATTATTTTGTAATTTTTTTGTTTCTAGACTATCTTTTTCTAAATGATGCATTTGTACTGTTCTACAAATCGTTGAAGTTACGAGTATATTAAATTTCGCATATATTTTTATTTATGAGGAACGTACTGTGATATAAATCTCTAACAAATCAAAATTACGTCAACGCATTGGTTATTTTAAAATGATAAACTCAAAAAGTTAACAAATTACTTAAGGAAAAGTTTTCGTGTAGGGCGATTTTAAATTTTACCCTACTAGCAACTAACAACTCACTTCGCTGTTCCGTAAGAACCCTTAAATTATGGTTTATAGTTACGGGCAGAATAAGGCACTATCATCGTGATGTGATATGTTGACTACGAGATTTCCATCGAAAACAATTTAGTGCTTTTTCATACGCGACAAAAGTAACGAAGTACATTTACTGATGAAAAATTAAGTTACAGCGGACAACCCTTAATTTAGTTACACTAGACGACCCGTGCGAAAATTTCACGAATAAAATGCGATGAATAGTGAGGTTGAATAGAATGTCACCATGTTCAGTAATTACTCTTCATACTCCTACTTCATTTATCGATTTTGGTTAGAAATCCAGGGAGATAAATGGCTCGAAACACAAAAAACGTATTTTAGAAATATTGACATTTTTGCGCTTTATGGGTCAAATTACGAAAAATTCCTTTCTTAGAATATAATGTTACCACGGCGGAAATCTTAGTATTTAATACGATATGTCATTAATCTATATCGATTAGATATCAAGGGACACAAAAATACGTTGTAGAACAATTTATACTTTTTCCCTTTAATAGTTGAATTCCAAACACTTCTTTCTTAAAATATGATGTCAGCAAAGCTGGGACATTATTCCTCACAATCGTACTTGATTTATCGATTTTGGATAGATATCAAGGGAGATAAGTGGCTCGAGACACAAAAAACGCATTTTAGAAAAATTTATTTTTTGCCTTTTATGGGTCAATTACGAAAAATTCCTTTCGTAAAATATAATGTTACCATGGCGGAGACCTTATTCTTTAATATGATACCTCATTTATCTTATCGGTTAGATATCAAGGGAGATAAATCGCTCGTGACACAAAAATCGGTAATAGAAAAATTTATACTTTTTTCCTTTAAGGGTTGAATTCCAAAAACATTCTTTCTTAAAATATAATGTCACAAAGCTGAGACATTACTCCTCATAATACTACTTCATTTATGATTTTGGTTAGATATCCAGGGAGACAAATGGCTCGAGATACAAAAAACGCATTTTAGAAAAAGTGACATTTTTGCCCTATAAGGGTCGAAATACGAAAAATTCCTTTCTTAAAATATAATTTACCATGGCGGAGACCTTATTCTTTAATATGCTACCTCATTTATCCATAGCGGTTAGATATTAAGGGAGATAAATCGCTCGTGACACAAAAATGCGTTATAGAAAAATTTATACTTTTTCCCTTTAAGGGTTGAATTACAAAAACATTCTTTCTAAAAATATGATGTCACAAAGCTGAGACATTACTCCTCATAATCCTACTCATTTATCGATTTTGGTTAGATATCCAGGGAGATAAATGGCCGAGATACAAAAACGCATTTTAGAAAAAGTGACATTTATGCCCTATAGGGGTCGAATTACGAAAAATTCCTTTCTTAAAATATAATGTTACCATGGCGGAGACCTTATTCTTTAATATGATACCTCATTTATCTATATCGGTTAGATATTAAGGGAGATAAATCGCTCGTGACACAAAAACGCATTGCAAAAATATTGATACTTTTGCCCTTTAAGGGTCGAATTCCGAAAACTTTCTGGCTTAAAATACGATTTAACCAAAGTGGAGACCATAAGCTTTAAAATGACACCTCATTTATTGATTTCGGTTAAGTATGAAGGAAGATATAGGCTTGTGACAAAAAAATACCTTATAGAAATATATATATGATAATGTATTACAAATGCTTGAATGTGTTTGCTGCAAAATTATGTGTTTAATGATGGAAATCTATTACAAGTGTTTGTAATTTTTTGATGCAAATTAAGGCTCTCTTTTTAGCTTTTCAAAACTGGCAAACCTAACGACAGTAAAATAAATAAAAATAAACTTCACCACAAACACGTTTGTATACATGCGACCACTACAGTCACACACTGTGCTAGTATTTATAGACAGTTTGTCTCAAGGAAAGCCCAGATGTAAATACAACCTGGAGACGACTAAAACTAGCCGTCGCTAAAGTAGTTGAGGCGAGGGAAATTTGTGTCTTTAATGTTTTCTCATAACGGCAATAGCTTCGTATAAACTTAAAATAACTAGGAAACTACTTTTAAACATGGATAGTTGCAGTTGTGTTGGAAGATTTCTATTCGCAATGTTGTAGAAAAACTTTGGAATTGTACAGTTTTCGTTTTGTGACATAAAAGAATTTTATGGAAACAATAACTTTGGCACTAGATATTGGAACGGCGAGAAAGATTTTATATCCTTGCAGAGCTGTAAATTCGACTCAAGATGCGACATTTCTGTTCCAGTTTTAAAGTCGTATTTGCATATGACTGTGTAAAAATTTATTCAATAATATTAGTAAAATCTGAAAAATAAAAATGAATTCTACTAGTCTCCTGTCCCTATCAGATAAATTTTATATAAAATAACCATAACTCTTTTGTTTAGTTATTTGTTGATAGGTCTATATTATTATATTATTAATGATATTCATCCGATATCAGTAACATACTTTAGTTAAGTATTGAAACTAAATATCACCTTTTGTGTCTCTTCAAAGCTGCTGAACAACTCTATAAACAATTTGTTATGCTCTTTCTAATTTTTGTTACTAATTAACTCTAGGTTACTTCATGCTGCCTGCATTTTTTATTTTCATAATATATTTACTTTTGTTTACGTTACTGTTAAAGTAATGTTTTCGGCTGGTGACACCCACGTGAAGGGAAAGGAAGTGGTTTGTGGCAGATAGACGTATCACGTCGTTACCGTGATTGCGCGCTATCTTATCTACAACACAGCAGGTTCGCTCGTGAAGTGCGGAAAGAGGTTGCAGCCAACACCTGAAATAGTAAAACCAGTTCGTTTTACCTTCACTGGTTACACTGACTGAAGACACCGGTATACTGTTACAATTAATTTTACTCACTTTTAATATGAGAAACACATTTTTTTCATTTCCGAAAGTATATCGCTGTATTAATTAAATCTTAACTTTTGCATCAGTAATTTGCATTTCACGTGCAAGCAGATGTTTTGAAATTGAGACAAGTTTTTGGATTTTGTGATGAGAGAAAAGGATCGTCATAGGCGGACGGCAATAAATAGAATGGAATCTACCATAGTTGTGCCAGAAGAAAAGTAGAAGTTTAAGTAAACAGGGAAGAAACCGAAATCTAGTTACTCTGATACCGACTAGCTTCTTAATCTTCTCAATAACCGCGAGCTTTGGATGCCTTACATAAACGATACATTATGAAAACATGTTACGACACGTGAAAGTAATTTGGAACAATGAAGCAGCAAGTGTGCGGGATAAACTACACTACATTCCGGCATAAACATTCAGAAATGAAATCTCTTCGCCTATATCTGCTTCCAGCACCTGCATCAAGATCGTTCTGTAGTAAACAACCCTCCCGTCCAGTAATCTACCACGATAAACTACCGTCAACCACAAAGACGTAGTCACACGCAATAACAACCTGATTTGACCGACATCAAAACGATAGAGTTTTATGCAAGGTAAAATTATAAAGAACCCATTGCTTTTGCAATGTTTTGTTAAGAATCTATTTGAATGTTACATTCGTCTTTTACAAAACATTCAAGTTTTATTTGAATGTCTCAGATTTAATAAAGTGTTATCATTTATTAAATTCAGCAGTGTTTTAATCAATTGCAAATACAACTGTCCTGCCTCCTTCTGATCATAATATTCACGAAATTATTAATATCAACATTCATATTAATTTTGCCAATATTTTTAAAATTAACGTGGTACATTACAACTGTGTCCCTAACGCAGTAGCAATCAGCGAAACATCGCAAGATTTATTTATTATTTTATTTATTTATTTTGCATAAATCTTTCTAGAACGGACAGATGTGCAGATTTTATGAACCAGCATTTCTTAAACCATGGTCCGTGAAGATGGCATAGGTGAGCTGCAGGCAGAATTTTGAAATTTCAACTGAATTAAAGATATTATACCGAAAAACAGCTGGTAAAGTTGTCTATATTAAATGCATGCCGTACCCATATTGTATAAAGCCATAAGTGAGTAAAAGATATAAGGCAACTTTCTAAAAGTTACGAATATCTTAACGATCAGCAGAAGTCTGGCCTTTAAAAGATATGAAGGTATAACTGCATTGTTACAAAGGTGTTGCGTTGCTTTTAGGACTAAGGTAATGACAACTTAATGAGAGCCTTATTGTAGGTATAGGTATTAAGGGATAACAGTTGGTAGTGTTGGTTAATAATATACACAGAAGTAAAATATTAAGCCAGTATAACTCAGTGGTACGTAGAATTATTGTTGACATTTAACTGGTCCTCGGGTTACATTACTAAATTTCACTAATTTCTTGTTTACTGGCTCAACCATTCACTAAATATAGTTTTACTGGCTATTCTGAAATAATATCAAGTACTTTAATGTTTGAGAATTTTATTTGTCCGGGAATAATTAGGGAACAAAACCAGGTAATGACTGTCTGTAATTTACGTAGGATACATTTAGTTTACGTCCTAATACGACTACGGATAACAGGAAATCATCTTGTACCAGTACACAGAAAAGAAAATTTGTAGAAGATCAGCGGTGTATTTTATTTCCGATAAATCAGCTATAGTATTTCATTCACAATTCACATAAACACGATACATATCTATCGAGCCATACATTTGCGCCCAAAACAGGTAATAGAATTTAATCTTCATCCCACCGCGGTCCTAATCAGTGAATCATTTGACGGTACAACTTCGCCAGTTGTTGGTTCCCAATCTAAATAGTGCTTTCAACAGTGGTTTCCTGGATAATGAATACCCTCAAAGTAGTCCCTTTACCTTCTCTAGTTACGTTCTCTTCGCCCTCTATAAGCGGATACTGTAAATTACACTCTGTGTTACAACTGTTCATTTTTATGGGCTTTGTGTAATCTATCGTTCCAGTATTAGCCCACCTGATTACGGAAGACCACCTGAAGGCAATAATGGGGATTATTGATTCGTAGTAAGAAGATTGACATGATTTTTTAGTCTACGCAGTCTAACAATACGGCGGTAATGCGCCCAAAAATGGATACACGCACAAGTCGGTAATTAAAGTACTTTAAATCTCTTCGAAAATAATTGTATAAAATTAAATTGTTAATCAGACTTCCGTTAAAACTACATATCACAATATTCAAACATGTGTACAAAATTTCTCTGCATTTGATAAATCGTACCCTGCATTACATCAAAATTTACAAACAATGACAGTCATGTCATATTCTTGTTAATACTTATACCCAGTCACAAACAAACATCTATGAAGAAACTTCCAGTCTTATGGGAACTACAGTTTTCATATAGAGAATTAATCACCAACATTAGAATTTGTTATTGTTGCGTGATTATCACTAGACATAGCAGCAGCTGATCCTGCATTTAACTTCATTCTTAGTCTTCGTTTTCGCAGGTCGCGAGTTTGTTTTCAATCCTTCCCCCGATGATACTTTATTCCTGAGTTTCGTGCAGATAAAAATTTAACTGAACTGGCAATAAAAATCTGGCAGATTCTCAAAACCAGCCGTTACTAAAAATGCGAGTACTGACTTCACCAAAGCTGTAACCGCCGACTGAATTTAAACCTGTGATTTTGGCTTCCTCACAGTCACCGATGTAGCCTTTCGAGTGAGAGGGGATGTAGACGCCGGAAACTAACATCTCTGCAAACACGCCCTCGGGGCATTTCAGGTAATTACCCCTTCAGATGAGTGAAAGGGAAGCACCACAAACTCAGCCAAAAGCCACGAGACACCTCGCAGCACCACTCCAACTCAGTGGCAGCAAGTAGTCACTACCGAGTTCCGGGAGAGTACAGAATACTCGCGATTACCAGTTTGAATGCCAAACTAACTGCGGTGAAACAACACAAGCCATGAAGACCAACCAACTGCGGTTTTTAACGTCTAAGAGAACCAGGTACTTTTAAGCGTTTTTATAGTTGCCTCGCTTCAATTTCCTTCTCTCCAACTTTTACAAAATAGTAAATATATTTTAAACTAGCCTGATAGTCGGGAAAAAATGACGGGTTAAACGCAGTGATGTGGAAAGTCATCCAAGTTGCAATAAATCTTAACAACTGACGTTATGCCAAGTAATAGTTTAAATTGTGGTCTAGGCTGCATAGATAGCGATCGGTGTGGAACTACTTTCGTTCAAATGAAGTAATGGTTTCAGTAATAAAACACTCATGAAAACAATTCAAATTATATTTTTTTAGGAAAAATTAAATTACTCATGTCTTCTACTATAATGTCAAATGCCAGTTGTAGTTCTCACCCAGGCTAAATAACGATCTAATCAAAGCTTTCGCTAACATTGCTAACCAAAATTTAAACCTTTTACCTTACATATGTATGGTCAAAGAATTTAACGAATACGTCTACATTGAATGAATATTAAGTAAATATAAGCAACTAATAATTAATACGTCTATTTAAACGAAATACATACTTTTCTTTCAGTTATCTGACAGTTAATTACTTCGAGGGAGCTTAGGTAAATAGAACTTATTAAATCACGTGAATAACTACGAACATCATGTCACCCAGCTGGTGGGTGAGTGGTTAACGCTCTGGCCTCGCATTCGGGAGGACGCCGGTTCGAATCTCCGTTCGGGCAACCAGATTTGGGTTTTCCATAGTTTCCCCAAATCACTCCAAGCGAATGCCTGGAAGTTTTCCTTCAAAGCGCAATGGCCGAATTCCTTTCCGTTACTTGTTAGTTTATCGGAACAACAATAACAAAATTCTATCTGGCTGGCGGCTACCTTTGTAAGCATCCAGAAGTTTCTAAGTACACCACATAGGAATACGCTACAAGCACAGTGACAGAAAGAGACTATTTTTTATCTAACAGGATATGCGTTTAGCTTTGTCACTTAATTTATGGGCCTTAGTCAACTTCGGAGTGAAGTTCGAGGTAAATGTTCTATAATTCTAAGTAACTGATTGCAGTGTGGGTCATTTATGTAACTACTCAGTTTCATGATCACTTTTACATAAATTAAAAGTAATAAATTTCCGCTAAAGAACAAACGGCTTAGCGACTAAAGAAGCTGCATCTTCGTAAGGATTCAATTATTAGTGCAACTACCCGCGTGCAAGTTAGATTCAATCTTCTATTGGTGGCAGTAATAGATATTACAATCTCAGACCTTTCAGTCGAGGTCATATTAGTGATTATAAAATCACAGAGTGAATCAAAACTGTTCGGGGTCTTAAGAAGGAGATAATAAATATTGGTTTCTTTCCTTTAAATAAATTAATTTGCAAAACTGTGGCGAATTTGAACAAATCTGACATTAGACTCTGGTAGAACGGATCCCTATAATTACTACCAAGAGGACAGCTTCGTAGATATCTAATGCATCCCACTACCGCAAGTACTTCATTTCTGTAAGCTTACATCAATATTTTTAAATTCAGAAATCGTTTTTAAAGAAAGAGAAACCACAGTATATAGTTTCACATTCCAAATTAGTTTTGCGCTTATTTAAACAGATCCTAAAAGTATCTTAATACGTTTTTTTAAACCGTATTCGCGAACTGTTTACCAAAATTTTATATCAAAAAGGACCGCTGATATTAAAGTTTATTTACAGCTCAATTTCCTAAATTCTCCTAGATGAAATGAAAGAGAAAAAAAATTAGTACCGCTGTAGTTATGATTAAAGAAATGTCTCAGAAGTATGAATAAAAACATCTCACTAGCAAAGTTCTTTTTCTCGTTAACAACGACTTACGGTTATAGAATTCAATTTCCAAAATAGAACTGATGTTCTCTCTCTGACGTTTTGCCATTCCTTGAGCATATACACTCGCGAAACTTCTGTAGAGGAGAAGACTAAATAGATAGTCAGTGGTATTTTTAATATCTAAAATATCAATAATAAAATTGAGTAATAATTGGCAGCATATTGTTAATTATATCGGAAATCTGTTAATCTGGAAAAATAGATTTCAGATGATGTATCAACTTTTAACCTTTAATGTTTGGGCAAAAAGTTGTCAAATTTGCATATGGAGTAATATAAACAAAATTAAGACGAGAAGCTAATCCCCTTCAACGCCAAAATATTTCAGTTAGCAAAAAAGACAGCAGCATAGCAAAACCAATTACTATACTTGCAATTACTATTCTTTTCATCCCGACGTTTCTCAGCTCCTTTGCGGTTTAGTTGTAACAGTTGACATAATTTAGTTCTACGGAGAAAGGCGTAAAATAAATTCTGCATAGAACTACTGATAGCTTACTTTTTATTCCGGCTTTGGTGTGAAGTGGCGAGGGTCCCCTATTAATGACCAGGCGTCGAGCCTTTATCTTTCTCCTTTAACCCTTAGGTTAAGGGATTATTGTCAGAATAACTTGCCGTCTTGGCGTTGCCTTCTTTTATTTTCTCTGTATAAGTATATATTTGTACTTTGTATATTTTTCGTTTCTGTTGAGACATTTTTTAATTTTTGTTTTTTTGTTTTATGTTTTGTTTTTTATTTTATTTTTTGATTTTTTGAATATATTTAATTTAATTTAACAATATAAGTGCTTTTCTCTTCCACTGTGGATATTTGTAGTTTGCTCACTCGTCAACAGTTGGAGTGGTTTTCTGTCTTACTGTGCTAGAGAGCGAATAGGGTGGCTTTCATTCTCCTCAGTTTTTTTGGTAAAATTTTCTTGTTATTTGTTTATATCTTTCCCGAAGTCTCGGGATCCCCGCTGTCTCGTAGAGGATGTCCGTCGGGAATCTCATTGACAGGTGTAGCGCTCTCTTCAGCGCCTTGTTTTGCATTCTCTGCAGCTTCTCAATATGCGTATTGCGGCAGATCCCCATACAGAGGATGCATATTCCATGATCGAGAGCTTGATATAATTGGAGGCCGCATCTAAGTAGCAGTGTGCTATTGTAGTTCAACACTGGATACAGTTGCCCCAGTCGTTGATCAACTCTGCGTCTGACATCTTCGAAGTGCGGCTTCCATGTTAGTTTCGTATCTAGGGTTACCCCAAGATGTTTTGCCGTGGCCACCAATGGGATTCCCTCCCCGAAGAGTCTCAGCATTGGTCGTAGTGGCTTACGCCTCCGCGCCAACATGATGGCCTGGCTGTTCAATGCGTTTATCCTCCACTTGGTAGCCACTGCTCGATGTCTTGCAGCACTGCTCGGAGGCGGCGTTCCACGAGGATCCGGCAGCGAGACCTAGTGAATATTGCTGTATCGTCGGCATATAATGCCAGCTTTGTTTGAGGCGTAGATGGTTTTCATATTTTGTTCGTCTTGAAATGTTCAAACTATGCGGAGCAATATAAAACTACATAAGAATATAAAAAATACACTTTACAGAAAACTAATACGAAATGATTGAATAGGCTAAATGCTATTTTTTATAATCTCACCATACAGATAAAAAAAAAAACTTCCTTTCGTTGCTATTCTTCTTCATTAGTGTTACTACGAGAATAAATATCAGCAAAGACATTTTACAAAACTTACCGTTGTCATCTAAAATATAATTCGCATCTCTGATACTTTTCTTAAAGAAATAAAATGGAAATTTTTCAACAAACTCGTTTGAAACTTGTCTCATTCGGATTTGATACTTGCCATTTATACATTGGTCTTTCCTTCTACGTTGTAGTTTCCTTCAGATTTACCTGGAACAAAAAGAGAACAATGTTAAAACTGCGAAGGGTTCTCGTCAGTTATCAATCTACGATAAGGAACATCTAGATCTTTTTATACTACGATTATATTGGAAAACTACCTCTACGCTACCCGCTGTAATTTATAAAACAGGTTGGCATACACAGTGACGGATCTAGGATCTTTGAGACTGCCGCCCCTTCGAACATTATTTTGCCGACACCTTTGTTGCGACCCCGAGTGTGGCCACTTCCCGATAGTCACACACTGTCGCCTCCCTGGGCAGTAATGGAACTATATATATATAAATTGCCACCCTTCATACAAGATTTTGCCGCCAGGGGCAAGCGCCCCGGTTTTTCTTCTAGGACGAAGTCGCAGACAGTATATATAGAGTAATATTGTTCGAAACACTAGCACATAGGGAAAGAACAGATATATGCACCGTCCAAAGACGTAAACGGGATTAAATCCTATTGTATCCTAGGCGGGCAGTAAGTACAACGTTCACTTGTTGACGTTCCCACTTCCACTGGCATGAAATGAAACAAACAGGTGAAGCTGCCGGTGCCCCTGCAGGACGGCCGCCCTCAAAGCAGGCAGGTAACCTGCCGCTAGCGCAGCATCCTTCCGTTCGATTGGATTTTGCCCGCAGAGCTAACTCAACTGCGCGATCGAACAGTCACACGAAGTACATGTTTACAGGGTTTTCATTGTGATCGCAAGCAACAGGCGGTGCCTCCATGCTAATCACGCAGGCTAAACGGTCAATAGGTTTCACACCGCTCATTGAAAACAATCTGATTTATATCAGATAATGAGTTGTTTTCAATTTTATTCCCCTAGACATTGCCCGAATCCACAGAACACAACGTCACTTTCCAATGGTGGGTCATTTAACCTTGTACAATTATTTGTCGTCCTAAACCGTTTATGAAATCTAATGTCTTGTTGCTGCTGGATATCAGTTTTCAAAAAGCGGATGAATTTGATTCCAGGATAATATAGTTGCGCACTGTTGAAGCCTAAGTGGTGACGTAATGACCAATGATACAAACGGTAATAACATTCACGGACTTTTTGGAAAATCTTGGAAATTACGTATAATTGCAAATTTCCTATAATATAAATTAAATTTATAATAGTACCTAGTTAAATTGAGATGGAGTGCATGCACCAGTGGCAATTTCCTTGCACACCCATCTTCTCCCTAGCCTGCACCCACCTATATTGTCATTCTGCAAATTTTTGTTTTAAATTCTTTCAACGTTTTTGGTAAATTATTCATCATTTTTCTGGGTAATTTATTCCAATCCCTGAAACCTTTACCCAGAAAAGAGAATCTTCTTACACCCTTGTGCCCGAAATCGAGTTGCAGCTTGTGGTAATGGTCATCTTTTCCCTTCCAAGTATTACTTTTAATACTTACACCAATATCTATCCATGACTCATCATCAATATGCGACTTTTACACTCCCATGACCCTCTTCACCTTCCTCCTGTCTTCTAATGAATCACATTCCAGCTTTTTTTTTATCATATATGTTACTGATTGCATTCTGCGGTAATTTGCAGAAACAAATCCAGCAGCTCTATTTTGCACCCTCTCAAATCCTGAATTTAATACGTAAAATGTGGGTCCCATACTACACTATCATATTCAAGCAATGGTCTGATCAACGTTTTGTAATCCAATTCCTTTACTTCTTTCGTCCATCCCCTCATCACTCTCTCCAACATGTGCAGAATTTTGAAACCCTTTCCTACTATCTCACCAATGTGTCCTGTCCAGTTAAGCTTGTTTTCAAATGTAATTCCACGATATTTACATTTCAAGTCTTCAACAAGTAATTCTTTCCCCACCACATAATCGTAATCAACCTTTAGTTTTTTTATTTGTGTATCTAATAAGCTGACTCTTCTTTGGATTTACCTTCATTCCATGTTTACCAACCCAATTAGATATCCTCTCCAGATCACCCTGTAGCCGTTTACAAGCCTCTATCGTTTTGATCCTTTTATACAGCATTATGTCATCTGCAAACAATCTAATTTCTGATATTAAACAATCAACACAATTATTTGTTAGAATAATGAACAGCAATGGTCCCAATACGCTACCCTGTGGCACTCCCATTTTTACTTACACTCCTTTTGATACTGCATTTCCTACACTAACTTTCTGTTTTCTACATTCTAAAGTTCTTCTACCCAGTGAAACACTTTCTCATCCACTCCAATAGTTTTTACCTAATTTACTACCACTTTATGACTCACTCTGTCAAAAGACTTTGAAAGATCTAGTGCTCCCTTGTCCATTGCATCTGAAATATCTTGCGTATATCCCACCAACTGAGATTCGCATGAATATCCTGGCCTAAAGCCATGTCGCCTACTTGAAAGCCACTTACGCTCCTCACATGTATTTCTGATGTGGTTGCATATTAATCTCTCCTTTAATTTACCTACCACTGATGTCAAACTGATCGGCCTGTAATTTTCGACTATTTCTCACCCCCTTCTTTATGTACCGGTACTACTATCTCATTTTTCAAGTCCTGTGGTAAGCAGCAAGTATTCAAACTCAATTTAAATAATATTTCCAGGTACAAAAGTTTCATGCTCAACGACGGTAAAACGCGCATACCATTGAGTTCCGTACATACAGTAACAATGATCAATGGTGTTGGGTAGTATTTATTCTGGACCTGAAATTTCCTCATTGGATTTACCAATTGTAGAAAAGTTAGTAGTAACTATTCGTTAAGATATACGAAATATACCAACTACTAATTCGACAGGAACGGTTATTTTTTTATTTATTTATGGCTTTACGCCTCGTCGACGGCTTGGTCATTAGAGGCGGAATGGGACCGGGAATAAGGAACGGGAAGGAATTCGGCCATGGCCTTTTGAAGGAAGCATCCCGGCATTTGCCTGGAGTGATTTGTGGAAACCATGGATACTTAGAACGGGGATTCAAACCGGCGTCCTCCCAAATGCGAGGCCGATCGTTACCGCACACTTACCAGGATCTGTTCAATGAAACTGCTTTCTCGTTCGGTTGTAGGGTTTTTTGTCATTGCACTGTTATAAAAGAGAGGCTTCTTTGATTTGTACCTCAATATATATTTTTAAAGGGGTCGATTGAAATATTACGAAATGATTCTCCACGGTGATGGTGCTTGTGGACGTGTTACATTGAAATGCTGACAGTTCTATAAATATTTCCTCATGAAATTATGGTAACGGGGAACTCACTGCAACACCTTCGGAGTTCTTTTTTCTAAAAATTTAGCGTTCAGTAAGAAATATGCGATTAGAATTTAAACGTATTTTGCATCTGGTGATGCTTTTAATGGAAAAAATTTTTGGTAATAAATAGTATTTCAGTATTCAAAGCGACTGTGTGCGCAATAAAGGGGCAGAAACGCAAACGCATTGGAGAAATCTAGTCTGCCTCCACGAACCAAATCCTTTGTTTGCTGTTTCAGGCACTAATTCTAATCCTATTGTGGCGGATGTAGAAATTGCGCTATTGTGTTATGCAAATAGAGCTGTGAATATTTGCTGCCTACCATGAGAATAGTGCACTATGATACACTCGACCGAGCGTGGTGAGTGAGCACTTAACGTTCTGGCCTCGAATTCGGGAGGACACTAGTTCGAATCCTCGTGCAGGCATCCAGATTTCGGTTTTCCATGGTTTTCTCAAATCACTCCTAGCAAATGCCGGGATGCTTCATTCAGAAGGCCAAGGTCAAATTACTTTCCGTTCCTTGCCCTCAGTCCCATGCCGCCTGCAATACCATCGACGTCGACGAGGCGTAAAGCCGTAAGTTAAAAAAAATCAAACAGACTGCGCGTTCATTTACGAGGAAGCAGTTGAGCTCGTTCAATAGTGGTTACGGAAGCGGTTACGACCATAATGTTTATGATGATACCGTTAGTCTAGACAATGGACAAGTTCTGGTATTTTCCAATGACTCTCCTTTATTTCTTACCAGCTCACCCGCCAATGCTTCACTATTGCTAGACTTGAGTACAGATATAGATTAAATGAATACATTTGAATGTTTGTATCTAGTAAAAATTAGATATTTATGTATAAACTTAAATTACTGTTTCATTCAATTTCAAGTTTATTGTAAACGTCTTGAATATGCAAAGTTTTTGGTGATTCTGATCAGCATACATACTCTGAGCTTGTTTTGGAGATATTTTCAAAACAGAGAAAAATAGCACGTTGAATAAGTCTTAATAGGGGTGAAACGGAAGAGCGGGTGTAGTTTTGTAAACTAAATATAAATATTATTTTCACTTGTTTTAAAGCATATGTGTGCAAACATCCATCGACATCAAATAAAAAGTGTAGATTTGTGTGTTGTCACAAAAATTTTAAAATAATTTTTAAAATTCAAGTTTGAATTTCTTGGTCAGCAATTGTCCGATCGTAATCTGAACAGCGCTCTTTAAAGGGAAATAATGTCTACTTTAATTATGTTGCTATCTACTTTGTCTAATTTCCCCACCGTTTTCGATATATTTCCAAAAACCAGAATGGTTTCAAGTGTAAATTTTTCTTAATTAGGTTGATGGGGAAAGTGGGTGGATTTTCTAAACCAAAGATGGACAGCGTTTTCTCTTTGCTTTAATTTATACATGTGCAAAATTCCATCCACATTGAATAAAGTTAGTGTAATGAACATTGAAAATTAAGACAGGAGGGAATAACGGGGATAAGAGGTTGGGATTTGGGGACCAAATGTAGACAGTATTTTTCTCCTCGTTTTAAATTACACGTGTGTGAAGTTCCATCAATATCGGATAAAATCTGTGAGTATGTATACAGAAGATTGGCAAAAAAAATAAAAATAAAGGGAGAGGTAAAGGAGAAGAGGGTTTTGGTTCTTGTAATCTAAATATAGGCCATAATTTTCTTTCTGTTTTATAGTTGGAGTGTGCAGACTTCCATCGATATCTTATAAAAACTGTGGTTATGTATATGAAATATTGACGAAAATTAGGGGGTTGGGGTAAAGGGGGAGAGCAGTTGGTTGATAAAAACCAAAAGTAAACAGCATTTTTCTCCTTCTTTTGAAGTATAAAAATGCAATGTTCCATCAAAATCAGATAAAAACTGTGGGTTTCAATGAAAATCACTGGAAATTAATAGGGAAGAGGTAAATGGGGAGGGGGTGGGGTTGGGGTTTGGCAAACTGAAAGTAAACAGTATTTTTCTGTTTGTTTTAAAGTATACGTGTGCAAAATTCCTTCAAAATCTGATAGGAACTGTAGCTTTGTATAAAGAACATTGACACTAATGAAGGGGTGGAAAAGGGGAGAGGGATTGGGTTTTTGTAAAACTAATGTCTACAACATTTTTCTATTTTTAAAAAAGTATATGTGTGTAAAGTTCAATCGAAATCGGATAAAAAGTTTGGGTGGAGGTGGGGGAACAACTCACCAAAGTTTCACCGTAATCGAATGAACGGTTTAGGAGCGCATAGAGGACAAGCAAACAAAAGAACATTGCTTTTTATATATAAGATTATTCTAAAAATCTTAAGTCACTACCGTTCTCTCCTAAGCATTTCAATAAAACCGAAATTGACGAAACCGACTCTTTAGCGTAGATTAAATATCACGGAAAAATATAATCAGTTCGGCTTACAAGAGCGTCAGAATGCACTATAGCACAAACACTTTAATTTTTTTTTCTGTTAGACGCAGTCTGATGTATAGCATGTATAGAATACAGTTTCCATAAAAAGAATTGAACTTCTATGCCCACCACTGTTATGAGAGGAACTACATAAACTAGTTCATCAAGCTTTTACTGCAGATGTCACAATACTCACATTCATTCGTCGTACTTAAAATTCCTGAATAATAATACTGAAATACCCGCCAGTGAGGCTGAACGCACTGAAGCGCCACCACAACGGATCAGGATCCAGTCCTGTGTATCAGATGTCTTCATTGCCGTTATCAGGCGAAATTCCGTAATCATTAAGGTGGGTGCTTAGACGATACCCAATTTCCCCCTCATAAACTGCATAAACAAGCAAAAAATACGTTTATCACACGAAACATACTTACGCGTTTCCCAGACAGACAACACAATATTCCTCCAATAGAGTAAATCTTTCGGATCTCAGAAATCCGGTTCTACCACGGATAGGGCGCGTGTCCCCCACTCTCGTATTTACTGTACATATCAGATGCCCGTTCACAGGTGCTGGTGTCTCGCGGTACGGAGCGAAAATAATACTGAAATAGATTTGGTAATATCAAAGCCAAGATGTGCGACTTAAAACTTGACCGCTGAATTTGAAAAAGAGGGCGTCCATATTTACGTGAGATGTTTTTTCGGAAATTCTGACTCTCCCTTAGTGAGATTTTGTTGGACTTCCCCATTATGGTGAGATCTTGAGGGACCCCCCCCCCCCCCTTGCTGTTGACCTCGTAGGTTTTTGTAGGTGTTTTGTAGACTTTTTTGACTGTACTGTTCTTTAACGCATTAAATAGATGACGTAAGATTTCTGTCGCCCCCCTCCCCCTGGTGAGATTTCGCCGGACCCCCTCCCCCTCCCCTATTTCACGTCACGTAATTAATGGACGCCCCCAAACTCATCTGAATTCAGATAAAATATTCCCGTATTGTGGTTACAGACAGCGTAGAGAAATGTTGTTGAGTGGCCTAAGTATTCTCTTTATTAGCGTACTATCGTATAAACATTAATCTCATACAGTGTATACTAATGAGATTCAATTCTTTCAGTAGTTAATTTATTTTAATTGGAAAATGAAATCTCTTATAAAAAACAGCAGTCCAGAAAACTTAATCTAATACAGGTGGTGTCTGGGGAAAATATATGTTTTGGAAAATTTAATGAAAATGCAACCAATTTAAAACATTATTTTTCTTTATCAGTTTTTGGAAATAACTTCATAGTAAAACGTGAGAACCTGAAGAAAATTTGTAAAATAACTATAATTCAAAAGTGTAAATAAACTATGTTTAAAAGAAAATTCAAAGCATCAAAAGCCACTCAGATGAATAAACCTGAATGTACGTGGAATTCATGTCATTAACATTTCCGAGACTGTAATGGCGGAATTCTTATCAATACAGGCAATAATAAGTTACCAGGAAAAACTTGACGTGTCGGACAGTAAATAAGTATCGGAAGGTAAATATGTATAACTGCTTGGATTAAAATTTTCATCCAAGGATACCATCGTATAGGGGTAAGGTAGAGAGTTGTCTTGGAACAATGCCCCTGCCTCCCGATACTAAAGAAGCCACTCGTGTAAACCCTTCAGCACCTCCGCCTGGTGGGGTGGGAGTAATCACTGCCGATGATTCACTCGCCCTAAAAGCGGGCGGGAGATGTTTTTTGGCACCGCGCAGCTTGGTCAGCAGGCAGCAGAGGGCGTGATTCACAGCTCGCCTGGACTTCCCCTTTCTCGGCTGGCGCCACTGTACAAACAACACACCAGTGTTACCAACACTCATTTTCCTTACATATTAAACTTTTTTCCTTCCTCTGTTTACAATAGAATCAAACTATGCTAACCATGACGGTAAAATATAAGTTTCATCATCTTGCGATATGATATAGGTGTTTTGCGGTTCATATTTTTTTTTTTTAATTATGGCTTTACGCTTGTCGAGGTCGTTAAAAGCGGGAAAGGACTGGGGGCAAAGAACGGGAAGAAATTCGGCCAAGGCATTTTGAACGCAGCATCCCGGCATTCCCCTGGAGTGATTCGAGAAACCATGCAAAACTTAAAGTCGATGTCCGGACGGGGATTCGAACCTGCGTCCTCCCGAATGCGAGGCCAGAGCGTTACCGCTCACCCATCACGCCTGTTCTGCGGTTCTCACCATGATGTCTACTTCATACTTAAATCATTATTTACGAGGTCGCATAAACGAAATCAATAGTTTAATAGTAAACCAAATTTTCTATTCGTGTCCGTATATGTCCCATCTGCGCTCGTGCCTTTTCGTCGACATCGGCTGGGGGCAAAGAACACGGTGGAATTCGACCATGGTCTTTTGAAGTAACCATTTCGGCTTTCGCCAGGAGTGATTTTGGTAAACTGTGCAAAATCGAAATCTGGATGGCTGGACGGCTATTTGAAACCGCGTCCTCTCAAATTGCGAGGCCAGAGCGTTACCGCTCGCCCACTAAGTTCTGTACCGTTACGCTTTACCAGATGAAGATACGTACGTTTCCTCCCGTTTCCCGAGTTTCGACTCCAGCTTCTGCTAATAGCTCTGAAACAATATGGGATGCATTTTATTGTAAAGTATGCGTGACAAGCAACAACAAGTTTATCGAATTTAGGAACAATGTATACAACTCAAATCAATTTGCCCACTGCTGATTAATGGCAAATAAGGTTTTGAACGTAGCTTCTAAACATCAAGATGTTTGTAAATTCTTGAAACCATAAGGTTTTGATTCAAATATTACTGAAGAAAAAATATTTAAGTGAAGATGCAGAGCAACACAACTTATTTTCTTACCTCTTTCTCAAATTCTATTTCAAATATCAAACTAATATATCGTATGCTTGTAGTGGACTTTCATTTCCGACGACGCAATCGGACAATACGTAGAATTAGCTTTAATAAAGCGGGCCTCAGCAGCGAGGCAGCTATCTTAGTCTCACGCTGTGAAGCATTTCGGATGCTTCATTTTGAAAGCAAATATTCCTACTAAGATGCTGCGTGCCGGACGGAACCACAGGTAGCGAGCGACTCGGAATGTGTGTACTCGATGGGGTTTGAAGGGACAGGTGTCGCGCCTAAAATTTTCCTTTAGGGGAGAGAGAGGAACATTTTGTGTGACAAAGATGGACAAGGGCAGCGCCAGAGAGAATGGGTGTGCGTGTGTGTGTCTGTATTTAAGCCAAACACAGTCCCTGTGTGGTTTCACGTGGACTAATGTGCTTTCTGCTTTCCATGCAACGTGGGGGTAGAGGACTGTGCTCCGAGGCGGCGAGCCGTCGAGTGCTGGTGTGAGCTAGCGAGCTTCCGAGAGGAGTCGACTTAGTTCGACTCCCCCGTCGCGGCTAAAGCCGCGTCCTCACTAGCGAGCTGTAACTGTAACAGTTGCACGTTACTGTTACAAAATACGATAGTGAGTACATGGCTCGCGTGCCTGCTGGGGGCGGAACGCGTTGCACTCCCAGCGAGCCGTCAACTGTCGGTTTTTGCTGCGAATCAATTTTTTTTTTTTTTTAACTGCTTTACGTCTCTCAACAGCGAGGTCTTTAGAGACGGGAAAGGATGAGAGGCAAGGATGGGGGCAAGGAATGGGAAGGAATTCGGGCATGGCCTTTTGAAGGAAGCATCCCGGCATTTGCCTGGAGTGATTTGGGAAACCATGGAAAACCCAAATCTGGATGCGCGGACGGGGATTCGAACCGCCGTCCTCCAGAATGCGAGGCGAGAACGCTAACAGTTACACCGCCACGTTCGGTCTGCGAATCAAAGGGCGCTCGCAGTGCGTTCGTCAACTTCGAGAGTGAAGGTTGTTGCACGCTGCGAACCTACCAGTATCCTCAAGCGTCTTGAGTGAATGGACAGAAGATAATTGTCTTCAGCTGATAGAAGCCTATCACGAAAGCAGTGTCCTATGGAATCCCAAGGATTGGCATCCTTAATTTTGCAAGGCTAAATAAACCTTTAAATAAATAAAAATATTCCAATTATTTTTATTGATCATTAATAAACAAAAAAATTTATTTGTAGGTGGAGGACCTCAATGGTAACATAAAAACACAGTGACGCTGCACTACGTGAACCATTCAATGAAAAGCTAAAACCAGATCTGAAATTACAAATTCTGAAAAAGGTTTTCGGAATACTGAAAAATGCAGCACATAAACGGAAACAGGATACGGAACTACGGTCTTTCTTTGATTTTATACAGGAAAAATTGAAAAACTCTACCAAGGAAATAAAAAATGCAATTCAACGTGAAATATTTCAAATAATTATGCGTGATGATCAATGACATTATAACTCCATACAAAATTATGGTTATTACTTCACTACACAAGCTCCACACCCTTCAGCTTCTTCCCCCACTATAAATCGAGATATAGCTCACCTCTTCACTTCTTCCCCATAACAAAACCAAAAAACTCCTCTACACAACCCGCCATACTCCCCGTACAGCAAGAATAGAGAGTATTCATCAGATACCAGTTTAGAAAATTATGTACGATTTTTTAAAATAAATTACATTATAATTTAATTATTATTGAATAAAGGATTGCCTTGATTTATTATTTCAAAGCTCCTATCAGTGCCTGGCACACTTCAGGGACAAATCAGCCTATGACTAGTTTGGAAATGCGAAAAAGATATTGTAAACTTGTAAAAGAATCACCAGTAGCTAAGTATTTCAGCGTCACAGCTAATCTGTCTTGAACCGACACTGCTTCTCGGAACGAAGTGTTTCTTCGTTCTATCTTGGGGCCAATTATATTAGTTAGATATTCAAAATCAGTTGGAGAGATTCTCGTGAAATTTTTGTAATGACCACTCATTTGTTGATTTCTTAAAAGAAGAACACTTCTTTCTCTATACATTCCATGAATACGCCATCTTCGTGGTCGTTTATAATCATCCAGTAAAGCATATACAAGTAAGTGTGCTGCATAAGCGAGAGAGAGTTCGTCCGACATCGCGGAGCTCCAAACGAACACTGCGGATAGAGTCGGCTTGTCGTTACGGATACAGTGAGCGTACACACTAGAACCTCGTAACAGTATCCGTTTGGTTACAGTTACAGCTCGCTAGTGAGTACGCTCAGTGAGGTGGCTCGGTATTCGTTGCGAGCGAAGTTCGTTTCACGCGTCCACACTAGAACGTGGTTATTGTATCTGTTGGTTACACTTACAGCTCCCTAGTGAGTACCCGGCTAAGACAGCCTTCCATAACGACGGGCTGATTACAAGTGTGCGGCGTGTGCAAATTTGTGCCGCTCTGCAGTGTGTGTTGCCGAGAGTGCCAATAAGTGCATCAGTGCGACCTCATACAAACGTTAGATACTAAGTGATGTGTCTGGCTGTAGTTACCAGCCGGTAATTCGTGATCTCTTGTGGTGGTTTCCTTCAAGCCTCCTTCGTCGCCAAAGACCGGATCCACGGTAAAATTTTCAACTATTTGCTACCGCAAATCTTTATTTGAAACTGTCGAGACCCCAAAACTGTGTTACAAAGCCCAGTAATGGCCTTCATCGAGATAAAGAGATTCTAACTTAGCTTAATTATCATTGTAAATGATCTGCTATTCCTCTGCTTCGTGTTCACTTTGTAACTTTATTTACCATTAATTTTTTGTTTGCATTGGATCCGATTTCAGTGTCATAACAATTCTCGTGAATAAGTTAACTGTTTTATTTGCATATAATAAATGCGTAATGTAATTAATGGTAGATTGCCGTTTTCATGACTTGAAATCTCCCATTTCCCAATGTTTAATAAATATGATAAGCTCCTTGCATTGCTATCATTATTATGATAATTGCAGGGAAAACATTTATTAATTTCATTTGGAAGTAATTCCTGGCGCCCAGGTCTTAATCATGATTGCAAATTTTTAGCAACATTTACAGCTCTCACGAATAAATGGTGCAAGGTGTAGTGTGATAATTTATGTGCAGGGTACACACTTTAACAATAAATTTGGCCGCCGCTGAAAAATTCTATCACTCTTATTTTTCACAATCTGACATCAATGTCATCCTAAGAAACAGCAACGCAATACTGGCTTGCCAGTATTACTTGTACATTACTGATTCCTGGGATGACAGATTTTGCAAAATAAGAGTGATAGAATTTTTCAGCGGCGGCCAAAATTATTGTCAAAGTGTGTATACTACAGCTGCAAGGGTTGTCGGTTTAATTCCCGACTATCTTAGTTCTAATTAGGTGTTACGCTTGTATAACGTCGACCTTTCTGTACTGTATATTGATTGCAAGCAGAATTCTAAACACAATAGTGGGTGCAATATGTAAACAGTGAACTGGCTGTATTGCGCAATGTCGAATACAATCGGTAGAAGAAAAAGAAAAGAAACCTACTGTAACAATATTATATCCACATTTGAAAAAGAATCGTTCGTGGGACATTCCTGTACTACCTCTTCTCATCATACCATGGTCGATTCTGAAATCATGGAAAACTCAAATCTGGATGCCCAGACGGGGATTAAAACCGCCATCCTCCCGAATGCGAGGCCAGATAGCTAACCGCTCACCCACCATGCTCGGTAATTTAGTAGAAGTCTGGAAAGAAACGCCCATGGTAACAGATAATTTTTCGTCGCTGTCGTGCGCGGAGTCGATTTAATTCTTAAGACAGAATTGGTTCAGTGAATGTTAGCTATTCGGCATTCGCTTGGATTCTAAAAGACACTTAGGATATACAGGAATGGCAAAGGGGCAAGCCCTCTCCCTCCACGGTCCAGACTGCCACCCTCCGATGACTCCCCTCCCGGCGACGCCTGAAACTAATGGTGTGGCGTCTGGCTGGCGCCGCGACGCCCTGCGACGGCCACTGCGCGGGCTGGACTGCCGAGTGCAGGGTGGGATGAGCGAATTGCTGAAATGTCACGGCGGGGCAGGGGAGGCCAACAGCAAAAAGGGCGCACCACTCACTAACAAGCGCCGGGGTAGGTTAGGCCGAACAGAAAGCCTTTACTCTGTCTGCCGAAAAGGAAATCCTCCCTCTAGAATCCATAGCCCTCTCTACACTGGCAGAACACCACCTTAAGAGGAGGAAGCTTTTGCAAGTCAACATGAGAAACCCGAGCACAAAATCTGCATTGATATCCATCCAGGTGTTTAGGTATAGTATTACTCTGCCACATGTAATTGTGTCATTTTTTACTACCTCAGTGTCGCTAATCATGACAATTTGTTCACAATAAATTTTCAAATATAATATCTAGTCTGTGATAGTTTGTTACAATGTTTTAAGCTAAACACCGTCTATTAACAGCTGTTTTATTAATGTTTTTCACCATATGCGTTTCGCCCTTTTAATATGGAGTACCGTCATTTTGAGAATATTGTGGTAGCAATCACATGTCAATCCGGAGCAGAATCTTCTGCTCTTCTTTTGACTGCTATTCAATTTAAAATTTCAGAATTTTTACTATAACCGGTTTTAAACTTTTTTTTTTTTTTTTTTTTTTTTAGATTGCACTTGTTACGATTGTATCCAATCATTTTATGATTATGTTTCCTTTCGTTCTTAATTATCGAGTGATTAACGAAAAGAAGAGATTGTGCCTTAATGGCTGAACAGGTAGGATGCGAGTTTCTTCGACAAGGGAAAGCAAACACTGGTGCTACGATACGACAAAAGCTTTAATAAGAATGGTCATTATGTATAAATGAAGAGTACGTAGTAAAATTTTATTATGAAGAAATTTTTAAAAATTGTTTATTTTTTAAATTTTTTCTTATTTTCTGAACACTGGTGTCAGGCTGATATGAGGGGTGGAGGGTAAGCGGGTCCCAAGTACCTCCGGGCCCTGCCCACCGAAGGGGTCGCAAAAAAACAAAAAAACAAAGTGTAAACTGAAAATTTTTGTCGGTGGGGAGTGGGGACTAAGAATACTTACCCAAGCCCGGGAATCCTAGTGCCGACCATGGTGGATGTATAATATTATTTGGAGTATTTTAGTATAAGAGGTAACTGGTCGCCGTAATCATATCTGTATTCTATTGTGCGCTCAACTCCAAAGTAGTTACGTAACTAGCAACAAGAAATGAATATAACACTGTTTAAAAAAGATAATGGAGAACGTATGTACGAAGTAAGAAGGTTAAAATAAACGTTCATTACAGCCATCTGACCTGTTATTCTCTAGAGATCGTTCATAAACTACGTGCTCACTGTAGAAAAGAGGGGAGGGTGTTGGCTGGAAAGCTACGCTGGGCAACTTGGGGGGGGGGGTTTCCTAGCCAGGCCACGTAGCTTTCCATTCATATTATTTGTAACAGTTAAAATAAGGTACGTAACACACAGCAGCATTTGAATATTTATTTCTGTCATTTAATTATCTCTGTACGTAATTTACGCTAGTATGACAAGAGAAAACAGTAAGAAATGTCTTCTGGAATAAAAAGTGATAAAAGTTACGTGCTACGTGGGGGTGTAGGGTAGGGGTAAGGGTTACGGCTAAAAGCCACGTCAGGCTACGTGGAGGGGCTTCAAAGGAAGCCAAAATGTAGCTTCGTGGTTTATGGACGCTTCACTATGAGGAAACTGAGTAAAAGTGTTGTTAATCTGTTAAATAACCTGTTTCACTTACAAGTTATATTGAAGAACAATCAGCCTATAGAGGAGAGCTAACTTAAGCCAATTAAGTATAATTGAATTGCACAATGGGTTCGCACATTTAGCACCACGAGAATTGAACACATTTCACAGGAATGGCTTTTTTTATGTTGGAGAGTGGTCTAACTTAAATTAAAATCCGATAAACAATCTCCCTCTTAGGTCAAGATTAAATGATAGACATAGAAACGGTTGAACTACAACTAGATCCCCAACAACCGTTCGTTACCACAAGTTTGTTCAGCTGTCTGGCTTTCGGTTCAAAAGGCAAATAAGACCGCCCAGCAGAAGTACGAGACAATCATGGTCAGTAAAAGAACAAAGATGGATAGACGACTACGAGGCGCGAGGCGGTAATGAAGTAATCGTGAAATGCCATCAAATTAATCAGACACGTGACAGTGGCGGACAATTTTCAAGTTACGACGATCCGTATCGTGTAACGCGATCTGGGAGTGCAGCAATACGTAATTCGTGGAAGATGATGGCCGTTAAAGTCTGTAATGTCCCGTGGTGACTGGAAATTTATGCGTGTGAAGTCCACGTTTCTTTGGGATCGGCGAGAGCCAGGTGACTCATACCTGCGCTGAAAGACCGAACGATTTATGGCAGGCCGTAAAGTTAAAAGCTTTACGCATTCAATAAAATTCAAAGGACAGTATAGGGACTGTGCCGAAATGAGGATTTCCTGGTACAGTAGAAAGTTGAAACTAGAGAAACGATGCTTCGGAGAAAAAGTCAGATTGCGGAACACCTCTGTTGGGAACCAGCGAATCAAACAGTGTGTTACGAACTTTTAGAAACCATAAGTTTTTTATGTTGCATGAGGAGCGCCAATGGAGATCGGGGATGACCCGCCAAACGCTGCGACTCGCTGAAATTTCCCGTGTCTGCTAAAACTCGGGAGCCTCCAAGTTTTCAACGGAGCGAACAAGCGGGAGAGAAGACATTTTGTTTCTGGCCAGCAAACAATCCACACCGGCGCACCACGGGAGATTGCCGGAGAGGTGACTACCTGCGGGGAGCTAGCTCGCCAAGTGACCTTGCACCCAGCTGACCAACAGGGTCCGTCTGATTTCTCCGCAACTCATCTGCTACGGTAAAGAACGCCAACGATGTATAGACACTCTTGCGTCATTCAACCCTAGGCAACGCTCTGAGATGAGAATCATGCTCCAAATTGTTCAAAAGAAACTTTTAATATTCAGTTCTGTTCAATAAACCAATCAATTTTATATTCAAAGAAAATAATAGGTGTTGTAAACCCTTCTTTCAATAACTTCCTTTCCAATCAATCAGTCTATCATTTGAATAGATGAAGATTTGTGTTTTTTAATGGTATTTTAAAATTACAATTGCTTTGATTAAAAGTATTTCAGAATTGGAATGTCGCTTCTCTCGGATAGAGAACACTTCCATTCTTGGCGCCTACCCGGGATTAATTTTGCAAATTAATTTATTAATTAATGCATCTCATTTTATTCTAATTTTAATAACGTCATAAAAACTAGACGTTACAAGTCGATGAAACAATTTTGATAACAGTTCATTTCAAGGCCTCGGAACTGTCATTCAGAAGGACGCAGCTTCAAATCCCAGTCCAGAAAGCCAACTTTCGGTTTTCTGATATTACTCCAAGTGAATGCAGGAGTAGTTTCTTCAAGAGGCCATTTCTGCAAGGGTCATAACATCAGGTTTGCGGACAGAGTGAAAGATAATCATTCATCGTTTCTGTTAATGACAGTCTCATTCTCAACGTCCTATTAATTGCAAATAAGGAATTACAATCACAAAGAAACGCTACAAAGTTACCCTTCGAATGATTTATTGGTCACGTTGGAGAGATAGGTGGTAACTATATATTGACGACGCAACCTGAAAGCCGCTAATTATCGTAGTGCTCCCTCTTATGTCAAATACGACTTCAATTGAAATATAACGCTTGACAATCAACCGTCTTCTTCATCCAGCCTCTTGTATAATCTTAATCTGTACCATTTTAGGTGGGATTATATTACATATGTTCAGTTTTATCTACTTTAAGAATAGTGTCGGAGATAGGTACGAATAAACACTGTCATTCCAAATGCGAAAAATATTACCAACCAATGAATTTACCAGTCATTTACGATTTCAAAAGCATTTTATAACTTTGTGTGTGTTTGTTTTTTTATGGCCTTATACCTCGTCGACGTCGAGGTTATTAGAGACGGGATAGGATTGAGGCAAGGAACGGGAAGAAATTCTGCCATGGCTTTCTGAAGGAAGCATCCCGGCATTCGCGTGGAGTGATTTGGGGAAACCATGGAAAACCCAAATCTTTATTCTTGGCCAGGGATTCGAAACCGCGTTCTCCGAATGCTAAGTGCAGCAACTACAGGAGCTGATATACAAGTTGCTTTCGAGTCTGTAACGGGTAAAAATACAGTAGAAATAGTGAAAAAAATTAAAGATTTTGCTTTCGTGCAATACAAAACAAAAGAACTGGCTGAAAAGGCTTTGATTTACTGGAATTAAAATACATTGGATGATTCTATAAGAGATAATCTTAACTCGTGGAGCATACATTAAATAAAAATTGAAACATATTTTAGCTTTACAGTGCACTGCAGCACGAACTTTAAACTGGTAGTGTTACAGTTTGGAACCAGAGCAGATACAATGTTCTAGTTCATAACTAAACATCCAGGTTCCGGTATCACCGACGATATCGCCAAGATGATACAGCTGGGAAGTAAATTCTTGGTTGAACGCGATAAAAAGCGAAAGGAATACGAATATAAGAGGTAAAGTCAATACTACAAAGTAGGAGAGCTAGTACTATTAGGACATGTGTGTCCGTCAGAGGGGGATAAGAAAGTAATCTCCAAGTTTTTTTATTTGTAGCATGGTCATTCTCGTGATCACAAAATTGTATCACCAACTGCATACCTAATGAGTGATGACGACAAAATGTTTGGCACGGAGAAAGCCAGAAACCTAAAAATCTATCACTCTCTTTAAACTCGTTTTAAAAACGCCCTTATATAGCAAGCATAGTGTTGAACAGAGGGTGGTTGACGATTACTTTTTTTTAGAAAAAAAAGGGACTTCGCAATAGTCGGTGGTCAAGGAGATAGATGGAAGTATCTTGATCTGGAAAAGTTAACGATAATGTGTATGTCAATGTGTGTAAATTGAGGGAGGGTTTTACATAGCTAAAGTGTAATAGTAAACAAAAACGATAGAGTATGTAGAGGGAGCAGTGGTCATGGAGATAGATGGAAGTCAGTTAATCTGGAAATGTTAACTATGGTATGTATTACAACGTGCTTAAATGGGGGGGGGGGGTTACATAGCTAAAGTATAAAAGTAAAAGAAAACAGTAGAGAGTTTTGAGGGAGCAAACATACAAGAATTAACACTTTCATCACACACACACACATACACACACTAACAATGTTATAACACCACACAAGAATATTAAAGGTTTCTTGGCGGTACAGAAGTACAGCTTATGAATCAAGACTGCCTGGGAGAAAGTTTTATATTTTAGAAAATTAATTCACAGGTATAAAATGTTATAACATGTAGCGTCTGCTATGAACTAGAACATTGTATCTGCCCTGGTACCAATCTGTAGTAGTATACAGGACTACATGCTAAATCAGTATTTGTGAGTTATTGTACACAAATTCCTCTTTCCTATAACGAATTTATATCAATCTCCCAGAGCTCATCAGTTTTAAAACTCCTATAACCAAACTCTTAATAAAATGGATTCTGAAGAAGAAAATCTTTCATTCGGACTGAACTGAGATTTTGCTAACATAACTTTCGTTC
>JARYHS010012519.1:85823805-85993775 GCA_031002005.1 Vandiemenella viatica
AACGCGCCGCTGCTTAAAGTTCACAGGAAACAACCTTCCTGTGGAAAGCGGAGCTCTGTGGGCGTTTACATTGTAAAATGCACCGGGATCAACTCGCAAAGGCTTTGAACTGAGACACAACCCCGATATTATTTTCATCCGTATTACATGATGTACACGAGAATAATGCTATGACGTTCCAATATCTGCAGTGTTATAATAGCGCTAGTTTGCCTTTATGACGCAATCACATTAGTATATCTGCAGTAGGACACCAAAATTAAATATCAGTTATTAAGATATTAAGAACGATCTGTTAGATCAGTGTTAAGGTGCAAGTTCGGGTTCAGTCCCGGGTTTAAATCCAGGTGGGGACAGGAATTTTTAAGAATTTAGTTTGATCTTATGAGCTACGCCAGTACTTTCCGTGGTTCGGAATCCACGTTAAACTGTAGGTCACGGAGAAAACGTCGTATCTTTAACACAATGGCTTAGTACACCTCCTTCGGGACGACCCAGTCAACCTTCGGGTTGTAGACTAAATTTGATTTCTCTCTCTCTCTCTCATTGTTAGATTTGAACGAAATCATACATATGCGTCTGTTGTTACCATATCACCGATTAGTTATATTTTTAATTTTCTTCTCATTTTGCCTCTTTATTTTAAAACTGTTTGTATAATTTTGCGAAAAGCCGAAAATTTTAATAAAATAAAGGTGAAATATGAAAGAAAATCCAGGAAACTGATCTAATATTATCTTTCATTCTTTAAACTATTTTTGGAATAACTTCTTCTAGACTAGTATGAGAGTGGGTAGATCAATCGTAACTACTTTGGTTTTCTGATTTCTGTAATAACCGTTCTTTCAGCACACTTGCATTTCGTGTAGTAGCACGTTATGTCCCATATATAGGAAAAATTAGTTGCGATCATTACTTTCATCGCATCCTACATGGATCACATGGCACCTGTTGCTTGAAAACGACTCTGCACTGGATATACGGTAAGCGTGTTAATTGTTCCTAAAGAACACATCCATATTATTTCATTAACGCCATCTGATTCAAAAGAGATTGTTGAATCGATTTTAGGGTAATCTGAAGGGTGGTAGAACTTTAATATGTCGAAATTCAAACGACAAAACAGGAGCCCGATGTTAAAGGTTGCACCAGTCCAAGCAGTTCTCTCACAGGCCTTTGTTTTCGCTTTTTTGTTTATTGTTTTACGTCTCGTCAACGCCGAGGTCATTACGAGCAGGAAAGGACTGGGTACGGTAAGGATTTTGGCCAATGGTCTTTTCAAGCAATCATCCCTGTGTTCACCCGCAGTGATTCGGGAAACCATGGAAAACCCAAATCTGGATGCCCTGAAGGGGAATCGAATCCGCATTCTCCCGAATGCGAATCCAGAGCGTTACCGCTCACCAACTCCGGTCTATATAATATGAAACCGCTTAATTCAGTGTTTTGATTGCACGTAATGAATTACCAAAGTTTATGCTACAATTCAGAACAAAATATAGACCTATTCTAAAAATTAAGAAAGTAACTTTCTTAGCGAGTTCTTCTCTATCCCGCGTGATGCGCATTTATACATTGTTTCTACGGACCTAGTCGTGAGAGTCTATAGTTAGCCGCTTGGGGAACTGCATGTTTAGTCATTTTTCTGTGAACAATGTTACTTATCCTGTCTGAAATTTTCGTTAGTATTTTTGTGCATAAATTAGGGATCATCCCAGTATTCACTACCACGATTACGTAAAACAGTACCTAAACTGTCACCAGAAAGCCACTAAATTTAAAATTCCTGCGGTTGTAACCACGCGGTCCACGAGCACTCTGTCAAAAATGCGATACTAATTGATTTTCATACACGTTAGAACAAAAATTTTCCTGATAATGTCTAAATGTTATGAAGGCAGGAAATTAATAATCGTTTTACACCAAACGTAGGCTATAACTTCAATAATGAATTCTATTCATTTTGTAATATTCTGTATTAATATATATGGAAAGGAGTGATGATATCTATGTTTTAGGTTAGTGCACAAGTTCGTAGCGTTTTTCCATAAGTTTAATAAACACAACAAATAGAAATAAGAGACAACTTAATCATTAACAATATAGTCTCCTACTGTCTACAATAGTCTGCCAACAATGGAATAGTTTTTAAATTCTACGTTGGTATAAATCGGGTGGAGTTAAAAAAAGTCATCGAGCAATTTTCGGAGCGCATTTTGATTCGTTAATGAAGGTCCTTGAAGATTAAGAGCATAAAAGGTAAAAATCTAAAGCATAAGATCTGTTGAATAAGCTGGGTGCAGAATGACTTCGCAGTCCATCTCCTGGATAGTGTTTTTTTGTCCGGTTAGCAAAGTGCGGGCGGGCGTTATCGTGCAGTAGCGTCACTTCACGCAGTCTTATTGGTTGTTTTGCTTGGATTACGTCAGCAAGACGTCTCAGTAGGTGGAAATAAATGTCGGCAGTAATGGTTACATCACGGGTAAGTAATTCGCATTACAGCACAGCCTCGCTGATCCACAACATGGATAACATTTTTTGTGGATGAACGGAGGCTTTGTATGGCGAGTTCCTTTTTTTGTGGAACTAAGCCATTCCCTCCATTTCTTTACGTTACCGTAAAGACGCCATTTCTCGTCACCAATGACAGTATTTGCTAAGAGTGTTCAATGTATTTCACGAGTAAACCCATGACGAACAAGGAAAGATGCACCTATGGTCACCCGCTGATGATTGTAGTTTTAGCTTTGAGCAGGCGTTACCAATGAACCGGATTTTTTAACTTTGCCCATTGAGTGCAAATTTTGCACGGTAGTGAAATGGTCCCAGTTCATCACATTTGCCAGTTCTCGAGTACTCTGAATCGTTGTGGATTGTGTCCAAACGGTCTTCATCAAACTCGGAAGGTCTTCCTGCTTGTGGAGGGTCACTAATGCTGAGACGATCTTTCTTAAAACTATAAAACAGTTTTCTTGCTGTGTTCTATCCGATGGCATCGTCCCCATACACGGAGCCTATGTTTCCAAATTCCTCTGCTGCTTTCGCGTTTCTATTAAACTCAAATAGAAAAACATATAGGAAATGTTCCACTTTATCCACTTCACCCTCATTCCCTGATTTTATAGAGTCCAAAGCTCCATACAATATCTGCAACAACATATAAGCTCAAACTCAACTGAATTTTTTAAAAATAAATGACAATCGGTAAATAAATCCACAGCAATTAGAATATCAACACGGGAAACCAAAACGCTACGATCTTCTTCGCCAACGTAATCTGCATATATACAATACATATATACAGGGTGTTACAAAAAGGTACGGCCAAACTTTCAGGAAATATTCCTCACACACAAACAAAGAAAATGTGTTATGTGGACATGTGTCCGGAAACGCTTACTTTCGATGTTAGAGGTCATTAGAGGCGGACCAATTCCATGGCCCCCACGCTCTCCTGACCTCAACCCTCTTGACTTCCATTTATGGGGGCATTTGAAAGCCCTTGTCTACGCAACCCCGGTACCAAATGTAGAGACTCTTCGTGCTCTTATTGTGGACGGCTGTGATACAATACGCCATTCTCCAGGGCTGCACCGAGCGTGGTGGTGTAACGGATAGCGTTCTCGCCTCGCATTCGGAAGGACGGCGGTTCGAATCCCCGTCCGGGCATCCAGATTTGGGTTTTCCATGGTTTCCCCAAATCACTCCAGGTGAATGCCGGGATGCTTCCTTCAAAAAGGCCATGGCCGAATTCCTTCCCATTCCTTGCCCCCATCCTTTCCCGTCTCTAAAGACCACGTTGTTAAAAAGGGACGTTAAACTGATACAAAAAAAAAAAAAAAAAAATCCAGGGCTGCATCAGCGCATCAGGGATTCCATGCGACGGAGGGTGAATGCATGTATCCTCGCTAACGGAGGACATTTTGAACATTTCCTGTAACAAAGTGTTTGAAGTCACGCTGGTACGTTCTGTTGCTGTGTGTTTTCATTCCATGTTTAATGTGATTTGACGAGAAGTAATAAAATGAGCTCTAACATGGAAAGTAAGCGTTTCCGGACACATGTCCACATAACATATTTTCTTTGTGTGTGAGGAATGTTTCCTGAAAGTTTGGCCGTACCTTTTTGTAACACCCTGTATATATAAAAATAAACTTGTGTTCCTATATTTCAGCCACAATCGTGTAATATGGTGGTTGCATGTCGGTAGCTGAGGGGGTGGGATATATGGTGATTGAAAGAGGTCAAGCTTAGACATTTCCATATTTCGACCAAAGTATTGTAAAAAAAAATTTTGAATCTTCCAGAATGTACTAGAAGGTTGTTTAATGCACTAAAATGTTCCAGAATATTAGACGGGACTTTCACTGGTGGGTTGCTGTTTTGGCTGGTAGTAAAACCATTGGCTACTTTTTATGCTGGAAATATTTAAGTTTCCGTGCAAAAACATAAAAACCCTCAAAATTCGTGACAAACAAGAACGAAGTCGTGGACACCAGGTAGTTTATATATATTGAACCGTGACACGACTTTTTTGCAGTATAAGGTACAGAATTTACTAATAGAAACAGCATTAATCATAATTGACTCGGAACTCTTAGAACCCGATAAGATTAGTTTGTCAAAAATAAGTTGTTGCGAACATAATTATTCTGCTGAAATGGGAAGAGCTCATAAAATGTAGTGTTTAGAAATTCCTTCTGTTGAAATATTTTTGCGTTAAAAATAACCTGGTTACAATTTACTGGCAATATTTTCGTGGGTGCTGTTAGCTAGTTACTTAGTGTCAAGAGTATATATTTTCTTCGATTCTGTTCGTAGGTAATGAACTGATGTATTTGTGTAGTCTACTTAAGGTCATTGTACTAGCATTCTATTAAGAGATTCGCAATCGGCCACCCGGATTCGTCTCTGCCTCTTTTGAAGAAATAACTTGTTTGTAAAGCATGCTGAAGGTTAAGAAAAATTTCACGGTTGCAGGACCTCATTTTGTCTCTAAACTTTTACGACATCTACAGAGTTTTATAGTAGTCGTAACTTATCTGCACTGCGACGCAGGGTCGTTTCAATAAGTGAATAAAATCCCACCCGCAGTGGCTACATGGCGCCACGTCAACCATATCGCCGCCTTTTTGTCCTGATCTACAAGAATCAATCTATAGAGCTTAGCAGTATTTTTAACGCAGTGTCACAGCTCAGTAAAGGCACAATCAGATTTCTAAGCTAAGGTCTTCGGCCTTAAGATTTCGTGGCAATCACACATACGGCAAAAATTCCAGAAATTACGGCGTATAACATAAATATATATATATGTATCTTACAGATGTGAATAGCGTACTTAGTAAAACAGAACATTAAACAATCCAAGCAATTATACAAATAAATAAATAAATAACCAATAACAACATTTCTGATAATTTGGCAAAAGTCGCGATAGCCGAAGGGACAATTTAAACAATTCCGCAATCTCATACGGATTTTTTTCTCTAGATTAAGAAAAACGGGTGACGAAATATGGAAAATAGAATGGTAAACGAAAGAAGAAAATGGAAGATATTGCGCTACCATTCAACCCGAAATCCCAACGAAACCCTGATGTAACTGCATAAATATGAGTAGTGCCACGTAAACTCATCAACAGAAATGCGGCTTTGCTGATCTCGATAACGCAGGGGCTAGAGTACAGGCGCCGCGTATTGAAGGTCACCGGTTCGAGACCGGCCGAGGGCATGGCTGTGTTACTGTCGTGTCCTACCTGTCTGGTCTATACTTGGTGGAAACAATATACTACAGAAACTGAAGGACTTCAGCTGCCTGTAAGGCCTAAGTAGCCGAATTTCAAAATAATAATAATAATTAATATATTCTCCTGATGTGAATAGCCGAGAGATCAGGATGTTTTCACGCGATATTTCGGTGATCGGAATATCTGTCGCCATCTCCAGCTGAAGTGAAATTACAATAATGATGATGATGCAATTATATCACGTGTTATTAGTATATTTAATATTAGTATTTTATTTGATATTTTATATGGAATGAACACGATTAGAGATAATATGAATTCTTCCCAGGCAAGAGATTCTGATGGCACATTCACAGCACTAAAGACTTATTTTACAGGGTGTTTAAAAAATGACCGGTATATTTGAAAAATCAATAAAAACTAAACGGGTAGCGATATAAATACACCGTTTGTTGCAATATGCTTGGGACAACAGTAAATTTTCAGGCAGACAAACTTTCGAAATTAGTTACAATTTTCAACAACAGATGGCGCTGCAGTCTGGAAAAATCTAAAGTACGATTATTCTAAGGATTAAGCCATTTTTTCACAGAAAACTTGCAATATGTGAACAGCACACGCTTACAGCAGAAAGACGACTCACAGAATGGTGAACTCACAGACTGCGTTTACTTCTTTATCTTTCAAATCTTCTGCAGCGCCATCTGTTGTTGAAAATTGTAACTAATTTCGAAAGTTTGTCTGCCTGAAAATTTACTGTCGTCCCAAGCATATTGCAACAAACGGTGTATTTCTATCGCTGCCCGTTTAGCTTTTATTGATTTTTGAAATATACCGGTCATTTTTTAAACACCCGGTATCTGGCGAAGACTAACGTCAGATTTTTTTTAACAAAATGTCAAATATTTTGCAATTTTTCACTATTGAACGCTTTTTAAGGTCTATTCCCACCCCTGTAACGTAAAAACAATACTGAAGGCATAAATACTCCAGTTAACATAAAGAAATTAGCAGCCACTCGGAGACAGACCCAATGAAAGAACTGCCACCAGGCGCGCAACTCTATACTGCGTCTGGGCGGTTGGTCAACAACTTACGAATAATTAGCAGTTCTGTTCACCGTGGAAGAAAACCACAATGACGCGTTTCTATTACCTTTCGAGGGACTACAAAATAAATATTACTGAAAAATGTTTATTAAAAGCTGATGTCGTTTTCGAGAGAGTATTAATATTTTCGTTAAAACTACTGTGATTTGTCTCTAAAACATTTTTTTGAAGTTGTAATCAACCAACTAACTTTTATTCCTCCCGCGTTTGACTTTCATCGCTGTGTTTCTCAATTTTTATAGCAATAAGTGAAAAATGTTAGCTTTCTTCTCAACATTAAATCAATTAATTTTTTTTTATTTTTTTTTATTTTTTTTACTTATGGCTTTACGCCTCGTCGACGTCGAGGTCATTAGAGGTGGGATGGGACTGGGGACAACGAACGGGAAGGAATTCGGTCATGACCTTTTGAAGGAAGCATTCCGGCATTCACCTGGAGCGATTTGGGGAAACCATGGAAAACCCAAATCTGGATGTCCGGTCGGGGATTCGAACCGGCGTCCTCTCGAATGCGAAATCAATTACTAAATGGAAACTTCATATGCTAGCCGAGATGCTGCATTGTGCTGTTTGAGCAGCTCGAGAAATAACAGTAAGTCTTCCATTTTGTTATGACATCAGCTACATCCGTTTCTTCACAAACACGAAGTCGTGGGCACCAGCTACTAATTATATTAAAAAAAACTTGAAGTCGGCTCGCGAGTGTTATAGGTTCAAACCACCCAAAACATGCAGTACCTTTGTTTCATGTGGAATCCAATTACGTTAATAAAGCCATTAGTTACGGACGTATTAATGCAAGAAAATGCAAGACAGTTCACAATTGGCTAAATCTACCAGAATCCACATTTAAACGGAGACAGTTTACAGGCAGGGTTGATACAGGTTGGGAAACTAAGATAATTGATTCCAAACAGCGAATACATGTAGGTAGCTTAATATTCAAGTCGATGTTGTACGTTTTGAACTTTGCAGCATTGCTTGTTGGCAATAAATGGTATTTAGAACTTCTTATGTTGTACTTGCCTCTAAATTTATGGATATGAATGAAATTATTAGTATTTTCGTAATAAAGAAGAAGTAATGCGAGGACGATGAAATCGAACGCTTCCGACATTTTAATCCGGGTTTTACACAGTTCTAAGTCGCCGGAAGAGGCTAGAAAAATGTGCGCTATGTGCTGGGTCAGGAAGAGGTTCGTAAAGTGGGTCGCTCTGACCTCTACGTTAAGAATACAATGAAGCTTCGACTGAGGGCGTAAAACGTTTAGATCCACAACGATTTATTGTTATCACCCTCTCGACAGTTTTGATGCAATCTCCCAACCTATCTTTATATATATAAAAATCTCGTGTCACGATGTTCGTCCGGGATGAACTCCGAAACTACATAACCGATTTAGATGAAATTTGGCTTACTGTGTGTAATTTAGTCCAACTTAAAAGATAGGATAGTTTTTATCTGGATTATAGACCTCAATATTTATTATTTGTGAAATAAATGTTCATTAAATGTTAGTCATAGGACAATGGTTTGTAATTATTTGTAAGCCACCAAAGATAAGCGGTCTGCTGGCTTAGTGGTTAGGGCGTCTGACTGGAGATGGAAAGGTCCCCGGTTCGAGTCCCTGTCTTGGCGGGGATTTTTATAGACACTTAACCAGGCATTAATCTCCGGTGCAGCATGCTGTGTGAGGTGAAATACGCCAGGGCGGTACTGTGGTTCGGATTCGACGTTAAAATGTAGGTAAAGGCGCCTACGACAGTGGCAGAATGCCCAGCCAGTAGAAACCAGGTCATTACGACCACACGAAATTATTATTATAGTTCCATAACTTTCTAACAGATGGCGATGTGTTAACTTATTGATACAACACTTGGTTAGCTAGGTTGTGTAATCATCCAGTAGATCAAGTTCTGTTTCAATTTATTTATGCTACAGTTTATTCCTAACAGATGGCGGTGTGTTAATTTATCGAACCATCCAGTAGATGGGGTTGTATTTCGATTTATTTATGCTACAGTCTATTCCACGCCATATGTGCGAGTTTCTTCAATTTTAATTGTGCTGTGTATTGTGTTATAATTATACCGGTATTGTTGTTCATCGTTTGTGTGTCATTATACCTAACGACAAAGTAATTACACACATGAATATAACATTGAAGAAAACGTTACGATAAATTCGAATCGTGTAAGTATTTCTCGCTAGCTTATCATTTTTCTTCTTTTTATTCAGCTAGAGACGTGTCAATTTCAATTCCTCTCCTGTTGTTTTTTCTTTCTTCCTCCCCAGTACTCCTTCATTATTGCACTCCTCTCTACCTTTGAATCCTGCCATATTCAAAGTCTGCTACCGAAAAAATTTTCTTTCCATACAGTTCACTGGTATTATTTCGTTTCAAATCTTTCTAACCCTCTTGAAAGCCTGGAGTCATCCATGCTATAAATGTATCAAAAAAATATAATTCTTCTTTTTCTGTTATTTTTCAAGGTTATTATATATTTCCTCATTAGTTCTTAACTTCCATTTTAATGTATTTTTCAATGGACCCAAAAATTCCGGTTTCACCACTGTATTATAGTGTCTTATTTTAAGGCTTTCAGAAAGGCACTTTTTGTTGTAATTAAAATATTTTTCAGTGAAATGTCGCCAAAGAATCTAACCTCGACAGTGCGTGTAGCAGAGAGGCACGACGCACGATGAGACAGCTCATCAATCAGCAACACAAATCGCGGCAAGTAAGGAAGTTCAAAGAATCAGGACAGCTGAGCGTCGTATGCAAGAATCTGGTGGTTTCCGACAGACATTACCAGTGATTCCTCGCTCTACTTTTGCCGATGAGATTAACGTATGTTTAAAACAATCGTTTTTATGGCGGAATGTCGAAACACTTTGATTGACAATTAACATGCGAGTACAGTTGCAAAATGATCCATCGGCACAAGTATTTTGTAAGCAATTGCTGGATATTGGTAAAGGTGAAATAGAACTGCATCGAAATACACAATACATCAAAGTGCCAGACAAATTCTGCACTGTTGTTCACTCAAAAATGAACTAACTCAGCGTGTGTTCCTGGATATATCAAATAATTACTTAGATCATAATTGGATCAGTAATCGTGCTATTTTGGCAGCAAAAAATGTTGATGTCAACGAAATTAACTTCCAGATACGACAGTTGTTGCCAGGTGATCTGATATCTTTTAAATCAATAGATACTGTTGTAGATGAAAATGAAGCCGTAAATTTTCCAAATGAGTTTTAAACTCTTTGGATATAACAGGAATGCTGCCACACAATCTCCGGTTAATGATTGGTTCACCGCTTATTCTTCTTCGTAATTTGAATCCACCTAGATTATGCAACGGTACACGTTTGGTGATCAAAAGGATCACCGGAAATGTTCTTGAAGCAACTATTTTGACTGGAATGTTTAAAGGAGAAATCGTCCTGTTGCCACGTATTCCAATGATACAGTCAGAATATCCAATACCATTTAAAAGGCTTCAATTTCCGATTCGTTTGGCTTTCGCTATGACAATAAATAAGTCACAAGGCCAAACAATGTCCGTTTGCGGCTTGGATTTGGAAAATACGTGTTTCTCCCATGGGCAACCATATGTCGCATGTTCACTTATAGGGAAACCATTAAATCTATTTGTATTACCAAAAGACAGACTAACTAAAAATATTGTGCACCAATTAGCGCTTAGATAAATTAAAATTATAAATTGTAATAATTTAAAATAATGAAAATAATTGATAAAAATGTTTAAAAATCAACTTCATAGGCCTCATTTATAAAACTGAAATTTCAGTTTATATAAATAAATAAATAAAAAATAATTTATTTATTTATTTTTATAAATATCAATTTTTATATAATTCAATTAAGTAATTTGTAATAAAATGTAAATTAATTTTTTATGATCGTTTGTCCTTAATTTCAACTCTCCGTAATTATTTACCAATTACATTTGAATTTCCAAATCGACTACAATGTTTTGCCTTTATTAGTGAATATTAATTTGACTACTTTAGGAAGTTTAGAATAACATTAATCCAACCTACTATAATTACAAAGTCACAGCAACGCGTGACCGGGTCAGCTAGTCGTCAGATAATTCTCTTGATCTCAACATACCCATTGGAACCTAAGTCTTCAATTGTCTGCTTCTTACAAAATTCCTTCCTTCCACCATTCTTTCCTGACTCGTAGTAAACAGATACCACATGTCCTAAAACCTGGCCCACCATCATGTCTTTCTTCTTCACCCATCATTTCCAAAACACATTCTTTTCGAACCTAATGCATCCACCTAATTACCAATCTTCCTACAACACCACTTTTCAAATGCCTTAATTTTCCTTATTTTCTGGTATTAAAAGTCGAAGTTTCACTTCCATAATGTGACGTGCTACAAACAAAGTTTCGTAATTTTTTTTTATAGGTCTTCTGGATCAATGTGGGCAACTAAAAGATTTTTAATCTAAGTTTTTCCCTGCGAATCTGATGCATGAATATCTATCGGGCATGCGGCCGCATCAATTGATCCCAGTCCAACGAATTTTCGACTGTGTAACGTGCCAACATCTTCAGGTTTCGTCTACTGACCGGCGTGAGGAGCGCAGTTCAGGACGCGACAGGTGAAATATCCAGGAACTTCCCAGACTACATCTCTGTAATTGATTAAATAAAATAAACTAGTTTAAACAGCGGTCAATGAAACTAACTGTGAAACTGAGGTGTATGATAAGCAAAGTTGGTGTTCAAGAACACCTAATTGAAGTCGCGTCCTGGGGTGCGCTCCTCACACTGGTCAGCAGACGCAACCTGAAGATGGTGGCACGTTACGCTGTCGAAAATTCGTTGATCCGGGCGCATGCCCGAGAGATCTTCAAGCAAAACATTTTTATTTGTATAAAAAGGCTCTTTTATAGTGTTATTCTGCATTGAATCCAAGATACGAGTGTCATTTGTGTTCTTTGGGAACCGCGATACAAAATAACTAACTTGCAAATACTTTACTGAGAATTTGTAGAAGGTATTTAAGTTATATATAATAACCGCAAATCACTGAAAAGCATAGAAAAGTATGTCGCCAGAAGCGGGCGGCGTCGTATGCGGTACGGTTAACATCGACCCAAACAGACTGTTTGCTCGACGGTCTGACCACTGGGAGAGCTCGCGTTACCAATCAGACAGCACGACATTGAACCGCAGCGGGACTGTGGATTGGCGAGTGAAAACCTGTGCTGGGCAGGCAGAGATTGTGAAGCGGTAGTCACTGAATGAATGGAACCTGTTGTCAACACTGATGACAGCTCACAGCGGGAATACTACTCTAATATAAATCGGAACTTTGACTGAATATCCCTTGCATTACTGATTTTGCTTGTATCTGTAAATTATCTCTCTCTCTCTCCGAGACCTCTAATTAATTAATGTACTGTATAAATAATCAAAGATACATATTCGTTTGCTTTATATAAAAGATTGCATTAGTTTTCATTCTGTGAACTTTGATAATAATGTTTCGTTGTTAACACTGTACGGAAATTTTAGTCTCGTTGCCATAGCTTCTCACACGGTTGGTTGGGTAAATTGGCCATATTAGTGGAAGAAAGAGGTGGGCCAAATGCACAATTCTCAAGTATATTTTGAGCAATAACTAAATTGCACAGACAATAGTAAAGAGCAAGGAGTATAGATTTTGAGCAATGTATCTATATATTGTGGTAATAAAGATGAAGAAGTTGCTTTACAACGCGTGACTAATTTTGTAAAAGTAATTAGTGTAGAGAGAGAGCTCAGGTTATTTTCTATACCTAAAGTCAGAATATTCTGGTTCCTTACCATCAAAACAATTTTTACGGACCGAGAGTGGTGGTGTAACGGTTAACGTTCAGGCCTCATATTCGGGAGGACGCCGGTTCGAATCCCCGTCCGAGCATTCAGATTTTGGTTTTCCATGGTTTCCCAAATCACTCCAGGCAAATGCCGGGATGCTTCCTTCAAAAGGCCATGGCCGAATTCGTTCCCATTCCTTGCCCCCCATACTTTCCCGTCTCTAAATACGTCGCTGTTAAGAGACGTTAAGCAGTTAAAAAAAAAAAAAATACGGGAAGAATAAATGAGGAACATTCGTTTTGTGCAGTTTTTTGGAGACGCAGTAACCGATCATAAAATATTTTTTTAGAAAAAGAGAAAAGGATGTATTTGGGTTGACAATGCGATTTCCGATTATAGTACCAGTGGAAAATATCACAGAGATAAAACTTTGGTCAGCAACGTGTTGACCAAGGCGTAATTTATTTATCTGAACGATACATTTTTTTAGATTATTTTGTTCACAGAGAGCAGTGTACGTTGGACGCAGCGACCGGTACAGGCTTCATGCGGACGGATCCGCAGGCGCTTTCAGTCCGTTATCTCAGTGCCATACATCACCGGAGGGCTTACACTGTCGACCACCGTCCCTTTGGAGCGGAATGTGAGCGCACGCCCAACAAGCAGATCGAGGCGGCCTTTGTCTCACCAAACGTGATCTGCTTTACGCTGATTACACAGAGCCGCGCGCTGCGTGGGTTTTAGCGGGAGCGCCGCGCGCTTGTTTCAATCAGATTGTGCAGTGTTCGTAGGCGGAGGTCAACGAAGAATGTGAAAAGCCAAGTTTCCAGTTGCAAATAACAACCGTAAAGTTACTCGCACTAGAGGCACGCAAGAACTGAGTATGGAAGACATACACGTCGGTCGTTACGCAAGTTATAGAAACCACCTTAGGGGCCATCCACAAATTACGTCACACTGATTTCGTGATTGTGGACCCCTCCCCCCCCTCCATGTCACAGGTTGTCACATTTGTGGGACCCCCCCCCCTTCTCCCCTGGTGTGACGTCAGATATTTTGCAATTTTAAATTTATAAACTAAAACAGCATTTCCATAAAGCATCGTCATCGTTTAATAACCAAAGAACATCCCTATTTGGTCTAGCGGCAATGCTTTGTGAACGAATTTTCATGATGGGGTAGTTGCCTCTTATGTAATTGCCTATGTTGGTTAGTGGCTTTGTATGATGAAAAATATAGTCAACAGATGCCATATGATTGTTTAAATAAGTATGCCTCGACACTGGGGCAATAGCAATCGTACGGAACTTGCTTCAAATGCGATGACGCTCGGAGATTCAAAGAGAGCTGTACTAACAGCGGAGCGAATTTACCTTCGGAGTCATCATTTCCCACGGGTACATACCCACCTGAAGTCTGCTTCATCAAAACAGGTGGTGGTAAAAATCCTTCTGGTAATAATCGCCAAAAGTTACAAGTTAGATTGTCGCATACCGCAACACGCTGCAACCTTGTGTTTTACTATTTGTGGCCATTGTTAAAGACTCAATGGCGGTATTGGCCTTTCGGCTTATGTCAAAGGGAGCCGACGTGAGACACTGCAGGTACAGCGAGTGTGAACTCGCGTGGCCGCCACGAGCCAAAAAGTGATGCATGTGATGTCACAAAGTTTATGACACGTCCTCCCCCCCCCCCCCCCTTGTCACACGATGTCACACTTTGTTGATCCCTCCCCCCACCCCTCATGATGTGACGTAATTTATGGATGGCCCCTTATTTCTTCGGAACATGGAGTAGCATTGGAAATAAAGAATTAGAAAGCAGGGTTATTTCATAGATCCAATACAGCCAACTGATATTACATACATTAAGTTATTATTCGACATATCGGTTTGTCACTTCGTTGGATGAGTCTGAATAGTCCCTCCTGGTAAAACTCCAGTCCTTACTTGCTCAGCCACGTTGTCGCGAGTGTTTCACCCCCTCGTCTGAAGCTAATCGTCGGCCTCCTAGATGCTCCTTCAAGTGAGGAAAAGGGTGAAGTCGCTTGGAGCGAGGTGCGGGCTTCAGGGAGGTGTGAGCTCTGTCCTGAAGTGAAAGCTATCCTGAAATTGGATGACGGCACCTTATTTAAAGGAGATTGGCCCAAATTCTCCTCTTTTTACACGTAGAAGCCGTTAGCTCGGATAAACAACTTAAGAGGTATTTGACATAGTCTGGAAATGAAAAACTCACTGTACTTGTAGAAATATTGTTGAACTGAATTAATAACGTTCATTGACACAACTTCTAAGACACTTATGTTACAGTATCACAAGTTTCCCACACATTTCACAAGCTGTTTGATCTTGTCTACCAAGAAGCTGTGCTCGCGGCATACAACCACCTCCAAGCGATATGACATCCACACTGCCCCGTGCCCAGCACTGCTACAATCCAGGTGCCGCACAGCTGTGCAGCACAGCGTCAAAGAGTGTTAGACAATGTAGACCAGTGGTTCCCAATTAGTGGTACGCGTACCTCCAGGGGTACGTGAGGTTGCTCCCGGGGGTACGCGAGGTTCTCTCTTGACTAAGGTATGCAATAAGATAATTGAAAAAAAAAAACAATTACGGAAACATTACTACCGCCAAAATATATTTTAATACAGTCAAACGGTGTGTGTGTGAATTACATTTCTGTAATACTGTGGTTGTGCGAAGCACTAGACTGGAATGAACGCAGAGGCAAATGTAGCTATAAGGGGGTACGCGAGGATCAGCTCTTTCTTGAAGTGGTACTCGGGAAAAACTATTTGGGAACCACTGATGTAGATAATAGCACTATGGTACCACGGTTACTAAACAAACTACAGACTGTGGAAACCCGAAACTATTACAAATCAAGTTACAAACATTCATACAGTAATTCAGGATGCTTGCAGTTAATAAATGCTTTTAGGTGTTTATATTGTCACTTGACAGCACAGTAGTTGACCGTTATCTTTTTTTTTACCGAGCTCTGTGGTAAATTCATGGTTTTTATTCCTGCTATTCTTATTTTGTACCCGCCGGTAGCTAGAATAACGCAACTCCGTCTGGTGCCAGCAATGAGAAGCATATTCTTCAGACCTACAAACGAACGTATTTAACTTTCGGAAATAATGTCACGTTGCCATGACAAACTAATTATTATGGAGAAAAAAATGCAGAGTAAATGACATGTTTACTTCCAAAGGAATTAAAATGAACATCTTCTCCCATCTGAAAGAGATACCTCGAATTGACTTTAGCTAAAACAGTAGTACCGTTGCTTTTTGCGGTGGGCAGAAGCTGTCTAGATCGTACGGATGATCAAATCAATAACAGCTTGTTGCAACTGATATAAGGGAAGCGATTTCGTGAAGATTAAGGTTCATACACACTCAGTCCCAATGTGAACGACCATACCCGGAATAATCGAGGTCTGATACTCGGCTCATAGTATGTATCGTGAGAATGTGGTTTTGATTTCAACCAACAACAGTGATATTGCTAGCTGGGTACTTGACGTTCAGGAGAGCCAATGGCCTCGGTCCGGCTATTCCGATTTGTATTTTCCTTGGTTTTCCGAAATCACTCGCGGCGAAGAGCAGAATGGGTCCTTTATGAAATAAATGGACCATTTCTAACCAGTTCCTTACCATAACACTCTCTTAGCTGTAAATACATACCTCATAATCAACGACCCGTATAATCCTCAAGAAAATATTAAGAAGAACCAGCAGAGAATGTTAATATGTTACCGAGTTAGAAAAAGGGAAGTGGCTATTAATACCACGTTTTAATATTTTCTAAAAACACTAATTCCATAAGCGCCTCGTTTTTTAGTAATCCACTAGTCCCTACAAATAGGAGAACATGAAAGGAACTTGCCTTGAGATACGTTATCGTCTCTGCGTGCTTTACTGTAAAAATTTGTCCGAAAGAGAACTTTCGAAAAATGCGGGTATCTAAGAAACAAAGCACTTGACTGAGATAAAATTTATAAAAGTAAAAGCAAAGACATTCAAATTTTTTAATACAGCAACAACAAAACTAGCATCACAGTTGATAAAGGAACATAACATTCTTACTATTTCGATGGAGAAGCTTTGCTTTAGTTTATTGCTTCCCATACAAAATTTTCTCCAGTGTAAATCTGCATTATTGTGATTGTTTAGCTGAGACTATTGTGTCTTTCAGACCTAGATCTCTGAGTTTGAAGGAGGCATTTCAACAAGGTGAAGTTGGGAGCTCCATGCCCTATGCCGTCTCGCCTCTATGGTCCCAAGTTGTGAATGGAGCGAGTCCACTGCCGCAGCTGCTGGGAGGCAATCAATACGCGCCACAGCTGTCGGACAGGCACAGAGGTTGGCCAAGTTCACGGCACTCCACACCAACAGAACAGCTGACCAAACAGACCAGAATGCAGCTTGCACGAAAATAAATTGTATATCCAAAGAACAATTCAAACATTATCTTCCACACCGTAGATCAACTATTTTCCATGCCGACATTAAACAGTGCGAGTTGCCTTTAAGATATCATAGAAATCATCATAACAGTCATCATCATCATCATCATCATCATCATCATCAGTGTTCCGCCCTAAGGCAGGTTTTCACATGGCTGCTCTCCATGCTCTTCAGTCTACTGCCCTCCTCTTAACGTCCATGTCGTTTTTGTCTCCATTGATATAATAACACCATCTCACTCTCCTCCCACAAACTAGTCCATTCCAGGCGTCTTTTAACAAGCCCTTCCTCTCAACAAGTGTTCCATCCAATTATTCTTTCTTTCTCTTATGACTTACAGTAGTTTCCTTCTCTCACTAACTCTTTTGAGCATTTCAACATTACTCACTTTCTCCATCCAGCTTACCATATCCATTCTCCTTCACATCCACATATCAAACGCTTCTATAACTTTTTGATCCTTTTTTTGTTTGTTACTGCTTAACGTCTCCTATAACAACTAGGTCTTTAGAGACGGGAAAGGATGGGGGGCAAGGAATGGGAAGGAATTCGGCCACGGCCTTTTTTGAAGGAAGCATCCCGGCATTTGCCTGGAGTGATTTGGGAAACCATGGAAAACCCAAATCTGGATGCCCGGACGGGGATTCGAACCGCCGTCCTCCCGAATGCGAGGCCAGAAGGCTAGCCGTTACACCACCACGCTAGGTTTTTTGATCCTCTCGTCTCTGTGTTCAAATCTCTGTCCCATGAAGTACACACTACAACGAGTCATTTGTCAAGTATTTTCATAGGTGCTTTATCCAATTATCCAGTAAATAATTTCTTGCTATTAAATACTTCCATCGCTACAACCTTTATGTACTGGCAAAAAAGTTACCTGAACAACATTTGTTTACGTTATATCTGGGTTTAAGACATTTGTTGAAAGTATTGTCTTATCCAGAGTTTGGCGGAAATAGAGATTGATTAGCTTCCGGCTCAGAAAACATTTTTCTCTTGGACAAACTTTTGATACAAAATATAGAAAAATTTGTCATATCACGTCTCGCACCTTTTTTATATACAATAAATTATAGTAATGGGCAATAAACTGTGTAATAGTAGTGGGCGAGAATTCGCGAGGGACAGTCTGGATGGTTTCGATAGGCAACAATGATCCCAGGAAAAAATGTAGCATGTAGGCACAACCGGACAATACAAAAAGCTCACAGGTCCTGGAGATTTTGGGATTTGGTGACAGTGAGAAGGTAGAAGGAATGAAATGCTCACAATTGAGAACGCAATTACCTAGCGCACGAAAATCTTTAAAGAGAATTTAGAGACAGCGTTGTCTCGGAACGTCAGGCAACAGAATGTGGCAATAAATCGTCTGACTCAAGGACTCGTAACACTGTGATAAACTGCAACTTTAATATTTCAGGGAAGTTAATGTTGTGATCCAACGAACTGCAGAATAACGCGTGTTTAAGCACCCAATGAAAACGAGCGACTGAATGAGTAGTAGCAGGAAATATATAGTGAATAAGAACTCGGCAATAAGGATTGTTGATAATTATTAAATTTTGTTTACTTTCTCGACCAATCAGAGAGAAGGCGTTTACTAACTGCCTGGATTGGTACAAAAGACCATCGACGAGCGAAGGCAGAGATGGCATAGTTTTAATAAGGGAAGAGGCAGTGAGGGACCTTGCAACTGGACATGCGATACACCACAGACTCACTACTATACATTGGCTATCATGTATACATGTTAATATAAGACTCAGATAGTGCGGAAGTGAATTGTTTACACTTCCAGTACAGCGAAGTATTGAGTTATAGGTGATATACCATCACGCTTATAGCATATGTACATCAAAACTCAATCGCTGTGTGCAGGCGTTACGGTTCCACTGTCAAATAAGAGACACATTACCGTCGCATAATGTGCCAGTGAAGAACATTATTGTGATGCTCCAAGTTAATGCTTATCGCTGCAATATTAACACGGTAATATCAAAGACCTAGCACTACAGTAAAATCAAAAGGTAAATGTTAAAGCTACTCGATTTCACCATGGTGATTAACATCACGCAATAGTAATTTTCATTTCTGCTTATTATTTTCACTGAGCTAATGACATTTGTAAATGATCTGCTAGTTGTTATTGTTGGACTATCACTTCAATTCATGTATGTAAATGTACCACGTTTTATTAGCTTGGATTAACGACACCATCAAAATTTGAATATGAAGTCTAAATATTATGTCAATAAACAGATTGTGAATTTGTTAACTTCATTTCGTCTATAATTCATGCAGAAGTAATATAATCGCTCCTATCCTGTGTTGCGTATTAATTTCACCAACACACACTGAAGTGCCAAGTCGTGGGATACCTCCTAATATCACGTGGGACCTCTTATGCCCGGCGAAGTGCAGCAACCTGATGTGATGTTGACTCAAGTTGTCGGAAGTCTCTGCAGAAATATTTTTTTATTTATTTGTATGGCTATTGGTCTAACGAACATACAGCCAGATTACAATTGTTGTATTACAATATTATTTTGGCATAATAGTTCTATACAATATTATTTTACATAATAGTTCAATACATTTTTTATTGGTAACAATAGTACAGATGTTGTGATGACCATTGATGATTATGTTACGTTATTATTCGGCATACTAGTTCTATACAATTTTATAATACTACTGATAGTGCAGGTGGTATAATAACTCTATTTTGCTACTATATTTGGACATATTGTCTCTGTACAAGTTTTTCGATTACCAATAGTGCAGATGGTGTGGTGTCAGTTGTTAGTTACGTTAACGTATTATTTGACATAATAGACGTTTTAATACCAGTGGCACAGATAGTATAATAACAGCTGGTGCTTTAAGAATGTTAATTTAAGATAATAAACCTCATCAATGTGATGAAATCGTTTGCAGAAATATTCAGCCAGGCTTCCTCTACAGCCATCCAGAACTGCGGAAGAGTTGCAGACGCAGGACGTGCACAAACCGACCTTTCAGTCATGTCCACGATATGTTCGACTGGATTCATATCTCACGATCTACATGGCTGGGATTGTCCAGAATGTTCCTCAAACCAATCGTGGAGGAATTTAGCCCAGTGATAAGGAGTACTGTCGTCCTGGAAAAGTCCGTCGTTGTTTGGGAACATGAAGGCAACGAATGGCTGCAAATCGTCTATAACCTTTTCCAATCAATGGTCTGTTCAGTTATACCAGAGGTCCCAGTCCGTACCAGGTATACACAGCTCATACCAAGACAGAGCAACAACTGGCTTGCATAATGCCTTCCCGACACCCTGCGTCCATTGCCTCTTCAAGTATCAGTGTGTAACGGTCATATGTCACTTTAGCTTATAGAGATAAGCATAGAAAATTTATTATTTATGTATATCGTAATTTGTAATACAAAATATCAATGGCATATTTGAGAGAATATTGGCAGCACAGAGTAAAAGGTACGCAGGACCATGGAAAAGTAGTTATTGAATGAAGCTAGACTGATTAAAATATTGGATAATGGTAGACGATTGTGAAAACTGGATAACAAGGTTTCGCCAATTGTGATGCCGGAAAATGATAAAATATTTTTATGAGAATAATGCTTTTATGAAGATGTACAAATGAAGGATTATTTGACATATATGGAAGATGGTTTATTTAAAATAGTTATGAATGCGACAAAAAAAATGTTCGTACAAAAATTATGTTGAGCGTATAAAATTGTGTATTAGAAGCGATATAATAAACATGTGATTAAATTCACATAATACTGAATATAAGAGTATTTGATGTTATTTCTGAAGGAAGATATAAGGAAGGAATTTCAGATAGAATACTTACAGAAATGCAAAACGGGAAAGATGATTTTATTACTGGATGGTTATCGTTGAAATCCATCTTATGTGTAAAGGATGGCAAAAAGCGTAATCGTTCATATTGGAAACCACTAACGACAGTAATTAAGGTAAACTAGTACAGACTTAAGAGACAATTTAAGAAATAACTTGTTAATAAACATTAGCTAAGTAACAAGAGCTAAAAGCCGAATAGTGACTAGTAAAATAAAGTTTATAAAGTAGTATCCAATCAGAGAACTGGAGAGGTTATGAAGTCATAACGAACGTTGCAGGTTTCCACAAAGGGATGGGAAGGTCACAAAGGACAAAAAACTGGAATGAATTTGGCCTTAGCCTTAAATGGGAAACTTCCCGGCATTTGCCTATTGTAATCACGTGAAATAATTGGAAACCGAAAGAACTAAACCCACGTCTTCCAATATAACAGAACCTTTTCCTGTATCGCAGGTTACAAGTGCATTTTATCCAGCCAGACTACCATATATAATGGATGTTCCAATCCACAGCATACCAATAACAGTATAGTGAACCAATGTCTCAATATACCTAAGATCTAATACCACACAAACAAACCGAAGCTAACATTGTAATGACGTCTGCCAGACTCCAGAGGCAAGTAACTGTTGGGAGTTCACTTGCTCAGGTAGAGACAGAGCTGGGGTCCCGTTGCGCAGGGCTCGATCGGCGATACGGTGATGTGGGCCGCGAATATTAGAGTGCGGCAGGTGCGCAGCCAATGGAGCATCACCAATCACGGCTCGAGACAACAGCTGGGCCGCGACTCCCTCGGCCCGAGGCGACGAAATGCTTAGTGTCCCGTCCTGCACCACTTCCTCATGCCTGACGCAAAGTGGCGCAGTACAACCCACTAACAGTCAAGGAGAGGTCTGGTAGCTCAGTGGTTTCAACAATGTTCGGGGTCCGGTCCCAGGTTCAAATTCCGGTGGGGCCAGAATTTTCAATATTTGTGATATGAGCTACGCTAGGAAGTTCCGTTGTTCGAATCACATGTAGGTCCGAGAGGAAAGGAACTGGTCCGTCTACCTCTGACCTACCATAATATGCTTTCTTCCGGAGGAAACAACCAATCTTCAGGTTGCACTATAAGTTTTTTTTAGCAGTCAACAGATGATAAAATTCATCTCCAATACTGTGTTTTTCTTTCTTTTTCAAAACACTTCTAAATACTCGTAGAATTTGCTTAATTGATGATCCTTATTCGGTTTTTAGGCTTCTGTACGGTCTAAATGAAAGACGGAACCAATATGATCCGCCTGTCTGTCTGTCATCTACACCATCCTAACTTTTGAACCTTTAAAACTTAAAAATTTGTTACAATGCGCAACTATAGATCTTAGTAACCATAACCTTACTAAATTTTTCAAAGATCTTGGAAGATAGAAATAATTATAGACGTTTGATTTGGGGGGGGGGGGGGAGGGGGTAACTGAATGAAAAATATGCTTTAGATAATTTCATGGGTGTGAAACGAAAACTGGCAATGTGTTTCCACTTTGCTGTTTATTACACGATTTTTGCAATCTTTTGGCAAAAACAAAAAGAACACTATACCTCCTTTCTTTCAGAAATCATTGATCCAAAATATTTTTTACAACTTACAGTGATACGTAGCATCGTAAAACTTTCGTAATATGTCTGGATTTAATGATTTTCACAGTAAATAATGTTTTTACAAGAAGTCAAATATATTTTCAAATAGAGAATTTTATGAATCGGATAATAAATATTCATAAAAACACTTTTTTTTTACACAATTTTCAATTTAACTGAAGAGGCATTAATATCTTTTTGTTTTTGTTTTTGTTTTGCTTTACGCTTCGTCATTAGAGGCGGGATGGGATTGGGGACTAGGAAAGGGGAGGAATTCGGCTATGGTTTTCTGTAGAAAGCATCCCGGCATTCGCCTGGAGTGATTTGGGGAAACCATGAAAATCCCAAATCTGGATGCCCGGACGGGTATTCGAACCTACGTCCTTCCGAATGTGAGGCCAGAGCCCTACGCATTGATATCTTGTGTACCTGCACAGTTACTAGCAGGATCTGTCAGTTCTAGTCAAAAAATCTCCAAGATACCATAGATATACAAAAACCACACGCTCTGTTTGATCAAGTGTTTATTGCAGTGATGGTGTACAGCGCCTGGTGTACGGTTACCCAGGATGGGACAAGGAGGGATAAAGAATTCGGCCATAGCCGTTTAAAGGAGCCATCCCCGCGTTTACTTGGAGTGATTTCGGGAAAATATGGAAAACGGGAGATTTGAACCCGCGTCCTTCCTAGTGTGAGATCAAAACATTACCGCTCACACACCACGATCGGAAGAGCTGGTTGGAGTCCTTGTGGCACCCGATACTGTTGATTGTGATTCGTCGGTCGGATAAGGACGTTAAGCTTGGCGGACCCCGTGGTGTCTGTCGGAAGCATAAACCTGAATTAAGTCGGCACTGGATTTCATCCTCTACCTTCTTTCAGAGTTAATACATTCACAATGTAAACGACTCATTACACCTAACACAAACACATCAGTCACCCACACATACACTCCCGTCATCAAGGAAGGCAAGGGGAAACCAATGCAGTTGATTTTGTGAAGGTACTGGCTTCGAGGTCCTTCCGACTCCTGTGTCTCGGAGTATGGCCAGTGTCAGACAAAAGCCAATCGTGTGTGGGAATCATGTCAAGCCTCTATGTGGAAAAGAAAAATATTGCATGTAGGTTAATAAAATTGGCAACAATTCAGGTCGGGAGGTTTCAGAAAGGTTTACATCCCAGTTCAAGCTTATCATAAATTCTTATCATAAATTCTTACTTGCGAGTAATGAAACAAAGTAAAAGAAATTAATAAAATCAAAAACTTAGATAGTATGTGCGGAATCGGGTCGTGCTCCTACCGTCTGTCTGGTTGATGCCTAGAATCTCTGTAAAACTTAAACTGCACAAAACAATGGTTTCAAACGGTTGTTTAGTTACGGAAATGTTATCTGAATGGCTTGTATGGTGATAAATAGCTGGTATTGATGGGACCTTCCAGAAATTATCAAAATCAAATTTTATATCACATCTACGAGATACTTCGGCAAAATTTTGACGTAAGAGTATATGAATATTAATTTAGATTTCAAGATATTTGTGGTTTGAAAACTGCAGCAGTGTTTTGTAAACGAAGGCAGTAAAATATTTGTATTTCTGAGACAGAGTAGCTGCCTGCCAGAGTCTAACGCGACCACGAGCGAGGTTCATATCGACTGCCGCTCCGGGAAGCTCGCCAAATGTTTGTCTTCACCCAGTCGAGTCACCAGGCGCCACACAGACTCCTCTCTGACTCACACTTAGGGATACCCAAAAGCTCGAATCACACTCTCCCGTTTATTTCCCTTTACTCAAACACACAATTCACTATAGAAGAAACCTTACCATCTAAAATTAACTTCCCAAAAGAAATTGTATTTCAGTGACAAGATGACCAAAGAGTGACTGTCTTATAAGTTTATAACATTTACCTTCAGTGACAAAGTCCTCTTGTCGGTGAAACCGAGCTTAAACGGTAAGATCACCATTTGTGCTTCAAGTATCCTTTCTAGGAGTAGATCTTTGAAATAAATGGTAGCAAATTGTTTGCTGAAAATAGTACCTCTGTTTCAAATTTCCCTTAACCGCAGTAACGAATTACTATAGATCGTAAGAGAGGAAGCAATTCTGTCACGCATTTGATATCTCGAAAGGTTTTGATACATTAAAGTATCACTATATTTCTCTACTAATGCTTAAAAGTGCACCATGCTCGCCGCCATTGCGAGAGCGACGGTTACAAGTTACTAATTTAATCATTGTGCGTTTTCCTTTTCGTGATTTAAGTCAAAGGATATCAAATACAGTTTGGTTACATAAAACGAATAGAAATATTCTGAGGCTGCAATGTGGCGTTATATTCGAAGCTAAGTTGTCTTTTCATTTTTTTTAAAAAAATATATGAAATTAGGTAAAACCAGATTCTAACATCAGTCCTGCTAATAATTATAGACGTAAATGTTCTTTCAAGAACAATTGCAAGTCCACGGAGCTGACGTATACGAATATGCAATTGAAATATGTTTTAAAAGGACATCATTTTGGAACTCTGGAGAATATTCAAAAGACTGAACGACCTGTTAACAGCCCTACCAGTTGAAGCCTTCCAGCGCTGCTACCAAGAGTGGAAACAACGACTCCGCCGGTGTATGGCTGCCCAAGGGATATACTTTGAAGGGGAAAATATTGGTGTTTGAAAAAAAAATTGGTAAGCACAAAATCAACCTCATTACTTTTCTAACACACCTCGTATACACGTGAAGACTGATTATTGTGTCTGCAAGCGGTCATAGATAATGCTAAAACCGCTGAAAGTTACGACTAACTCAAGGTCTTTCGTCGTATAAAGTCAGGAAGATCAAAAGGATTTACTTATACGCATGTAAGTAAATTTACATGCGTATAACATTGTTGGTCGGAATATCCGCGAAGAATTCATGCTCCGAGTTACGGGGTTTCAATTTGCCGCGCAATACACATCTACTGAGGGTTCCCTAATCTAGCCCTGTAATCCTAACTAGTAAAGGGGAACTTCAGTTTTACATTGCATCTGTGCTCCACACAGGCAAAGCAAATCATGGGCAGAAGTAAATATCAGTTTAACGCTCCGTAAAAATTTCGCTAGCGGCTGGAAGCACAAAGTTTATTATAGACAAAATGTGTGTGACAACTGTTACGTGAGCACAGTACTAATATGTGACAGAAGAACTCTCTAGTCGTATCGCAAACAATGATTAGATGTGAGAGTTCATGGCTAGCTAATTGTCTATGAACGCTCTGTGATGAGAGGGGAATTGAGAAGGTCTGTAAACAGATTATTAAAACAAAACGAAATTATTATTCATTCTCGGCGTTGAGAAAGAATATAATGCTCTCTGGTGAGTAGCTTAGTTAACGAAGTATTTACACACGATATTTCGGCGATTAAAACAGTGTCGCCATCTTCACCAAATGGTAACAATGTAACTTGGTCACCGAAATATCGCGTGCAAACTCCTCCTTAACTCGGCTAGTCAATTATTATTTAGGAACAGTTATACTGAAAAATTATGATACCCTGCGATAGGAGGCGTATATAAAGACAGTTATTAGAAAAATCTGATTCACAAGCTCTTTCTAACAACGTTTATATATAACGGTAAATGTTGATTTTTTTTTTTTTATTTCGATTGCTTAACATCGGTCGTTTAAATCATTTCTCTTAGTCATAGCACACTGGATTTCTCATTGCATGTGAGAAATTCGCGACTATACGCTGACTGCAAGTACGAAGGTCAAATCGCTCTAAGGAACCTGGTTTCATCTCATTTGTAAAATTAATAAGTGAAAGAAGTTAGGAGCAACATTAGCAATTTCAATTCAATGTATTTATTCAGCACGGATTTACCTCTTGCAACAGGAGGTGTCTGCATTCTGCAACATCAAAGTCGTAATTATGGTAATCCTCTTGGATAAAATTCTATTCTTTTCGGAACTATACATCAGAATTGCTAATGTGTTGAATCAAATCGTGTCTCTGGTTAAGGCGAAGGATCTAATACTTCATTAATTCTCAGCAGCTCGCTGAAATAATGTTTCAAAGAAACTGAGGTAACTTAGCTTATGTGAAAGGGGACGTGTTCTTGTGTATAACAGTATTATGTCCTGTCCAACATTAAGGGAAATAGTATTAAACTAGATACACAAAAATAAATGCGTAATCTTCTGATTTATCCAGAAGGAAATGCTTCGTGAGATTCTTACATTTCCAGTAATTGCTCGATTTTTCATAGCTCCTTGGATAATTGAATATAACACTATATTCCAGCAATAGAATATTTTCGTTAGCGGTGTCCTACTGGTATTAAATGAGTTTCACCAAATCACCCCTTTTCGTTGAAGCAGTAAACTCACTTTCGTTTTTCGATCGTTTATAGTGCATCAAGTAAAAGAAAAAAGGAAATAGAAATCATGTTGTTTACATGGTGTACCTTCGAAAAACCCTGATGGTACGTGTGTGAACTTATAAATAAAACAATAATCTTTATATACAAAGACTACAATGATATTTCGTTCTAAATATATATAGTTATTGTAAACAGAGTACGCGAAGATAAAGACATTCCAGTGCGAAAATCCACATTTTGAAGTAACAACCAAGCTAATCACTTCAACGCGTTCTAAATTGAACATAATCTCAAAATTAACGCCTTATGACACAAGTTTCATTTACTAGCACTATTAAAACGGCTCTCCGGTTTTTAAAAGTGTTGGTGGTATTCGCGTATGGATATAGTTAAAAAGTTATTACAAAGATTCAGTGCCAAGCAGCCTAGAAACAGCACGATCTCTTCGAAAGCTTTGCAGGGAGAGTTACTTTATCTTCCAAATTAAAATGTCCGAAGCAATGATTTACCAAGAGAAATAATGAATAATTTACCGAAAACTTTGAAAGAATTTAAAGTTAAAATTTGTAGAGGGCAAATGTAGGTAGGTGCAGGATAGGGGGAAGATGGGTGCGTAGGGAAATTGCCACCGGAGCCTGTGCTCCATAGCAATTAAATTAAATTAAAATAAATACTAATCCGTAACATCATCCACACAACCTTTAAGTCTCTAGTATGATATAGCCACACAGGTAAGACAGCGGACTCTGATAGGAATGGTGCAGTGCATGGCTAGATAAAGACAGTCTTCAAGCAGCTACCGAGGGCAGCAGTCTAGTAGGGGGAGAGCGACACTTTCCCCTCTCCTCCCACACCCTTTCAACAATTTTACTTTAGCAATAGGACGCACATTTGCTTATCTCGGCCGTTCTCTGCCTTACGGATGGTGATCCGGCGCACTTAAGGACGGGTAATATCCACCGAAATGTGGTCATCCTTCGGCCCGTCCCCTACTACTAACAACCTGATAATATGCAAAAGCGAAGGGAACGTTCTGCAAGCAACCAGACTCATGGTAAAATCTAAACAGAGTCGGGATCTGGAAAACTAATTGTTGAAATACAATCAGTTGATGTATCTAAAATATACAACCAAACTAGGTAATAGGGAATAAAGTGTTTAAAAATTACTGACTCCTAAGATAAAAGAAATTTATTTCAAGGCTATTGTCTGTTGCCTAAATGGCTGCATGCTGACAAGAATAACAATTACCAATTTTATCACTTCGTACAATTGCAGTTATCTTGAGACATTCAATGCCCTTTTAGGGACGGTGCACAAAACTACGTGGCTCGGTCCAGGGGGGGGGGGGGGTTGGCTGGAAGGCTACGCTGGGGGGAGGGTGGGGGGGGGGGGGTTCGAGCAAGGCCACGTAGCTTTCCTTTCATAACATTTTTCACATTTAAAATGAGGAACAGAACAACAACAGCATGTGAATATTTATTCCCCTCAGTTAATTATCTCCGTATGTAATTTAAAATAGTCTGACAAGAGAAAACAGTAAAAAATGTCTTCTCGAAACAAAAGGGAAAAAAGCTACGTGCTACGTGGGAGGGGGAGGTTAGAGGGGGGTTCACAGGAGGACAAAATGGTGCTACGTGGTTTATGCACGCTCCCTTACTGCCAACACTGATATTATTATTATTATTTTATTTTGTGTGTCACACAGCTACTTTGATGAGCCGTTTAAAATATTTTCTGGCGTAATGTTCTTGTATACAGCTAAATAAAAAACATGCTCGTCTGTGTAAACCTGTAGGTATTATCAACATACTAAAGCCGGGGCTGGTGTGCGAGCGGTAACGCTCTGGCCTGGCATTCGGAGGGATGAGAGTTTAAATCCCACTCGGCCATCCAGATTTCACTTTTCAACTGTTGCCTGAAACAACCATATGAATGCCAGGATGATTCTTTCAAAATGTCATGGGCAAGTCCTCCTTATTTCTTGTCACAATTTGCCTCTAACGACCTCGACTAGGCGTAAAGTCACAAGAAAACAGTTAAATCCAAAACTAAAAAATATTTACAAGAAAATTCATGTTCGCACTTCCATTAACAAAAGATAATTTTTGGCACGTATGTGAACACTATTTTCCTTCCTTTTGTTTAGGCAATTTACTGCATACTCTAATGAAATTTAATAAATTCAATCATAAATCGGCCAATATTAAGTAACACACACAAAAACATATGGGAACAGCAATTTACAAAAAGCAAATCGAAATCTTGATCTCGTTCTAGGTAATCGAATTTTTCCTAGAACGCGATTACTCCTGTAATTATTAGTTTTACACGAAAAATATTATTCAACGGAGTGATCCGTACTTTTGTTCCTCATTCAAATTCCTTCCATATAAAAAAGTTGGAAGTTCAAAAGAAAGGATCATTTCTATGTGCGTAAAGTCAATTTCTTCTCGAATAATGCTTTTAGTAACACTTGAACATTTAAACGGTGCAGTTGAAGAAATTTTTATTATGGGTCTGGTATTCTGACCGTTAATGCCTATTTTTTCAACATTTCGTGGGCGGTTTATTGGTGTTGCTTTTTGTTTTTAACACTCTCCAGATGGCCCTTCCTTAATACCATTCAAACCAGCTCTCTAAAATCAACCTTTGTGGTTCCAACTTTCTCCATCGTAAAAAAAAAAAAAAAAAAAATCACTGTTTCAATTTGAAAGAATTATGTAAAGTGTTGACTTGCGTTCTAAAAGTTACATAGGATATACATTTCATTACGCATAGAATTGTCTTTCAGTACCTACTGTCGAAGTTCAATTTTATTATGAAACAAATTTATTACAAAGGTGAAATATTTATGAACTTTCTGAAAAACTAATAAATAACCAATTTCCCATTTTCAAAAAGATTGCCTAGTATGTTGAACTTGGAAATACCTTCACCATTCATTCCAGAGCCGTATCTCCCTAACGAGAACAACATTTACCCATTGCATTACTTAATTTATAAACTGTTATCCGAGACATTCAACGCCCTTTTATTTCCAATATTCTCGTTTATTTTATTAAATTATGTCATACAGTTACTTCCATGTTTAAGCGCTATCTGCACAGAAGCAGCCACGTACGCTAGTTGTAAATAGGTTATGAACATTTTACGATCCTTTTGTCCGTTCTTAAATCATTTCATGAGAAACTTGTGGCTTAAGACCAACAGGAAACATGTTTTAAGATAACAAAAACGAAAATGTAAAACATTCAGAAATAAATATATCATTATAATTCATTACCAGTCAGTTCAATTTTTTTTTTACTGATGTGGCATCTTGAAGTAAGGATTTCAGGTATAACTCCTCCAGGTCTAACGATTTTGAGCGATCCTCTGCCAGTCAACTCCGACAACCCTCCCTGCGTATGTCTTTGTTCCATCTGTATGGTGCTCTTCCTCTCGGTATGTACTGATCTCTTGGGCTTCACTCTAACACTGTTTTTGTCCATCTTTGGTCTTTTCTCCGCGCAATATGGCTAGCCCATTTCAAGGATGCTGTCTTCTCTTAGATGTCTGTGTCCTTCGTAACTGACCGAATGTCAGTTGCTCTTTTCTTCACTCTTAAGTGTTCATGATGAGTGACTTGTATATATATACGAGGGAAGATTGGAAAGTAACTCACAATAATTTTATTCCTAAAAAGTTTAATATGTACCACAACCAAACAAATCACAAATTAACTTACAGCTTTGACCTACGTTTCTACATAGTCACCAATTTTCTCAACACATTTTTTCCATCGTGGTACCAGTTTTAATATGCCCTGTTCGTAGAAGTCCATTTGTTGCGAGTGTAGCCATCTGCGGATTGCTGTTTTCACTTCCGCATCTGTTGCAAAATGTTGGCCGTCCAGGAATTTCTTCATTGGACCAAACAGATGAAAGTCAGACGGTGCCAGGTCCGGACTGAATGGTGCATGCTGGAGCACCTCCCACCCAAAAGTGGCGAGTTTCTCACGAACAGAAGCAGCAACATAGGGACGTGCATTGTCATGAAGAAGCTTGACATCACTAGCATTAATGTTTAGGCGTTTGTCACGAAGGGCACGACGCAACTTGACCAACATTTTCATGTAGGCTGCAGCATTCACAGAGATTCCGTGTTCAGCAAAGTCCACCAATAACACGCCAAACTTGTCCCAGAACACTGTCACAAGCACTTTCTTAGCCGATTGAGTCACTTCGAATTTTTTTCGTACTGGGGAACCAGCATGTTTCCACTCCATAGAGGCCTACTTGGTTTCGGGCGTGTAGTGGTACGCCCACGACTCATCACCAGTGACGATTCCTTTCAGAAAGTCATGCCCTTCTGCGGCTTAACGCGTTAAGTGATCCAAGCTTGTCAGCATTAGCTGACCCATCTGGTTGTCTGTCAGGTTCTTAGGCACCCATCGAGCACTAACTTCATGGAATTTCAACGTGTTATGAACAATGTCGTACACTGCACCATAGGAAATGTTTAACGTCTGCGATAAGGTTGGAAGGTGCACACGCCAGTCCTTCAAGATTGCTGTCTCAATGGCGGGGACATTCTGCGGAGTTGAAACTGTTACCGGCCGTCCGGGGCGTGGCGTATCACTAAGGTTCACGCGGCCCTCTTGGAAGAATGCAAACCACCTGGAGACATTGCTACGGTCCAGACAGTCGTCCCCATACACGCCACGCATGCCCCTGTGAATTTCCCTCGGCGAATGACCTATGGTCCACAAATATCCAACTAAACTTCACTGCTGTTCACACGTGGACGACAGTAGCATGCACGCCATGTTTGATTCTCTCGCTAGTGCGTTCTTTCCGATCTGCCCTCGTACACAGGGTGTTACAAAAAGGTACGGCCAAACTTTCAGAAAACATTCCTCACACACAAACAAAGAAAATATGTTATGTGGACATTTGTCCGGAAACTCTTACTTTCCATGTTAGAGCTCATTTTATTACTTCTCTTCAAATCACATTAAACATGGAATGGAAACACACAGCAACAGAACGTACCAGCGTGACTTCAAACACTTTGTTACAGGAAATGTTCAAAATGTCCTCCGTTAGCGAGGATACATGCATCCACCCTCCGTCGCATGGAATCCCTGATGCGCTGATGCAGCCCTGGAGAATGGCGTATTGTATCACAGCCGTCCACAATATGAGCTCTAACATGGAAAGTAAGCGTTTCCGGACACATGTCCACAACATATTTTCTTTGTTTGTGTGTGAGGAATGTTTCCTGAAAGTTTGGCCGTACCTTTTTGTAACACCCTGTATATTTTTGCTTTTCAGCAACTTTTGAAGTATAATTCGTATATGCACTCACTTCGATATTACTTTGAACTGCCGCTCAAAGATACTAATAGTGAAATCCATGAACGCGTATCTCGGATAACAGAACACCTTATCAGTAGAACCGCCTATTAATGTCCTAAATAAGACGTAAAAATATCAATGTATAACACTCTTATTTAGTTTTAACGCCGATTCTGAATAATGAAGTACAGTTAGAAACTTCTGGAAGCAGTATTTCTGATTATAAGCCAATTAACAGAACAGAGACATATCCACCAAATAAACGACTTAAATTATTTTTCGCATTGTCATGCAACAGGAGCGGACGTCAACAAGTTACACGTTTTGAAACTCTCATTTTGTGGTCACAGCCGGGCGGCTTGCGCTCTTCCGATATAGATCAGCTGGTTGCAATCCTTCGTCGGGTAATTAATAACCCGGAGTGACGTGGCAACACTGCCCAGCCGTCGGGTGATTGATGGCGTCAAACCAGAGGTTTTAGCGTACTAGAGATGACACTCCCGTTTTGAAAGAGGAACATCCGGGTCATACCATCTGCAGTTCCTCAATGTCCGACAATACGGACGAACAATGGCAACGCTGCGTAATTTATACATTCCGAAATTTCAACACATATTTGTGATACTTGGTCCACATACATTATCATCACTGTTTAAAACAGCAAGGTTTGATCATTCTTTTTGCGAAATCCTGGGTTAATAATCATAACATCATAACATTTTTTATTATATATGCAGTTGCGGGAAGATAATAACTAATTTTTAAGTGTGTGGCTATTTTTTAAAACGCTTAGTCTCATTTTACACGATCTTTTTTTTAAATTAAATTGATACTGCAACAATTATTACATGTAACACGAAATTTAGTTATTTTCGGAGAGAATAACATATACGTGCTCCACAAAAATAGATTACTTGTGAGCTGTATTCAGTAGGATTTTTTATTCAGTCTATTAATTTCTCGAGTTTTATCAGTTCTTAAAATTCATGAAAAGTCATGTTTACTGGCTTGAAATTGTCCTTTTTCCGGTTCAGAACTAATAAAACTCAGAATTTGTTTATTACATAATTTTCGTCAAATAGCTGCTATTGTTTTAAAAACATATACCATGTTCCACGTACGATTGGGTGATCTATAATTTTTTACACAAACGAATATTCGTACTGGCTGAAAACAAATTTTTACGAAAATTGTCCGAGAAATCCTTAACATCGGCTATTCAAGACGAGGTATCTAATTTCATAAAACCTTTTTTTTTTTTGTAACTGTTTTACGTCTCTTTTTAACATCGAGGTCTTTTAGAGACGGGAAAGGATGGGGGGCAAGGATGGGGGCAAGGATGGGGGCAAGGAATGGGAAGGAATTCGGCCATGGCCTTTTGAAGGAAGCATCCCGGCATTTGCCTGGAGTGATTTGGAGAAACCATGGAAAACCCAAATCTGGATGCCCGGACGGGGATCGACCCGCAGTCCTCCCGAATGCGAGGCGAGATTCATAAAACCAATCATGGTACGTGAGTTTTAATGACCTGGCCAAGCGTTCCGTAGCCACAATACAGAAATGTTACACACTCCGTTGAGAAAATGGCAAATACACTCTTTTTTTTCGATATGTATTCGCTGAACGAGATTTCGTGTGTGTGTGTGTGTGTGTGTGTGTGTGTGTGTGTGTGTGTGTGTGTGTTTGTCTCCGTTGCCGATTGGAAGCTAGAACCGCGCAGACACCGTTCACCTAAGGTGTTGGTAACCAGCCAGGCAGCATGGAAGATAACGGAAATCGCAAAGTCTGCAGGCGTTTCCTATTGTCTGGGACTCCCTACAACTGATTCATCAGTCATCATTCGATGTTTCTCTGTATTTGAGTAGTGAGTTATTCATGCTGTGATGAGTTTGTTTTCAGCGGGAGTGAGCTGTCATCTCTGTCTCAGTTGATATGATCTCAGATTGTGACAGAACCAATTCGACCTACGAGAGCAGTGCAGTGCAGTGCAGTGCTACTTGTTTAATGTCTCATCGACCAATACCAATACTCCACCACTCGACCAAGAGAAGACGACGTTCTGGTAAAGAAAAGTGACCGGTGTGCTCACGTAACTTTATCCTGTGACGTTTCGAAATTGTTTTCGTGCTCTAAGACACAATCACGATGAAAGAGAGTTCCGTTTATTCAAACTCAAAATAAACATGCCTAATTCAATTTTCTCCTATCCTAAAAGAAGCAGTTTGTGTAAATACTTCCTAATATAAATTAATGACAATCGTTCACTTATTTCATTCCAATACCAAACAGTAATTAAAAATAGTTGATATGTTTGTATTAACTGCAGTTTACATAACGTGTTGCCAGAAGTTTGTTGTTCTGCCTTAGAAACTAAGTAAATATGCCACAGGCTATATGTTAGAGTGTGAAATTTCAATAGTAGAAGAAATAATACTGAAGGAAGATTTTTGACTAAGTATAAACGAAAACAAGATAAAAGTGATCAAATTTATAAGAAATGATAGCGATAAAAGGAGATTAAATATAAAAATTAGATCGGGTACAATAGGAGGTAAAATTACAACTGATGGTCGAAGAATTATGTTAACAACAGAATAAAATGAGCAAAAAGAGCTTTCGTGAAAAACAGAAAACTTTCAGTTTTAGATATTGATCTAGGACTCAGAACTTTTTAAAACCTATATGTGGAATATAGTACTTTATGGTAGCGAAGTATGGACTTTAGGAATACCAGAAAAAAAATGAAAATTGAACCATTTGTAATGCGGTACTACAGAAGAATGCTGAAAATTAATTGGAGAGACTAAGTACGAACTGAACGTGTTTTAGAAATGGTTTGCGAGGAAAGAAGTTTGTGGAAGAGTCTCATAGAAAGAAGAGACAGGATAGTGGGTCATGTCTTAAGACATACGGAATGGTTAATTTTTTAGTGGATGGATCAGTCGATGGAAAGAACTGTAAAGGTAGACGAAGATTGGAATATGCGAAGCAAATAGCTGAAGATGTAGGTTTTACGTTGAAATGAGGAGGTTAGCGTAGTATAGGAAGAGATGGAGGACTGCATCAAACCAGTCGGACTGATGACAGAAAAAAAAAATGTCATTTGTTTGCACTTGCAATGGAGTACCGAATGGCTTTACAGAGAGCGACAACTTCATCTGTAAAGAAGCTATTCAATCCTTACTGTTTAAACAAGATTCAGCTTTTATACCAGTGCTCAGATTATATATGTGAAGAGCATACCTCCAAAATTATTCACAGTTGTAAATCGTAATCATCTTCTGTCCAATCATTTATGGCCATCACTGCAATAATTCTAGCAACTTATACGGAAAATCCAATCCAGCCTATTACCTAAAGTTTAAACGCTAAAATAATATATGATTCAAGTGAATGTCTGGGTCATTACTTCTGCAATTCAATGACGTGGGGAACAATCCTCAACCGTTAACGGTGCTTTCTCATCAGCTGATTGCATTTTTCTGTGGTCTGATTGAGGCGAATTATCCAGTAATGTGTTTTATGTAATTTCTTCATATTCAGTAAATACAGTCTACTTCACTGATTAACTGCTTCGCATATTCTTTCACATATGTTATTTTTGTACTTAAGTTTTCGCATTTAATTTAACAATCATCCATGCTACTACATCTCAAATATTTGGATTTTTCTTATTTCCGATCTTCCAATGTTTCACTTTTACAAAACTTTCCGATCCCTGGATACAGATATTGGAAAATTCCTGTCTCGTTATTGAAATATTTTGATTCTGTAAGCTTTTTTTTAAATTTAAAAGACATACTTTTGCTAGAATTCATTTGCTTTCATTATCTTCCTTGATCTATCTGTTGTAAATATATTTAATTTGAAACCAACTCCTGTCGATACTTTCGCCGCTTTTCTTTTCGCTTTTACATGTAGTCTTTCGTTATTGCTTTCGTACCGATTGATTTATTCGTTTTTAAGGTTTGTACCTTCTGAGCGAAATAAGAACTATTAAAGATTCGCTCATTTTATCACCTGTCTGTTATAACTTAATAACTTCAGAAGTCTTTAACTAGGAAATTTGTAACTGTTCATTACTTTAGTTCTTACTATCCTTAAAACGACTACAACGTAACATTTCTAGAAATTTTAGGTTACTTAGAGAGCTAAAGTTTCTGTAATTTACACTTTTCACAAAATAAATGAGTGATTTTGAAAAATTTACTACTGCGTCAGAGGATTGTTTTAGAAAAGAACGTGTCTTTCAACGGACAATTTCAGGAATCGAATAATAAATATGTAGTGAAAATAATTCTTTACAATATTTCAATTTTTCCAAGACCCACAATACGTTTTTCGATCTGATATTTTGTATCATTTACAGAAATAAATACCAAAGTTCTTGATACTGATTATTTAAAAAAAAATGTTTTAGTTCTGAAATACCTTTAATAGATATCTGTCTACGGGAGCTTCAGTAAACGAGACTAACTCGGCCTGACAGTGCCAGTTTTATTTCTTGTTTTGTTTTTAATTAGATCAAGCTGTTTTAATACATGTTAAATCACAATTCCTAGAATAATCTTGTTCTTTCTCTTAAACGCATATCAAGATTGAGCGAGTATCATTTGCTCTTAATACACTTTTTAATTGTAAATATTTTAGAACTCTGTCAGATTTTGTCCTTAAAAATGGATCTGTTGTATCTCCGATATCTACAACTCTCCAATTTGGCTGTTAGAAGACACTTTCCCGTTTTTTTCTTGTATTTCATATTTCTTCTATCTGCCGTTTCTCCCTATTAAGCTAAAATTTCAACAAATTAATTTGTTGCCCCACTTTTCTCTTGTTGCCAGTTTTTTCGATGTATTAGGCACTGTGTGACGACTTCGTTCCTAAAACATCAGCACTGCTGGTTTTCTTTCCCATTTTCAGCATTTTTGTGTTGTGTCACAAGTGTAGAGTGTGTTCCAGTCTTCAGTTAAATTACCTTCACTCGTTTTGCTTAACCGAATCTTTAAAGTTCCTGTAAAATATCCTTTACGTTTGGTCCTTCATATTTACACTCCGTTTCATTTGGGTATGTTACTTCTTTACGCCACCGAATTGCAGTTTGAACTTTTTTTATTATTAGTCTACGACTGTATCCTCGTATTATGTAGCTAGCAGTCAAGTATTAGATTTTGGATTTTTTTAAAAAGTTCTAATTATCTTCATTTACAACATACCTTAGAAGTAATGTAGGAACACTGATATCAAACTGCGTGTTTGCTAATTTCTTGTTTAGTTTAAAATGTAACGCAACCGTGACCGTATTTTCATTGCAATTTTTTGTGATAGAATATACAGGTAAATTAGCAAGCCCGTGCGAAAATTCCGCACTTGCGAAAAAATGCAAATAACACTAATTATGCGTTTCACTTGAGAATAAAATACGAGGAAGCGTTTAAATTTAATAGCGAGACTGTGTTGAAGTATGTTTAAACCATGATTACTTTGTGTATTAACATGATGATCAAGTGAGGTGCCTGTGCTTTAGTTAGTAGCACAGCCGCGAAGGTGTAGACACTGGCACAGAAAAGGAAGTGCTGCCACTTGTAGGAACTCCTCTCAATAAATAATTTCATAGCAGACTGAACGGAAACTTCTAGCTCATCAGAAGCAGAAAAGTTAATCTTTAAAATATTACCATAATTATCCATTTTTCTTGCGTATGAAAGAAGAAAATGAGTTGGTTACAAAAAAAAAATCATATTCTAGAAACAGTATACAGCGAATCGATTTGATGGAGTACACATCAGCAGCCATAATCTTTGGTGTAGCTTACCTGCCAGGCGTTACATGAGATGCAGTATATGTGCCATCAGCCACAACTGCAGTGTGTAAATGTGTAATAACATTGTTGATAGACCGGAAGAACCGTTTGTCACGCGGAATGTAGTACGAACACTTCAGTGAGTTTTGTCGCGAGAAAGTAAACTCTCAACTACCAAACAGGATCGCTGAAAAAAATCGAATCCTGGGATCCTACCAGACGATACAGCCATGAAGAACACTAACCATCTGCAGATGACACAAGCTGATCGCATGGACGTCGTAGAAGATCATATCTATACTTCCGGATAATTTACTTCAGGACTACCACACGCACTGACTGTCAGTAACTTGAAGGTTGACTTGCTCAGTAGTCAGTTAAGAGACACATTATATTCATCAAGCAGCACGTCGGCTTCAGAAATTAGTAAGTGCAATTTTATCAAATGCTAGTAGTGATCCTTACAATTCACAGATCGTAAATCGTCTCTTTTTCTCTTTCAATTTCAATGCTGTCCCAAAATTGCCTATTATTACCAAGATTTTAATGTTTTTCATATCAGTCTGAAACATAATGCCCAAGTTCAATTAGACGGATAAATTATCTAAATTTTTTAGTTTGGTCAGTCTAACTAAACACAAATTCTTTTACGACTAATTGCAGTTGTTTAGACGTGAAAGTTTCAACAAATCTGAACAATTAATCTAAATCATTGTAAATGGGAATACTAGTTAATATAAATTTCACTTTGCAACAACAAGTAACTAGTGCAGACCATTAGTGTATGATGTTGTAGTAGCATGGAGTCACACCCATCGCGAACAACGTGGTCAAATATCGGCAGTTGTGGGGGTGTGGGACATATGGTGATTGAAAATGGTCGATCTGGGACATTTTCATATTTCGACCCAAGGTATGTGTGTCCCTATATTTCACTCTGCAGCCAAAAGTAACTGGCGCAGACCACTGGTGTGTGTGTGTGTGTGTGTGTGTGGTAGTAGTACTGGTAGTAGTAGTAGTAGTAGTAGTAGTAGTAGTAGTAGTAGCTTCAAATCATCCACCGTGCACTATGGTAGTTGCATGGGGTAGCTGGGGGGAAGAGGGGGCGTGGGATGTATGGTGGCTCAAAGTGGTCGACCGAAGGTATCTTGTTATTTCGACCAAATACGTGTGTGTCCTTTAATTTTGTAAACATAACTACATAACACAGATCAGAGTGTTTGTGTGTACTAGCCTTGAGTCTCCCATTGTGCAAAACGGGTGTTGCATGTCGGTAGCTGTAGGGGTGTGGGAGATATGAAGGTTGAAAGTAGTCAACAGAGGGCATTTTCATATTTCGATTAAAGACACGTGTGTCCTTATCTATTTTACTTTGCAGCCGTAAATACCCTACGCAGATCACTGGTGTTTGTGTGTGGTAGTAGCCTCGAGTATGCTATCGTTCATTGTGATGGTTGCATGTCGGTGGCTATAAGTCAAAATTCTTTACAAACACGAAGTCGTGGCCACCAGATAGTTTTAATATAAATTGTTAAACCTAATTATTTTATTACGTACCTTCTAGTGATCATGGCTTAGTCATTAATCATAAATAAATAAAACAATCTATACTGTAAAGTGACCATTTGTTGGCTACCGTTAAGAAAAACGTGAGTTGCCAAAAAAAGGGAGGGGGGAATTATTTAAAATCTGAAATAATTCCTGAAAATGGAAAATACATTTAATAATGATGCTATAAGGGGATCTAATAGGTTACTAACTAGAACCATGAATTTCAGACACAAAATAAAACCTCATTTATTGAGTCTTATGGCCTTACAAGGTCGGGTAGTAATTAACGTTACGTTAAACACAATTAGATCAGCAAAAACAAGCAATACCCGACGTTTACAATTCGCCGGAGTAAGCAAACAAAACTGAATGAAATATCTCAAACAAGTAATAAAAACAGCAAAGTTAACATTGAAATATCATGGCAACACAGGCCATCAAATTGAAGCTAACATTTTACTGTACAAAGGAAAATCCCAGGGGGCGCCGTATAAAGTGAATGAAAAGCATCAAAATTGAATTAACAAACAGCAAGATGCTTAAAAAAAAATTGAATCGAAATATAAATTCAGCTAGCTCAGAATTTAAGTGGCGGGAGCAGAGTCTTAACCCAGGCGTCGCTTAAGGGCACATAAGTCTGTTAAAATCCACTGAATAGTGACCGTCGTTTCTGGTACATTACCATAGAATCATCGCCGTGATGGTGAGCGACAAACACAATGCCACTGCAGCAATGGAAGCTAAATAAGCGGCTACGACCGCGTTATTAGCATAACTTCCAAATAATGGCAAGCATGCCACTCGACATCTCGCTTTCCCAAAGCAAGAAATGATCAACCACAATGATCATCAGAGAGCGTGCCGGGCTGACACGTCTATTCACCAGCTCGTCTTGGACCCAAGTCACGTCCGTTCATCAGCTCGTCTTGGACAGAAGTGATGTCTAAAAATGGCTCCTTCTTCTTCCTCGGCTAGTTGCTCGCCACATGTAAAAGAACTCCACGGAATTAGTATTGTAGACCCCAATAAATGTTCAGGATTGGCTATCTACACATTTCCGTCGTCACGTGTTTAATATCATGCGTCGCATTCGCCGTTTCCTTCGCGCGTATCCTACGTGGCCTTCGGGGTAGTAGCGGGGTAGGGATAGGTCACCGCCCGATTTCGAACGGGACTCAAGCCGGGCTGTCCCGGCGCCATCGAGTCGCCTCGCTTGCTCCATTGTTCCCCTCTCAACCGCCGAAATGGCACTTTCTAGCCTTCGATATTCAGCCCTTCTGAGCCATGCGTTTACAGAAAAATTGATTTACAATAAAATATACCTTTGGCCGCCCTGGTTTTTAAACATACATTTAACCTATCCAGACAACCCTCATTATTTACAATTAATTACACGTTGCAAGACTAAATAATTAATAAATTTGAATATAACAAAAAAAAGAATTATGAATATAATTAATAATAATTTAATTATATTCATTGTGGGTGACGCTGTCACACCACAATACTAATATTATAAATGCGATAGTAACTCTGTCTCTCTGTCTGTTTGTTACGTTTATTGGGCTAAACAGCTAATCTGATCGCGATGAAATTTGACAAGATGATGCGATTTAGCATTAGGATGGGCATAGGATACTTTTTCTGTATAAATAGTACATGCTACTCGTATCATGTAATTTCGAAAAATTACCGAAACGAACATAGACCGAAGCCTAGGATGTGTAAGACTATATAGTACCTTACAGCATCGCAGGCTGGTTAACGCGCTGGCTTACCAATGCTTGGACCGTAGTTCTCGGTTCAAATCCCTATGGAGGAAAATCTTCTCGTGCAGTCTGTTAGTGTATGATTTTTTAGTAAATTTCGTTTAGAGACGAAACGTATTTTAGTATAGATGTTGATTAGGGATTCTCATGCAGAAAATACATCGATGTTTTTTTCGATGTGATGCATCGAAACATTGCATCTATGTTTTGCGATGCATCGAATAAAAACATCGACATATATATATTTTGCAAGAAGGCTTAACGTGGTCCTAGTTGGCCTCAACGAATACATAAATAGTAAAGTTTAGGAAAGTAGACAACAAGACATTTATTAGAATCATATTTTTAATTAGTCTTTTACAATGGAGGTTTTGGAATGTCTGGTATTTCTGAATTAGAAATCCGAACAGAAAGATTAAATACAAGGAAAGCGAGAAAACTCCGAAAGGGAAACAGTATTGGAGTACTAATCTAGTTCGAATTTTTTTAAATCCCAATTTTTCTCTCTCAACTTTGCATTAATAAGATTTTATTTTTTACCCAATTTCCTTGCATTCTGTTATGTTGTTGATTTAAAGCATTTGCAACCTTCAAAAAAGTCTTTGTGATGGTACTGAGTTGGCTACCACAGTTAAATATTTATAAGATATCTTGTACAATTTTGTAAACAGTTTTTTATACTCAGACGTCTGCCCTTCAGAGGCAGAAAATTTCAAGTAAATTGTAGTTTTTTGTTGTTGTTTTATACAAATAAAAAAATGTTATGTGATTCTGTAGTAGAGAAAAATAACGTACTGCAAAACAATACCCTCTTTTTTATATAAAACTTATCCTATCACGTAGTTTTTTGTTATTTTATCGAAATTAATAGAAAAAAATGTTATGTGATTTTGTAGGTAACAAAAATAACTTATAGTAATACAGTTTACTGTTTTTTTTTTGTTTTTTTTTTTTTTGCTTTAAAACTCATCCTATTGCATTTTTTTATTTTTTATCCAAGTTAAAAGAACAAATTGTCATGTGATTTTCTAGGTGACAAAATTAACGTATAGCGAAACCATTTACTGTTTTTGTTTTGCTTTAAAACTAATGCGTTCTTTCGATGTACCGAATGAAATACATCGATGCATCGTTAAACATCGAAAGTAAGCGATGCATCGTACTGATTCGATGCATTGAATAGTAAACATCGATGTTTTCGATACATCGATGTATATCGAACATCACTATGATTTGATCTGCACTGTACAATTACTTCGTGTTTACCTAAATGTTTCTGGCACCGGGTTATTCGCATTTTGTCTTCTTTTTTGACATGTCTTGCGGGCGTAAATCTGGCTTAAGTCGTTGCTCTAGCAGAGCACGAGCAGCTAAAGTTAATAGAAAATCTAAGAATCGGATGCTCATGTTGAAGATGAAAAGATCAATCAGAAATAAAGCTGTCCTTAGTTAAACCCCTCCCCCTTCGACATCCCCGCACCTTCGTTTGTTTTTCTGTTTGTAAATATGTTGGAAACTGATTCTCTTTATGAGACAGGTTCGACGATAGAATGATATAGTGATGGCTTTCCTGTCATATTATGCCGACTTGGTAAGTTTGGGAATAATCATAAGTTACTAACAGCTTTCTATATTCAATTCTATGTCCACGCTTACGAAGTAGCGGGTATCGGCTAGTAAGAAATATAAAACTCAAACCCCAATGACGCAAATTATTAACAATTCTTTTCGATTAGATTAGTTCACGGGACAGTCTCGTTTTACTTCTTAAACCACAGAACTTTTAGACATTTTTGGGTACTGGGATTTCCTTGAGGTTTTTCTTACAAGTTTCTACAGGTTTCTACTAAATAAATCTTTTTCTTGGCTCTGAGACTTATTGAACAAATCAAATGTATACTCAGCGAGATAATCTTATGTAATTTATTGTTTTTACAGGCATGCACGTACGACGTACCCTTGGGCTTATTAAGTGAGTAGATCGCAGGTGGCGTCTGGGGGAACTACACATGACTGCCTACCAGCGTGTGCGTGACAGAAAGGATATCGGACGCGGGCCACAAAGGACGTCACTTCCTTGGAGCAGCTGCGGGCGACGCCAGCGAAAAGTCAGACCAGAAAACTGGTGGGCGGGAGAGGCAGTGCGAGTATCAGGCAACTTGGTAACGCAATTAGCCGCGCCTACGTCAGCCGTCAGAATGGCAGGAGGTAAGCACGTAGCCCCGCGGGTTCACAGAGGCTTGCGCCGATCCGCAATCTCCGGCGCACAGCATGGTTTAAACTAAACAGACACGAGCGATGCTCTAACTGATTAGCCAAATTTACCCTCGTGAATATGTGTACAACCGAAGCGCGGCAGGTGTTGACACTTCAATTAAATATGTCTTTGATGTGAATTCGCTGCTAGCTAATGTAATTACCATACCTGAAGTCGCATCAATCAGTGTTGGATACTACATTACAGTTTGTAACAGAATAACACTCCACCAGTCATTTTGTTGTTTTATTTTTCTCTGTTTCTCTGACCATTCTGATCGAAGAATTGGGTATTCCCCATCCTACGAATTTGTTCTATGGAGATTCCCTCGTTTGTTTCGTTTGTTCCATATGTATATCTCGGATGGCAGTCGTGTTTTAACGTTTGGTGGAGGTACATAATTTAACGCTACGTAAAGAATGCCGCATATGAAGAAAAAAAGAGCATAAAAGCGTAACTTTGAAATTGAAATTGAAGATGAAGGTGAAGGTGATAAGAAGAATGGAAAATGGCGGCACAGCAACAATTGTTGGCAGAGATTATGGTCTGTCAGAATAGACTATGAGAACGATTTTTAAAAATCGGGAAAAAAATTAAACTTTCCAGTGAAAGTTCAACACCTATAAGTGCAACGAAACTTTCTCGTTCGAGATCTTCTATCCTAGAAAGAATGGAGAAGTTGCTAGCAGTCTGCATCGAGGATTTAAATAAGAAGAACACACCACTGAGTCAAGCAAAATATTTGTATGGGATGTTAAAGACAGAAGAAGGTGAAGGGAGTTCCACTCCGACTTTTGCTGCCAGCAGAGGCTGGTTTGATCGGTTCAAGCAGTGCTCCAATCTTCACAATATCCAGAAAACAGGTGAGGCCACCAGTGCGGACACTCAAGCTGAGTTTCCAGACAAGTTTCAAGATTTCGTAGCACGAGAAAAAATTCCTGCTTGCCTCATCTTCAATGTTGATGAGACCGGGCTTTACTGGGAAAAAAATGCCATCTCGAACATTCATTTCTAGAGAAGAACGTCAAGCCAGCGGTTTCAAAGCTGCGAAAGATCGACTAACACTTCTGCTGGGTGGTAATGCCACTGGTGATTTCAAACTGAAACCTTTACTGGTTTACCATTCAGAAACACCCCGTGCAATGCGAGGTACAGACAAGACAAGCCTACCAGTCGTGTGGTGGTCCAACAGAAAGGCGTGGGTTACACGGGAAGTTTTTCAAGATTGGTATTCTAATAGTTTTTGTCCGTCAGTCAAATCCTACTGTGACAGAAATGGGCTTGAAGGTAAAGTTATATTACTCGTAGACAATGCTCCAGGACATCCAACCTCACTTGATACACTGAGACTTAAAAGTGTACGTGAAGTTACTTCCATCAAACACTACGTCAATATTACAACCTATGGACCAGGGAGCAATAGCAAACTTCAAAGCTTATTACCATCGCCGCACTTTTAGCCAACTAATTTATGAAACTGACGGGGAATGAAGACAGTCTATGCGAGATTGGTGGAAGTCATACAACATCATGAAAGCTATTGACGACATAGACGAAGTTAATGGGGTGTGGCGTAATCTTTGGCCAGATGTAGTGGAAGCACCTAGAAGAATTGTCTAAATACACAGGCAAGTGCTTGAAGACATTGGTGCAATGATTGAGGGATCTGAACTTGAAGATGTCGCGGTAGAAGATCTTAAAGAAGTTGTAGCAACTCACGGCGAACCTCTCAGCAATGAAGATCTGATAGTTACAGAATAAAAATGCCATAAACTATGAGGAAGAACAAGTAGAAGCGAAATAAAAAATGCTCTTTCAAAAATTTATTCAGGTTTGGACATATTGTAGATCATAGATAGTGATGATGACCGTGTGTCAAACAATTAAAAACAGCGTTGGGTGTTATGAACGTATTTTACAACAACGTATTTTACAAGAACGTAAAAAAACGCTACCCAAAAGACAATAATTGTATTTTTCAGTTAAAAAAAATGTAATACTGCATAAATTCTTAGAAATAAAGTAATTAATTCAAATGATTTGTATTTTTTTGCATTAACTTTTGACTATGTTTAATCGTGAACCCCGATATACGCGAATTTTACGTAACGCGATTTTTTGCGGAACGTATCCTTCGCGTAAAGCGGAGTATTACTGTATATGGTTATAAATAATTGTACTAACCTATATAACGTAACCTATTATATTCCAGTATTCCACAAGCCTTAGTACGTATGTCTTTAGGGAATATAATCAGCTAATACCAATAAGTAGTATTAACAGCGGTATGGAGGCTTGTGGTTAAGGTGTCTGACAGGTGATCGAAAGGTCCCCGGTTCGAATCCCTGTCTCGGCGGGGATTTTCATTGGTCCTTAACCCAACCATCACCTCTGGCACAGGTTGCTGTGTAAAGTGAAGTACGCCAGAACGCTTCCATGGTTCGGACTCCACGTTAAACTGTAGGTCCCCTGTACCCGGTAGGACTACTGAGTTATGCTAACGCAGCTATGAAAGACGGAATGCACAACTAATAGAAACCCTGTCACCAGGTCATTGCGGCCACACGGTAATATTATTACTAGTGTTAAGATCTTTGGTGGTATCAACTGTAAACAGTTGAGCGGAGAACGTCGCGCGCCGATTGTAGGAAAGCACGCATGTGTGTGACGGTGGGCAAATAAAAAAATCCAATAACTATCGTACCTATGTTTTCAAACAGTATCGATATGTAGCACATAAAAATATCGATATTTATGGCTAAAGTCAGTAATTTTCTAAAACTATCCCCAAAATACATCAAAACATTTAAGGAAATTTGGAAAATTAAAGACACATAGAAATTATAGAAACTTTCATGGATTTATTTATTTTTACAATCAATCAAACCAGTAGTCATCTGATGTAGACATCATAAGAACTCTCTCTTTTATATGTTCCGCCGTGAATCTACTTCTGTTGTCCGGTGCTGCCAAGTTAACTGCAGAAGGCACTCTTTCGGCTTTGCATATCAGGTACTTCGTCAACGCATTAACTTCTGTTCATCCATTGAAAAAAAAAACTGAATAGAAGCAGATAATTTACGTCAACCTTCAACTTCGCAACAAGGATACTAATATCCTTCAACTTGAGTAAAAATAATGTAACCGTTAACATTCAAACATGTTGACAAACATAAATCCGTTAAAATTTAACATCTTTTTTAACCTGTTACCTGTTAATGAAAAACTGTTAAATTACGACGAATTCACTTTTTTAAGACGCGTTCAGATCAGATATGTAAAAAACTGTTAAATTACGACGAATTCACTTTTTTAAGACGCGTTCAGATCAGATATGTAAGTGTATTTATCCAATATATAGGCCTATGCAACACAAGAAATTGTATACTGATTTGCGTTCGTATAAAAATATCGAATTGGTATTTAAAATTGATACCCGATATAAAATATTGATTTTTGACATATCGAGAATAAAAATATCGACGATAAGTATTACTTATTTTATGAAAATAAAAACGATATTTCGATACATCCATATATTTTTCCCAAGCCTATGTGACGGAGGTTCAGTAACATGAATTTTTGAAAGTTTAGTATTTGCTTTTGTAGTCAGTTCACAGGTGCTGTAACGAATATTTAAACGTTTGTTTTGCTAAAAGGTTAAGTGTAAAATATATTGAGTGGTTCTTTTAGAATATTAATTATCATAAAAATGGATCCAGTCATTTTTGGAGGATCTAAATTAACAAACAGTATTCAGCTTTAAAATTTAAATGAGCAGCGGCTTAAATGTGCTTGCTATGAGATGGACTTCTCATTTATAATACGTTCTATTTCCTTGTAGAGTGGAAATTTTAAAGCATCTAATTCTTCTGGAGCTGACGTGATGACTTTACACAGCTAATTATAATTTTAATTTGATGTAATTGCCATGGAACGCGCTCTCGGGTGGCAATGCATTCTAATTAAGGAAAGCTCGTAAGTTCCAGCTACCATATTCTGCGACTGTTGGTAGCAGAAATATTCGGAAAAATTACATAGAATTTAATTTAATTTAATAGCCAAGTTAACATGTGTTAGCAGGGATCAAGAAAATTAATCACGAAAGCTTACTTATATGGGAAACCATCAAACGTTAACACCAGCCTGTCAGACTGTGCGCGTTAAAACGCTGTCACACAGTTGCAGGGAGATAATTAACACCGAAGCCGAAACTTCAGGTGCGCAAAGCGGTCGTCAAGACGATTTTTCAGGCGGTTTTCCGAAATCATCTGCACAAATGCTGGGACGGTCCCCACTTTCCGAATCATAAATTATTCAAACAAAATCTACGCTTATCATACAAAAAAAGCAGATTAAGCGTTTTTCAGACCAGGTTCTGCGACAATCTGACTGGTAAACAGGGTCATTGCATACGATGAAATAAAATTAGAGAAAGTTTGTGTCTATACATGAAATCTATTCCAAAAAATTTAATTGCAGTATACAGTAGGATACTGATCATAGAGATATCAAAACCCTAAAATTTTGTATGTATGTGGGATACTTCTTATCCCGATTAGAACCATATTTCCTTCATCATACAGAGACCAAAACAGGAAATTTAGAATTTTTGTGTGTACATTAATCAAGCAAAAACCAACCATTTCAATTAAACCGTACATCATGATAGCTTACGTCTTGTTTCAATGTGACATTGACATGAGGAAGATTTTTTTTTTTTTTTAAATTGTTCACTAACTGTTCCGTAACAGAATCTGTTCATTTAAAATTACCCGGCATAAGAATTCTCGCACTCGTAATGTTTGCTACATTAATCTTATATCCGCGATTATGGCGTGATTAAACGGTACAATCTACAACAGATCTACTTTGCCTATTGAGTTAAGTTTCATACTTCATTTACATGGAAATGAAGCATTCTGTTCGTAAAGACACCAGGCAATACTACTTCAAATATATTAAAGTGTGCTGTGAGTCATCAACACCCATGAAATCTTCTTAATTAGTGGTAGTTTCAAGGCAGAAAGAGATTATAAACACAAAAGTGTTTAAAAAAATTGTATACAACTTAAATTTAGAAATAGAGAAAGAGATTCAAAAAAAGATGGAACTGTTACCTTGCTTTAACTTCCTCAGCAATCATTTCTATGATAGTTTATCCGTGAATTTACAGCACAAATCTCAAATTCCTTGTGGACAAAGTGGCGAGCACAGCTAGTTGTGTAGTGAAAGTGAACCCTGCGGAACAACGGAGAAACTATAGGATGAGGCAGAAGATCTAGTATCAATAGCATTGAACGCGAGTTTATTAAACATCACTCAGTTGTTTTTGACTGGTGATTTGACATATGTAACAGCTTTTCGAACTGTACTGGCGGGCCTAAATGGTCCCCGTAGGAATTTTTGCGAGTTCTCAACCTGACCTTTACTTCTGCCTAAGCTTTGTTTATCTGAAGTACTCCCATGCGCGTTGTTTTTTGTTTCTCCTCAAGACTTGCTTCCGTGTATCTTCATCTATAATTGTACGAATGCGGACTCCCTTGAAATTGCACCCTGCACAATTTCTTTTCGTACAATTAGTTTCGAAGGTCGCAATTGTGAAAAACTATTTCTTTAATCTGCATTAATGGTTTGTTTGCTGTCCAATTCAAGCTGCCAGTCTATGTTCTATTTGGATATAATATGAACGTTCATAGCCCGTAATATTAGAGAAAAGTTTCACTGCATGACTGGAACATTAGTTAGGGTTTTAAATATTCAGAAAAATGACAATGATGTTTTTCCTTATTTCCAAACAGAACTTTCATTTCCGGGGTAGCTTTCCAAAAGAACCCAATTGCTTAATAGATATCACATTACTCGCTGGTTAATTTTATTATTTCAGTCTCTAGAACTGCTGCATAAAATCTTCAAGTTAAATATTATCATATTAGCTCTCCGCTCGTTGCTACACCTGACTGGAATTTGCCGCTTGCAGGACGAGACTCAACTTCTGCCGAAAGTTTCGTTGCGCTATTAATCATGCCCCTGGAGCTATACGCAGCCTTACCTTCACGCGCATAATACGCACTCTGGGTGAGTGTTCCCTCTGCTACGTCGACTATTTATTTACCCTCCATTGTGAACGAACGCAATACACAAGAGGAAGGGAACAATGGGCAAACAAGTGGAAGAGGCAAATCGAGGAGCCGACAAACAAACGACAGACAACCGCGAGAAACGAGGTTACCAACCTCTTGGGAGGCTACATTCAGTTGGGTTCAGAACTCGGGGTTAAAGGTGACGCAGACAAACGGGACAAAAAGCTCACAGAATGAAGCAAAAGTAAAGCAATTCATTCTACAAACAAAATTCTGTTTCTTCTAGTTGATACTACTTGCAATCTACAAAAATGTATCTTAGCTTGCAACCGAAGAACGAAATTTCGGCTAATTAATTACGGCTCCATTATGTTTTTTAAATCATTCAGTTGGTTAACAGGAAGCTTATTACTGCCTGAAATAAAGAATCCGTCTTTTGTCATTAAGAAAAAAAGCCAGAGGGGGAAAACATTTTATTGAAAAATTTTATCCGATTGTTTTTATTTTATTTATTGATTTCCTCTTGCTTTATGCCTCGTCGACGTCGGTATCATTAGAGGCACAGGGGACTGGTAAAGAACCATCCCGAAATTCACCTGTTATGATTTCGGGAAATCACGGAAAAACGAAAATCATGAAGACTGACGACCGCATATCATTCAGCTGAATTGTAAATAACGATCAAATATGAAATTCAAATTACTTAACCACTAAAATCGGAAGTGTTATATGCAAACAGTAATGCTCCAATAACTCGTCCGCTGCTATTAACTGTATTTGAAATAATTTAAGCATTAATGATGAGATGTTGGTGCCAAATCAGCATATTTTCGATACTATTTTTTTCTGTTTTTACGTTTTACGAATTCCATATTGAATCTAAATTGTAACTACAGCATCCAACTAATTTCATTTAATGCTTCAAATCATTTTTATAAATTTTTGAAAAATATTTGTAAATTATAGATTGTTGTAAAGTTTTTTGGCAATGTGTAACTTATCTAACATTGACATCAATAAAATCTTCAAGATCAGAGACGAGATTTTTCGAAAATTACTCAATATGGTGCCAAACAACTACGTCCTTTAAAGCTTACACAACATACACACGAAGCAAAAAGGTTTTTTGTTACATGTAAGTGTAAAAAAACAATACAAAATCAGGGCTCTGCAGTTTGGATAGATTATCATATCAAAAAGTAAAAATTGAATAGCTTGTATATTTCCTTAGAACGGCTGAGCTAAAAGAATCAATTAAATATACTTTTTTATTATCTCGTGCAGAAAAAGATTAGCCCCTCTTTGCATGGAGCTCTGAGGCATTTCAAATCGACTAGGCTTTCTCGGGAGCTACCAATACAACAGTATGAAAAGAAATTACTTGGAAGCCGGCACAGCATGTGCCAATTCCAGTAAGCAACGGCCGCACGCAATAAAAGTTTACGTCGCCGTTACTTCACCGACAGCAAAGTGGCAGCCCTGCGGGGGAGAGTGTTAATACCGGCAACAGGCGCTCTGCGGTGAACGCCGGTCACGTTTGTTAGGTTGGCAGCATCCAACGGTCAGAACGTGGGGTACTCTGCGAGATTACCTTAGTTTAAGAAAGGCCTAGTGTAAAAACAACACATGTTACGGGTACAGCGCGCATCGGAGATAACCTTTCAGAAGGTCAAAGTAGCACACATACACAAATTTAAATCATAAACTGAAATTACACTTAAAACCCCCATTGTTTTATTCGATGGGTCGGAGATCGAAGCACCCTCAATCAATATGAAGGTGGGTGAGCTGAATCGCACCGGCCTCGCATTCAGGTTTGAATTCCTGTCCGGCCAATCAGATTAGGATTTTCCGTGCTCTCCTCCAATTACTCCAGGCGCATGCGGGGGTGGTTCATTGAGAATTCCTTCTCATTCCTTACCCATAGTCCTAATGACCTCGACGTCGACGAGGCGCGAAACTAGAGACCACTATTGTTCATTAGTCTCATAAGTAAATGTGTTATTTGTTGATGGTCAGATGAAGGCCCATTCCCACGGCGCGTGGTAGGCAGTATTCGCCTTTCATCTTTTACCGCCTGGCGGTGGGTCGAGGCGCGCCGTACCTGCTAGCAAATGCGGCAAAGACGAGAGGCGTCCCCTAACACGCGCAGAGGGACGCGCCATGGGAACGTGCCTTAACGGTTATTTGTATAACAGGACAAAAACTGGAAATATTCGTGAAGGACTGCAGGGTGATATTGAGAATATTTTAGCTAGGAAGGTAAATATGGACAATAACGGTATTAGCTTATTAGAGACAGTGGAAAAAAAAAGAGTTTATGGCTGTATAGTCTAAGAGGAACTTTTTGGAAAAAAATATAATTATCGCAGTTTTCAGTTTATAAACTCAGTTTCGCAGAAGACACTGTGCATGTACTAGGAAGAGGTTTACAAAATCGTATATTAATAGTACTGAATGAATAAGGTATGTACCCTGAAAGTGAGGGAACTAAAATACAACTCTTTAGTCAGACCATTGTTCGAATATAGCGGATTAGTATGTGACCGACAACTTTGATTTCAAATTTATGAATTGGAATGGTTATTAAGAAGAGCAGCAAGATTTGTTTATGGAAATTATGCAGAACACATTAGTAGCTGAAACAATAAAAGAGCTTGTTCTGAAGTCATTAAAAGACAGGTTAAAAGATTACTTTAAGTAATGCGTATATTAACAATGAAGCTTGAATTGATATTGTTTAAAGATAAGATCAATACATGGAACAGATGAAAATGACCATAATCTAATACTTGATAACAGATGCAAGGGAGTGGGAAATTTGCTTTCTGCAGGTTAGAGACTGGATACGAAATACGGAGAAAAATGAGAGCAACTTCTTGAAACATAGAAATAAGTCAAAAATTGGTCGAAAAGTAAGTGAGTAGAGAAATTGCAACGAAAGAGTTTAATATAAAACTTTGTAAGACGTGAAGGTGGAAAAGCAAATAATCTTCTAACGAGGCATATTCTCCATTTCAATAAAAACAAAGTTTTGTTCTAGAAGTTCTCTTTCTCCTCAGCTGTATACTATTTCACTCTGCATTCTTCGTAATTTCTAGCCATTTGAGTTTATATCATCCGTGAATAGACTATATGAATTTACAGGAAAATTAATGCTTGACCAGATAATAAGTTTCCGTGATTCTACCATCAGTATGAATTATTCTTTTTTACTTATGGCTTTACGCCTCGTCGACATCGAGGTCATTAGAGGCGGGATGGGACTGGGGACAAAGAACGGGAAGGAATTCGGCAATGGCCTTTTGAAGGATGCATCCCGACATTCACCTGGAGTGATTTTTGGAAACCATGGAAAACCCAAATCTGGATGCCCGGACGTGGATCCGAACCACCGTCCTCCCGAATGCGAGACTAGAATGTTAACCGTTCACCCACCACGCTCGGTAATGTAAGTATGGATGCGTAGTACAACGTATCATTAAATTTCTTACGAAATCAAATCTTAAACCACCAGAACTGTGTGTGTGAAATACTTAAAATACAACTTAGTGAGAAAAATGCTATCAGAGATAAGAGTTTACAAAGTCTTTAAAACATGTGCCAGAAAACGCCGAGAATGATCCGAATTATAAACGTCAGGAACATTTCAAAAAGTTTATTTTCCCCACTCCAGAAAAAGAATGACAGGAAACATTTGTTGCCAAAGGAAAGTTCTTTCAAGGAATAAAAAGACAGCGGAAATACGGAGACAAAGGATTTGACAAAAGGAACAGAATATCTTAAAATAACAGTATGCAAATGCAGTGCAAAATCAAGGCCCCAGAACTAAGATTATGAAAGAATAAAGTGGATCTGTCACATTGGCGAAGCGTGTTAAAACGCTGTCACAATGGTTGCAGTGAAGAGCGGTCGACGGAGATTTACAGAATTTCACAACTCCGGCGTAGCTCCAATTTCTGTACAGATTTGAGATACCCAAATACTCTAATATTGCACAATCTATTCAGAGCAACCAAAAAAAAAAAAGTTTCGTTCAAAATTTACTCGGTTTTCACAAGGATAACTGTCATTATTACTCATTCTTAAGTAAGGTCCTCCTCAATTACCCCAAACATGTTAACAGAATGTGAGGTACATACTAAAAATCTTGAAATCCTAAAAATGAATGAAATTACCTAAAAAAAAGATTAATCATAGAAAATGGTAGCATAGCTTGGAAGCGGGTGACAGAACAAGCTTGTAACTGAACTAATGTTGTTTATAATTTGCATGCCTGACTCGTTACCGCTCTATCAGTTTTCTAAAGATTCTTTAATACTAATACAATTCTGAATAGGCTCCAAAATCCTGTGGACGTTCCTACGCAATCATTATCTTGAAAGGCACTCTGTCTTAATCATTTTCAAATACTTTTTTAATTTTACCAACCAACGAATTTAGTATTTTAGTTACGTTAAGAAAATATTAATGTCTATTAATGAAATCAAATAAAGAATAAAGTTATTTAAAAATTATATAATATTGATATATAGTAATCCACAATATTATTAAACTTTTTTTTTTAAAAAAAAAAAAGTTAGTTTTAACAAAACAACAAAATTTCCTAAACTTCGTCTTTCTATAGTAAATCGCATGTGTTGGAAATCTGACTATTGCATAACAGCATAATGGAATTGAGTTTCATCATTCCCGCGTCACTGAAAATCAACAGAATCTTTTTAGTGTATTCAAATTCCGAAAGAGTTTTCAGTTGTAACATTTTTGATAACTATCATTTCTATCTCTTGTACTGCTTACAAGTTGATTCACTGTTTGTTTCAACTCCTATGTGTATGTATTGAATAAAATTTAGGTTGTTAGTATTAAGTGTTCATAGATCATATATTTACTATTTGGTTTACGTTGCTTACAACGTGAGGGTGTTATTTATGTAGCAACTGATTTAAAACTTAAATTTTTATGTTTTATTCTGTGGCGAAGTGTAATTGTTTAGCAGTCCAAAAGCAACAAGTAATAGAATTTTATATGTATATAAAAATCCTTTTTTTAACCGCACAGTACTGTTGCAAAAACGTAAATTTTACGCCACAAACGTAGCGCTGAAATCAGCCTGAAAAAAAAGAGTGTTAATAATAAACTTTACTGAAAATACTTTCATCTGCGTTTCTTATAAAATTTTAATTATTAATACGGAATTATCTGCACTCCCCCAACAACCACTAAGTCAGATTTTAAACCAAAAGAATAATTATTGTTTTCAGTGTGAGAGCACAAATGAAGCTTGAAAGGACAATCTTACATTTCATTTTAAAATATTCTTAGATATCTCTAGATTTAACGGGAAAAAATAATCATGGGCTACACAGCATTACCGGAAAGCTTTTTTTTTTTTTTGTGAGAGGCATTAGTGCTTTGTGCCTTGTAGTAACATGCTTTTTAATTGGTATCACGGTTAATACTTACAAAGAGGGTTGGTTTCCCAGGCAACAAAGCGGCATTACCTGAAACAAAACAACGGGACAGTTAATAAAAGAGAGGCTTCATTAGTGGTCCTAGGTGCGGTATCTGTCAAAGAAGACAATCGGAGGGCGTTCAAAAACTGATCCTCCTGACCAAAATAACACTGCTTGCAACCAGAGGGGAAAATGGACAATTAAAATACAAAGAACGCGATACACTTGGGATTTTACGGGAAATGTACGTTCTGTAAATTAAAATTTCATTTAGAAATCAAGCGAAGAACAATGGAATCTACAAACAGGCAGTAAAATTTTACCGGAGTTTTGAGTGTTGGAAAACCGAACACGCTGCAACAAGCAGAGTCCTGAATGTACTACGAGTATGTGTAGCAGGATCGTAGTCAAATAAATGAAAGCGTATTTCAGCTAAAACTTTTCCTTGCGGTAGACTGCAGTTAATCTTGCTATAAATGTCTAAATAGTACTGTTTAAAACATTGAAAATAATTTCTCTATTTAAAATCCATCGTGGTAATCAAGAGATTTGAATTTTAAAAAAAACTTCCTTTAATTACAACTGAAAGTAGACTGAATGGTGATAAAAGAACCCCTTCCCAAAAAACTGGTTTTTCTTTACTGTCTGTGTGAAATACTTTTGAAGCTCATCTACTGAATAACTGAATAATTTTGTCGAAATACTTCAGGCTTGTACATGGCGATTGTATTAACTACAGCGGGATTTGAACCTTCCAACTACATGTTTCGCCTATTAGTCAAGGATCAATACAAAACAAAATATATTGCGATTAATAACAAAATAATACTATAGGATCTAAGAGAATGACATCCTATTAATGATCCAATCAAAGCTGAAAATAATGAATTATTCATTAGGCCGTGAAGATCTGTATTTTGCTATAATGACATAAAGATAAAATATTCATACAAAGTTCTTGATCAGTAAATAAGATTTTAAACCAGCTAAGGTTTTCTGTTTGAGTCATTATGTGCTGTATTCCTTTGTACGCCATTTCCTGCCACGACAACTCATGAATAGTTAATATAAACTTAACATATTTGTGCTAATTTGCGTCCTTTCTTTCCTACTTAAAGGATTCGGTCAATAGGTCTTCATTTTTCCTGAAACAAAATAACTGCTATACGCACCATTCTATTACTATTATTACTACTCCGCGAGTCACTGAAAGTGGATGGCGGAGGCTGTATTTCACCTACCGGAATGTATAATCGTTTGGAAGGGATATACGGGATATGGCAGGAGGCACCCATGGGCCACTCTGAGGAACCATCCCAGCATTCGCCTGGAGTTATCGATTTAACACATGTGAGACTGAAATGGTCACAATAGGTCTTTAAATATAATTAGTTTCCTCGACCGGATCTCAGTTTAATTCTGTTGTTCACGTATGAACAACGAGGTTTAACCAGATAAAGGTGGGTGTCAAGTGCCAGTGATCCACCGGCGATCCTCTGTGAAGTTATTTATTTAATGGCTTTTAGCCTTTTCGGCCATACGGCCAGCCTTTTACAAAAGTTTCCGTTGATGTATACAGTAGAATATTCAATTAATTATTAGACTAACAAGATTAATTATAACAGTTGGAGTAAAACACTTATGAACTAACTACCAATTACGCGTTAAAAATGGTCACTATGCAGCTGAAATGGATATACATGCACGTAGAAACACAGTACACAATGCCAAAGAATGCACAAGTGTTAATAGATAGGATTTAAAGGAGTTTAAAGGATATATAAGGAAAACTCTAATACATTTCCACGTTTAAAATAGGTCATTAACGTCCTATAAATGTTATTGTCGTTAGAAGATGACAATACAGTTGCCTTTGTTGGTAAGGGTAAACAAAGGTTTTTTTAAAATTTTACCAGCATTTCGTATTGTGGAAATCTAAACTTTTGGCAGGTGATTTGAGTCACCCACCGCTGTGTCTGAGCAGTCTCATTGGGGACCTTCTCTAAGTCGTATTCGATTTAATTGACTACGGAAATTACCATGATGGGAAATACTTCTGGTAGTGCATGTGATGTAGTGCATATCGTATTAACATTCCAGTTATAGTACGGAGTCTTCGCGGGAATAGTTGGTAGTAAACAGCCGTAGTGCGAACCGTTTTCTGTAACGAACTGTTCCATCTCGTTTGCCTTAATTGCTTTGCTCACTGTTTATTGGTTTGGTTGAGGAGGGGAGTTTCGAAACCCGAAGAACAGGAAGGCACAACCAGTAAGATGTCAAATGAATCAACTTGCCTGCTGTTTGAGTTAACAACGGAGATTAAAAAACAACTAGCTCTTCTACGCTAAATCTGCAGTGAAAGTGTCCAGGTCTTCCACCAGGTGGGATTCAGGCGCTCTTATGACATTGAATTATGACAACTGCTACCTTTAAACTAACAATTTCCGATCATGCTGTATGTAATTTTTTGTGCTTTGTTTGGCCAGCAAGACGCAGAGTTCTGCACTTCCCACAAGTTCACAGTATATCATGCATAATGAATACGTGCCAGGTCCAAGAGCTTCCTTAGGACATTGCTTCAACCACGTATAGGAATGTTAAGTACCACAGGGTATCGGCATTAGGAATCACTATGAAATGGCTAAGTATTGAACAATAAATTTTAACTAGCAAAGTAGAGGTGCATCAAGCATAAACTAGAGATTTTACTCGATAATTTAGGCTTTATGCCGAAGTCCAGGTCATCAGAGGCGAGAAAAGAGTTAGGTGAAAGAACGGGAAGGAATTCGACCATGGCCTTCTGAAGAAACCGTCCCGGCACTCGCCTGGAGTGATTTTGGGAAACCATGAAAAACCGAAATCTGGCCAGAATGTTGCCACTCACCCACCACACCCAGTCAAAATGAACGAAGACAACAAAAGGAAATTTGACCGTGCATGTTGGGTGAACGCTCTGGCCTCGCATTCGGGAGTACGTGGGTTCGAACCCCCGACCGGCCCTCCAGATTAGGGTTTTTAATGGTTTACCCGGATCACTCCAGGTGAATGCCGGGATGATTACTTCAAAAGGCCAATGCCGAATTCCTTCCCGTTCCTTGTCCTAGTCCTTTCCTGCCTCTAATGACCCAGAAGTCGACGAGGCGAAAAGTAAAAAACAAAAAAATATGAAATTTGATTTTAATAATAATGTTTTCCTTAGTTTCCCTGAAACGCTTCAGATAAATGTCGAAGTGATTCCTTCAAAAAGTAATTGACGAATTCCTTCCACTTACTTGTCCCCAATCCTATCCCCCTTCTAATGACCTCAGCAGGACGTAAATTCCTGAAGAGGAAAAAGATTTCAACAAGAACTCAAAGTTGTAAATAAGACTCATTGTACGTGTGGATTGTAACCATTGTACATGTTACTTATAACCTAATGTTTATGTTGTGGATGACATGAAAGAAGTGATAAGGTGAAACCAGTGGAAAGTCAATTTAGACAGTTTAAAAAAAAATCGGTGGCCGCCACATTTCAAGTCCCCATCAGACAAATGAATCAAAACCAATAGTGCCATAAACAACTACCAGTTTGTATTATTGTTTCTTCAAATTAAACAAAAAGTTTATATCATACGAAAGTCAGAACTATTTATTCAGTAGGTTTAAATGATCCCTGGAACAACACATTCAAACAGTAATCAGTGGGGATATTAATGGCATGTTATAAGTTTTTTTTTATCTATAAGGTAAGTTGCAATGTTAAATTACAGTACTAAGAGTCTCGTATATTTTTCATTGAAGAAAACCCTTGATAGTATTTAATACTACACCAAAATTTAGAGGAAGTAGTAATTTTGTGATTTAATTATTTTCCTTTATGGATTTACGGCTCATCGAAGTAGAAGTAAACAGAGTTGTAAGAGAATTGGGACAAGTAAGAATTCGTCAATTGGATTTTGAAGGAACCAACCCTGCTTCACCTGCGCGAAACCATGGAAAGCTGAATCTAGGATGGCCAGATCGAGAATCGAACCGGCATCCTCCTCAATGCCAGTCCAGACTGATTTTCGTTTCTACCACCAAGATTCATAATTAGAAGCCGCAGTAGTCGTAGCTTTGTGTCATTTATTCACAAAAACATTATTCAGCATCTTACTAAAAGTACTAAACAGTTATTGTCTGGTTTCATAGCTGTAGTATCAAACATGATACGTACTCTGTGCACAGGTTGTAGGGCGACTGGATATCAACATCTCTCAGATCCTAAGAGAAAGCCTACAGCCTCATGGAAAGGAACTGACAAAAGTTCCTGTAGATATGTGCGGTGATTCGAAAAAAAAAGCCAAATAGAAAAAATTACTGTGTTGGTTATTGCTGTGTCATTTAATGTGACAGACAGACGTAATTACACATTAAATTTATTTCAGAACTCATATTTAAATTACTTTCATATTGTGAAAGACCCTTCCAAACTAAAATTTTACACTGACAGCTTTTACCTCCTCGAAATTGACAGCGCCACCATTAGAGTCCGTTAATAATTACAGTTATCAGCGAACAAATCTCGTATTACGTAATTAATACTGATAATTGCCAACATAAATGGGGCTAACTGTACGGTTTGTCCAGCTACAAAAGCTTGCGTAATTAACAGACTAAAGTGCGATAGCATTATAAGTGGTCAAAGCAACATTAGCAAAATATTTGTTATACCCAACAGTTACTTACGAGCACACAAAATAGCTCTATTACGGCATTTCGGTATTTACTAACTGGCAGCCATCAAAGTGAATTTCTTTTCGTTCACAAACCGTAAAAATCATTTCTCATTCCAAGTAACAGTGAAGAGAGCGGCGTGGTGGTTCAGTGGTTGAGGCATCTGACTGGAGATCGAAAGATCCTCTGATCGAATTCCTGTCTCGGCGGGGAACCCTTAACGCAACCTACACCTACGTTACAGCTTACTGTGTCATGTGAATTACGCCAGAACGATTCCGTGGTTCGGCTATAGCTCCCCGCTAGGGGGTAACAACTATACTCAAACACAACAAAATTCAAGCCAAAACGTGGTTCTTGTTGGTCCAAACGAACATACATACGTAACAGTGAGAACAACACGAAGAGAACAATTTAAACAACTGATCCCAAAAGGCTGACAGGAACAGACAACTCACTAGAGGCAAACTCACTTCCCAGTATATCATTAACTGTAGGGGCAATCGGGGGATTAAATCAAACATCCCTACGAAAATTAATAGCTTATTCTTCAATTAGTCATATTGGATGAATAATTGGATCAATAATCGTAAGAGAAACAATATGAGAATTTTATTTTATTATTTATTCAGTTCTCAGATTAACAATTGTTATAATATTTAATCAAAATAATTTATATTGAATAAATCAAATTATTAGATCCGTAAATAACAAAAATATCAAATTTTATATCTTCATAAGATTATTGTCATTAGGAGGTCTACCCCCCTTCCTAGGGTTCATACCTAAATGAATTATTATCCAACACATGGTAAGAATAAATCTTATATTCTTAATATCAACTATAGTTATTATTACAACCATTAATTTATACTACTATATACGATTAACTTTTTCTGCATTTATATTTTTAAATTCCGAAAATAAATTAATTTTTATAAAAAGTAATAATATATCAAAAACAAACAATTATATAACATATTTTGTTGTAATAAGAAATATAGGTCTAAGATTAACCTCCATAATAATATTTATAACTTAAGGACTTAAGTTAAATAAACTAATAGCCTTCAAAGTTATAAATAAAAGAACAACCTTTAGGCCTTAGTATTACTACACCATTAGAATTGCAGTCTAATATCATTATTGAATATAAAGCCATTGTGGTGAGAGAGTTTAACTCAAGGGCATTCCTCCAGAGTTCACAGTGAGCGAGGAAAACAACGCCAAAGCCTCTCAATCAGGAAAACGCGGGTTCATATGGCCGAGATTTCGTTTTTCCCAATAACTCCAGGCTAATGCAGAGATGGTTCCTTCAATATACCATGGGCGAATTGCTTCGCATTCCTTGCCCCAATGCTATTCCGCCTCTAATGACCTCTACATCGACGTGTCGTAAATCGAGAATGAAAAAATTAATAAATCAAACAACTAACTGTTACCCATAAGCCAGGGCCTTGATTAAGAGTTATCTAATTGCAAACGGCGAAGCAGAGTTATTCTAAAATGAATACGTACGTAATTTACTTATTCCGATAAACAATACATGAGAATGGATTTTTTGTATTAACAGATTTATCTGATATGCGATTATAGGTCGCACGACAGTAATTTCTTCACGTTTAGTATCTGTTTACCTGATATAGATTTATCCTCTTCCCTTACTGTCAAACTCTAATTCCGGTATAGGCCGGCCTCGGTAGCGTAGGGGCTAGAGTGCACGGTTCGAATCCGGCCGCGGGCATGGATGTTAAGTGTTGTGTGTCTGTGTGAATGTCTTGTCCGTCCTGTGGCGTCCATACATTGGAAAAAATACACATTGAGCTGGCTGTATGGCCTCCGTTGCCGAATGCGCTTTAAAAAAAAAAAATTCCGGTATTGTTACGATTATGCAATAATTTTTCAGCTTTTTTACTTTGACCAGAATAAAGAGATGGGTATGAGTCTTCTGCTTGTAATGTCCAGCCTCTGCTGTTTTCAATATTTTGTCGCCTCTCAATATATTTCGCTCAGCCGGTTTTGTGAGACGGTGGAGAGTGGAATTCCAGCGAGGCGGCAGGTTGACAGCGTGGCTAAATCCTTTGTCAGTTGGACCCAGGTATAGAGGAGAGGACCCCCGCCCCCGGGAGCCGGGAGGGGGTGAGTGGACATGCAGTAGCGAGAGACACTTCGGGTTAAGATCCCGCATTGTACCCACGTGTGTTGTATACTGGATTACCGGGTGGATCCCGGAAGACCACGCACGTCTGGTGTGTGCGTGTGGACAACAACGTGGACGCCACGTTTTGTCACGGCATAGTGCTGTCGTGATTGTTTTTCTACGTGTGGGAAACGTTCCAAGGAACGTCTGTTTCGAAGGAGACCGCTCCAGTTTATAGCATGCAGCCACCGTCTCGACGAAACTGATAAGTCACAATTTAATTTGAGTCTTTTAGCCCCATTTTCTTGGCAGTGAAACACTATTGAACTGATCGACGCTAGCCGGGAACAATTTAAGAATTAAAAGCATTACATTTGCTGGCTGAGTCCATTTTTTTGATGTAATGTTAAACAACTTGTATTTTTTTGTGTTTTAGTTTATGAATGTAACATTTCCCTTTTTGTAATTAGAGGGTGTCATTTAAATTTTTAGCATGTTTTTTTGCAATTAAAAAAATGTTAAAACAACTTTTTTTGTTAATAATTAAATCTTTCATCTCATGCCATTAAAAAAGATGTTTTCTCGGCATAACGAACCCAGACATTTTAATGGCGCGCCACGTGGGACCGACTTTTTATAATTAGACATATTCGTAATTTGGGGATTAATTTTTCAAAATTATATGTGATAAAGAAATTCTAAAGTTTACGTTTTTTTTTTGGTCATTCCTAGACAGTTTCCCAATATATCAATAATGCTAGTTACTTTAAATCATTTAACAGTAGTACACAAAACTATTAATTGTTTTTTATGCTAATATTAATATATGGTAATGATTCCATTGCAGATTTTTTGATGCAATGTAGTTGGTGCAGATTCGCATTGTTTGTGTAGTTGTTGATTTTCATTGTTTCCAGATCATTTCGATTTGTTAAAAAAAATGCTGTTGCTGGTTTTTTTTGGGTTGCCTGTTGTTTGTATGTTCAGACAATTTTTGCTTTGTTTCAACAACAAAAATGTTGTAACATAGGTTTTGAGTTTTTTTTTTTTTTTACTGAGATGTTGCTGGATGCTCTGACATCTAATGTCGTGATATGTTGTACTAACTGGTTCAAGTAATGTTTCCCTTTTTCGAAGTGGTTCCTGTGGCATGTGTTTCGCCGTTGTTGGTTTGTGAGTAAATTGTTAAATATCAGTTCTGTCCTGACAATAATTTTTTGGAAAAGCATAATAAGGGGATTTTAAGTGGCGAAAATTTTATGAAACTTCGCTCTGGTAAAACAACAAGTGAAATGGATCCAACAACACCTGTGAATGTTGTTAGTGAGTCCACGTCAGAAGCTGGAATGTTTCCAGCGACAGCAACACGCTCAGAAACGGGTGCGAATCAGCAGGTCGGGGCGGCTAGCCTATTGTCTCTGGAGGTGCCGTTATATACTCAAGCGTCAGCTGAGAGGGAAACAACAGGTAGTCGGGACGTAACACAGGAGAGTCTGGTTATTTTCTTGAAACAAATACAGGACAGCATAGTAAATTCTCAAAGTCGGACCGAACAGATATTAGCGGAAATGAAACAAGATTTTCGCGAGGGAATTGCGTCAGTTACTGAAAGAGTTTCCGGAGTCGAAGCAAGGGTCATTGAGTTAGAAACATTTCGTAATGAATCAGCGGAAAGAATCCGGGAAACACAAGAGTCGGTCTGCGAATTAAGGGCTACAAATGATAGAAAATGTAAGGAGAATGAGGAAATGATCCAGGTGATGGAGGAAAAATTTAAGACAAAATTACAAGAAGTAAACCAATCGACGGAGTCTATAAAACAAAGGATTGATGCGGTCGGAGAAGAACAGTCATTAATCTCGCAGAGGCAGACGACGTTCGAAGAGCAGACCAATGGAAAACTTGCTAATTTGGATACAGACATAAATTACATTAGGAAAAGAATCAGTGATGAGGTACCTAGTAGCGCATCTGGGACGCGGGGCAGAATTGATCACGGAATGCCTGTTGGTTCAATCGACATTCAAATGCCGATTTTTTCAAATAATAATAACGAGACACATCCTAAACAATTTTTGAAAGATTTGGAAAACTATCTAGAGATCAAGAATATTCCGGACAGATTTCGAATGCGTGTTGTTCAGCAGGCACTGGTAGGTCATGCTCGCATATGGATGCAGGTGTCATTACCGGACGGTTGCGAGTACGACCGATTCAAATCTGAATTTTTAGAAACCTATTGGGGACCTGACGCACAGGCAGAGTGTAGACAGTGTATTTTTCGGGGAACATATCCGGAAAATTCTGGCGTGAGTAGAGAAGATTATGCATTTGAGGTAGCGTTGAACGCCCGGTTTCTCGAGCCACCAATGAGTGATCAGGAAATCTGTGGAGCCATAGCTGGACACTTCAAGCCGTATATATTAGAAGGGTTTTGACTCCCAGCAATAGAAGAAATTTTAGTGAATTCATTCAGACCCTGCGGATGTTAGATACTATCGATTCACAAGGTAACCGATCTGGACCCGCAAGCCCGCAAGAACACAAAGGAAGCCGGGGTGGCAGACATGAAGTGATAGGTAGACAGAGAGGGGGGCAGAACGGTTCACACGGTGGAAATTCTAGAAATTCATTCCAAAGGGGACAACAACACAGGAACGACCGAGGATTCCAAGCTCGCCCGCAGGTCGATGAATGGTATAAGACCGAACGACAAGAAACGTGGCAAGACAAGAAAATAAATGAACCGCGTGTGCCTACAGCGGGATGCAATGCTCTTTCGCCTCAAGATGGCGAACAAATTGAAGTTAATACGGAATTATGAGATTGCACTGGGGCCTCTCCCAAAGCAACTGTCTGCATAATGCAACAGGAAGACATGCATTTTTGGAGAGATGGTTTGAATTCCTTTGAAGAAAATGATTTAGAGCAAGAATTAGATAGGAAGGAAATTGGTAGATGCCCCATGGTTAAGTGTATGGTCAATGGAAGAGATTGCGTATTATTACTCGATAGTGGAAGTGCCATTAGCGCAATATCTGACAATTTTGTGAAACGAAGTATTGATAGCGGTGTCGAAATTAAGATAATACCGATAAAAAAGAAATTTGGGTTGGTACCTGCTTTCGGTTCCAAGGTTAAGACGGTGACGGAACAGACAATAATTCGTGTAGATTTTTGTACGGAGGAAATAGAAATGGCTATGGAGATGATGGAAATAACTGCAATAATAGTGCCTGGGCTTACAGTTGACTTAATCATTGGGTCAGATGTGCTAGAAGAAAAGAAGGCATGCATTAGCTGGGAAAATTTCACTGTGACTGGTTTGACAAAAGGGATAATTAAGTGGAATGAGAGCGGTAGAGGCTATAGCTTTAAGCAAATCGAGGTCATGGATGTAAAAACAGTGCCACAATTGGATCCTATCTTAATGGAAATCTGCGTAATTCTCGACGAGAGAAATGAGATACTCAGTGAGTTGCGGAAACGAGCAACCACAAAAATAGTGCATTAGATGACCCGCAAAAAGCCAAGTTGAATAAAATGCTAGAGAACAATGTCTCCGTGTTTTCCTACCGCCCCGGAAGGATTGTTGGAATTAAACACAAATTCCGAATTTTGGACAGACAGCCTTTCAAATCACACAGTTATCCGATTCCTATGAATCATAGAGAAGCCGCGATGAAAGCACTGGAAATAATGCAACGGGAAGGCATAATTTCTAGGGCGCCATCACCATATGTTAACCCAATAACTGTTGTCGCTAAACGGGATGGGACAGCACGCATCTGTCTCGATGCAAGGAATTTGAATAAACGAATAGAAGGTGATGCTGAACGCCCAGAGTTGGTTACAGAACTAATAGGCCGATTCCATGGAAAAAGGTGGCTATCTACGGTAGATGTGACGTCCGGGTTCAACCAGATAGAACTCCACGAAGAGTGTAGACCGCTTACTGCTTTTTTATTCGGGGGCAAGCAATACATATTCAATAGAGTACCATTTGGAATACGGGACTCGTCGTGTGCTTTTATTAGAGCAATGAATGAAATATTGCCTGTCGAAGTAAAAGAATTCTGTGCCATTTATGTCGATGATATATTGGTTTTTTCAAATACTTTTGAGGAGCATCTCTCCCACCTTGAAACGCTATTCAAAGTCCTGGCAAGTAAAGGAGTCACGCTCCGACCCGACAAAGCAAATTTGTGTACGCGGGAGGTGATTTTTCTGGGTTTTAAAATAACGCCAGATGGGATTGAACCCTCACCCGCGAAAGTTGAAGAAATTCTGTCTTTTCAGACACCCACTAGCATCAGACAAGTAAGACAATTTTTAGGAATATGTGGATACTTTAAAAATGGGATTACAAATTTTGCTCACCTCAATCAACCTTTGTACCACCTCCTACGAAAGGGGACACGATGGAAATGGGGAAGTGAACAGCAAGAAGCATTTGAGACGATAAAGTGCATTTTTCGAGACAAAGTGTCCCTTGCCCATCCTAACTTCAGCAAACCATTCTTTTTAAATTGTGATGCCAGTGCAAAGGGTCTAGGGGCAGTTTTGCAGCAGCAGGCGGACGACGGAAGTTTGCAGATAGTGGCGACAGCCAGCCGATGTTTGCGGGGTCCGGAGCTAAATTACCATACGACAGAGATCGAGATGCTTGCTCTGGTATTTGGAGTGACCAAGTTCAGGCCATACTTGGTTGGAAATAAAACATTTCTTAGAACAGACCACCAGGCACTAACTTTCCTGGAAAAGGCAAAACTCACGTCGAATCGAGTCTCTCGTTGGGCTCTACAACTACAAGAATATGACATTGAGGTGTCATACTGCTCAGGCGCAGACAACAAAATGGCCGACTGGCTAAGTCGATATCCGAAAGATGTTGCCTCGTCGTTCGGACATACAAACAGGGCGCGTGAAGTGATTATTGCAACTGCGAAAAAAATTGCTGGAGTAGTTCCGAAAGATTTCTACCTCCAGCTAATTCGCGAGCAAGAACGTGACGAAAATATCAAGAAAATAAGAGAGTATCTCCTCTATGGGAAACATGGAGATGACTTACGTGTATGTAACACTGCTATGATGTGCAAGATATACAGGGATGTGTGTTTCCGCAGGAATAACAATACGGACTGCTGGCTTGCATGGCTTCCACCTTCCATGCTTGATAGTGTCATTACCATGTACCATGAACATTATGGGCATCAAGGCACAGAGAAAACTTATAGGATGTTAAGAGAAGAATGGTACGCGACAGCAATAAAATCATCGGCAGTGAAGATCATTCGAGCATGTGATTTGTGTCAACGGACAAAGCATTCTAGCACGAACTATGCTGGAGAATTGCACCCGATAACACCAGAAGCACCCAATAAGTTGGTCTGCATTGATTTTTTTGGCCCATTGCCTAGAGGACAATTTGGGAGGCAGTATGTCCTGGTGGTAGTAGATGCGTTTACGAAACTGGTGCGCCTCTACGCCACTAACAATACCACTACGAAACAGTGCCTTCGGATTATTCTTCGTAAATATGTACCGGAGTGTGGAAAGCCAGAACGATTGTTGAGCGATCATGCAACGATTTTTACGAGTAAGAAATGGACAGATGCTTTGTCCCAAGAGGGGATAAAACCTATTTTTTGTTCAATTAGGAACCCACAGAGCAATATAGTTGAGAGATATAATCGCCAGTTGGGAGCATATTTTCGCGCTTTGGTCGGGGAGAACCACAACTCGTGGGTGAAATACTTAAGCCAGATACAAGATTATTTCAATTTCACCATACACTGCAGCACCGGCTACCGACCAGTAGAACTCCATTTTGGTGCGAATGTGACCTCACTTGTTGACCAGCTGGTTGGACGCCCCGATCAGTTAGCTCATGTTGAACCTCAGTCAAAGCTGGCTCATGCTAAAGAATTCCTGCTGGAAAAGGCAAAACGACGACGGGAGAGGAAGGTTAACAGCAAGTTTCACAAATTTAAAGTTGACGATATGGTCTTGATTCGCAACGCCCCACAATCGGATGCGCTGCGGAAAAAAATCGCTAAGTTTTTTCATATTTACAAAGGTCCATATCGCGTGAAGAGGGTGGTAGGTCCCAACGCCTATTTGCTTACAGATGACATTGCAGAGGTCGGGGTGTACAACGCTCGGAGCTTAAGAAAATACTATATTGTTTAAAATTTCTATTGGTGGAGGTATTTTTGATAGGATTCTTTTTATTGTTTTCTGCAACATGCAAATAGATTTTTGAGTAGTTGATTGTGCATCGTTGATCCTTCGTTTGGCAAACCTAATTTTTTTAATTCCATGAAAATCTGGCCAGTCACCAGGGTCGCTTGAATAATCCTTTATTTAAGATTTCACTGTAGTATAGTCCTATAGTTTTCATGTAAATGGGAATAGGTTTAGCAGAAAAGTTTCGTTTGTTTCAACGGTGGGAATTAACGTAAAATCATGTTTTTCTCGCATGAGATGAAGATTTTATTTGTTTTGTCAATACTTTTTTTAAAAAAAATAATAATAATAATTTTTGATCATCAAAGTTTCTCTAGCACGGGTGCAAATTTAGATAGCACACTCTAAAGGTTTGCGAGAATTTTTGTGTTAATTTTACTTTTTTAAAATAATAATAATAACAATTGTATGTTGTAATTGATTAGTTCATAGACTCAGCCAGAGGTTAGTGTTGATAACAGAAAATGTATGTTGTAATATATAAAATCATTAGATTAAGCAAAAGATTTGTTTTAAAAACCGTTAACTGAGAACTGAAGTGCAAATTTTTGGGACATAAAACCACGGACTTTCAGTTTTCTTCGTCAAGAAAGACTTCAGCCAGTGGTTTGGGGCTATGTAATGTCCAGCCTCTGCTGTTTTCAATATTTTGTCGCCTCTCAATATATTTCGCTCAGCCGGTTTTGTGAGACGGCGGAGTGTGGAATTCCAGCGAGGCGGCAGGTTGACAGCGTGGCTAAATCCTTTGTCAGTTGGACCCAGGTATAGAGGACCCCCGCCCCCGGGAGCCGGGAGGGGGTGAGTGGACATGCAGTAGCGAGAGACACTTCGGGTTAAGATCCCGCATTGTACGCACGTGTGTTGTATACTGGATTACCGGGTGGATCCCGGAAGACCACGCACGTCTGGTGTGTGCGTGTGGACAACAACGTGGACGCCACGTTTTGTCACGGCATAGTGCTGTCGTGATTGTTTTTCTACGTGTGGGAAACGTTCCAAGGAACGTCTGTTTCGAAGGAGACCGCTCCAGTTTGTAGCATGCAGCCACCGTCTCGACGAAACTGATAAGTCACAATTTAATTTGAGTCTTTTAGCCCCATTTTCTTGGCAGTGAAACACTATTGAACTGATCGACGCTAGCCGGGAACAATTTAAGAATTAAAAGCATTACATTTGCTGGCTGAGTCCATTTTTTTGATGTAATGTTAAACAACTTGTATTTTTTTGTGTTTTAGTTTATGAATGTAACATTTCCCTTTTTGTAATTAGAGGGTGTCATTTAAATTTTAGCATGTTTTTTTGCAATTAAAAAAATGTTAAAACAACTTTTTTTTGTTAATAATTAAATCTTTCATCTCATGCCATTAAAAAAATGTTTTCTCGGCATAACGAACCCAGACATTTTAGGCTTTAGTTTCCAGTTGACAGCAGTTGGATTTGAGATACGTTCGTAGGTCCGCAGACGAAACTTCTCTAAAGACATCAGAGCCAAGTTGGACCAACAGTGGCTGGAGCACCACGCAACAGGCAAGGGAATTCCTCTAGAGTTCACAGTGAGCGTGGAAAACACAACGCCAAAGCATAGCATGGTTCAGTAGCGGCTTTATCCGGTATATACCATGTCTTCCACAAAAGGTACTCCAGTTGCAAATCTTATAAATGACTTAAATCAGTGTGAAATCAAGGTTACCCAGCAATAGAAATATGAAACGTGACATAAAATTTTCAACTTTTCATACAAACACGAAAATGCGATAGTAATTTAAAATAGGTCTTGCCACATTTTACAGTCTCAGAAAATTAGATTGGAATAGACCAAAATAAAAGCGATAATTAGTCCATTTAAACGTCTATTACTATGTAGTATTCCACACGGTTAAATCCGTTACACTATGTTTTCGGAAAAAGGTGTAGATATATTTGTAAAATAGGCAGCATGAAATTATGGTAGATGAAAGTTAATTAAGAACTGCAATTTTCTTATTCATGAAATCTGTATTTCTATTTTCTGCCTGCAGTGAAAGGTATTACAGCAAAGCAGAAGTGAGAGTTTGCATGAAATATAAAAAGAAACCGAAGATGACTTCCAGTCATTATAGTAATACCGTATTCTGTATAATTGCTGCCAACATTAGGAAACAAAGCGAAAAATGAACATGGTAGGTAGGCAACTAAACATGCTCCGTAATAGCAAGTCACGTGACCTCGCAACGGTATCGCTGTTGGAGAATGCATACGGTACACAAGCAGTCATCAGCAAGGTTTGGTGGTTGTCATCAAAACCACTATGAACACCGTGAAAGAACCATGCAGTCAAGATTGAGAGCGTGGACAGCAACGCTCAAGACTGGAATTCAGAAGCACGCGAGTTTAAACTCCCGTCCAGTGTCTATGTTTTCCCGAAATCGTTTCATGCAAATGCGACAATGGTTCTTTCCCTCCTCTAATTACGTTGACATATACATGGCATAAAGCCATAAAAAAGAAAGAGCTTTAGGCAATGTGGTCATCAAGTGGCTACAAAGCAACGAATGTATGGAAATCCTCCTATAAGTAGTCACCCACAGCCGTATAATAGATTTTAATAAAATTTCCGTCTAAAAACACTGTTTTATTTTTATTTATTTCCATATGCGTTTCGTTATTGTGTGGGGCATCATCAGTGGCTGTGAATTTATGTTTACATGTGGGTTATTACAATTTGTTCGGAATATTACAAATTATTACATACATAGCAACTTTGTACTCACAGGTATGGTTATGATCTTCACATGGCGGTCTGGGACAGCACTTTATGTAGCTTTACAAATCTTCTTCTGTATAAGTAACAATGTTTCAAAACTTTCATAGATTTCTGCATAACTATTTGGCAGTGTGTATACATTATAATATCAACTGTACACTGTTTTTCCTTGTTACTGCATTTATATGTTAACTAAATTATGTTTGTTTTTGTAATACAGTGGTGACAACTTCGTTTCATTATTTATTGTGTTGTTGTATCTGTGTTGCTCTCATAAACTTTCTTTTTTTTCTCAGCTGCTGTGTATGGAGTGTTTTGTGGTTATTTTTAGTGAATTTAACAGTGTTGTGCATGTACAGTCGTATAACGTTGTGTGTAGAATTTTTTTTTTGGAAAAAAAAGGTACCAAACTTTAAAATAATGTTGAACCATTGGGTATAAGGGATGACCTTGGAAGCCAAGAAAAGAAACGTCGAGATGAACGCACAGTATTACTTTTCGTGGTCCTTAGATGGCCAACATCTAAGAGACGAACCAGGGAGCCCAAAAACCTAGGAACTGCGAAGCTGTTGAAGAACAACGTTACAAATTTACAGACTGGAATAGAGCTAAGTAGAATCGCTGCGCTATGGGCCACAGCGGTACAATGACTTCAGGCGGCGTTAGCGAATAACGGAGACGCCGGCTGTCAGCCGATACATTAAGCACATTGTGCCAGGAAGCTCCAGAGGATGATTGGTCTTTTTACTCTCTTAGTGGCGCGGCAAGGAGCCGTATAACGGCCACTTTAATTTGCAGATACAATCAGACATACTGAAGTAAATTTTAAAAACGTCTTCATGTTCCACCAACATTTTCGTGCTCTGATGATTCAGTAATATACCGACTGCTGTAAAAGGAGAGGTCTAAACTGTATTTAACTCGGTACAGATAACAGGAACAATGGTTGAAATAACATAATTCCAAGCCAAATAAGCAGATTATTATCACAGTTTAAAATCACCTTGCGTGGATAGCCTACGTGCGATCATACGATCTAACGCGAATGAGCACGGTCGGTGAGCGACAATGCTTTGCCCTCGCATTCGGGAGAACGCCAATTCGAATCCCCGTCCGACCATCCAGAATTGCGATTTTCATTTTTTTTTTTCCAAAATCACTTCAGGCGAATGTTGGGATGGTTTTTCAAGAGGTTTTGGACGAATTCCTTGTTGTTGCTATCCCGAAGTCCTTGCCAGCCTCTAATTACACCGATGTTGACGAGACGAAAGCCAAAAGGAAAAGAATAACAAAAAAAAAAGATCTAACATGGAGCCATTGAGAAATTTTGAGTTTATTTTCTGGAATTACCCTATAATAAGTGCAACTGCAGCTCCAGATTATGGAGACCTGTTGGTGGCTGAAGCTGTTGTGGCTGAGTTGTTTACATGCAGAATGTGTAGAGACCGGCAGGGTATCTAAGGGACGTAGAGTGTCATAAGAAATCCGTACTGTATGCGAGTGGCAATTACATTGAAACCCAACTCTATGGAGTAGCGATATTTAGCAGAATCCGTAAAGCTATAGATTTTTTTTAAAGAATAACTGCCGTCTACATTATCCTGAAACTATCAGTGGAGACAGATTAAATGAATACTGCTCCATGCACCATGGCACTACCAGTGCTGGTGTTGCCAAACAATGCAATCCGAATTTGTGCGCAGTCCAACTCCTCTCAGTACCCCATTCGAATACCGAACTCGGCTGGAATTTTTACGGCCTTAAAAACTGACCCTAGCCTCTGCCAAAACATTTCTTTGTTCATGTGAAATACGCTAGGAATCTGTGGTTCGGATTCCACTTAGAACTTTATGTCCGCATATACGCGGTAGGATTACCGGATTAGGTTATGGAAGTCACCAAAGTCTCACTCAACCAGACGCATAACAACCCTTTGGGATCTCCTGACATACTTTTTTTTTTTGCTTGGGTGTGCCAGTTGACCGGGTCGTGGTAAAAACCTGAATTTGCCTATGAGGCCGAGTGTGGTGGGTGAGCGGTTCACGTTCTGGCCTCGCATTCGGGAGGACGGTGGTTCGAATCCCCCTCCGGGCATCCAGATTTGGGTTTTCCATGATTTCCCCAAATCACTTCAGGCGAATGCTGGGATGCTTCCTTCAAAAAGGCCATGGCCGATTTCCTTCTCATTATTTCTTTCCAGTCCCATCCGCCTTAATGACCTCGACGTTGACGAGACGTACTCAAAGGAGTTTGTAGTAGTGAGTTCTGCTGCGTTTACGTCGCACTTAAACACTGCAGAATAGGTTACTTCGGCCATATTCGAAGAGAGTTAGAAATATGTAGCGTTTAGGTACGAGCAGAATCTGGAGGTAGGTCTCTCGTACGAGTGAAATACATATAGAAAAACTAATGTCTTTAGTTTGTGAAAGAAAACTTTGTAGGATCAGACCTCACAAAACAAAGATATTGGTTTTGTTGCGTTTTAAGTAATTTACTTCTTTTCAATTTTTTATGCGTTACACTTCATTTATTTGCTAACTTAAATTAATGTAATTAGCATCAAAATAAACTGAACAAATCGTTGAATCTATTAAAGCAATAATGTTCTGTAACTGTCAATTATTGTGTCATAAATTATTACTTTGCATTGAATAAGCAATCTGTTCGATAAATGTTAATTTTTAAGTTTTTAACATACTGTAAACATTTCAGTGTAAAATATTTTGGTTAATTTACCTCAATAGAAATGACAATTTCTCCACAGGTTGAGTGCATTTCATTTTTCATGTTTCAAACAGATTCTTATTTTATTTTTATTTTTTCCAGATTTACGCCTCGTCGCCGTCGGAATCGTTGAAGGCGGAAGAGAACTGAGGGAAAGGAATGGTAAGGAATTCCTCATTTACCTTTGGAAAAGCCATTCCGGTAATCGTTTGGAGAGATTTTGCAAACAATGCCAAACCGGAATCTGCATGACTGAACTTCCTCCCGAATGCGAGGCCGGAGCGTTACCGTTCACCCTCCACGCTGGGTTTCTGTGTAAAGTGTAGTCAGACGCTTCTGGTCGCATTATGAAGTTGGTGGAGAATATTTTTTACTGTATTTGATTATTTTAAGAAATAACAACGCGAATTCTCCTTGTGTTTTTATAATAGAATTTATATCACTAATCCATCATTTTTTTGTTTTCCAACAAGTCTTAATACGTAGTTACCTAAAAAAGCATTTACTCGTCTTCGATTTCCTAAATAAAATGGAGAACTAGCTCCCAATCACTGTGACCACAACTAATCTGACCAGAGTTTTTTTTTTTTTTTTGCTTGTGGTTTTACGCCTTTTTTGACGTCGAGGTCATTAGATGTGAGGGCGGACAGGGGAAGGAATTCGGCAATGGCCTTTTGTAGGAACCATCGTAGCATTCGCCTGGAGTGATTTGGGAAAAACCATTGAAATCCAAATCTGCATACCCGGATGGGAATTCGAACCTTCGTCCTCCCAATCGCGAGGCTAGAACATTACCGTTCAACCATCACGGTCGATTCCGAGAGTATTAAGCCTTCAGAATACGCATCCTATAAGCTAGTGGCATAAGACAATACACAGTCAATATATTTCCGCTCATGACACTTGCTCAAGACAAAACTGCATACGTAGTCACCAATGGAATATGGATCAAGATACGTTGTGTCTGCATGTCGATTTGCAACAGCATGGATGGAAACGGATGTCTCTTGGTACCGCTGCATTTTTCTGGATTGTACATAGACACCGTTTTTACAGTTCGCGCCTTGGACGAAGGAACTATCCATCTTACATAACTTGCTGTGCCACCCAAAGCCACTTATGTGTTCCACTAAATTCTCATGGTTCCCGACACCGGTGCACACGGGCAGAAAGATCCATGTGACGCGCAACTCGACGAATAACGTTATTGCCTCCGTGAGTAGAAAGATCCATCCTGTGAAATTCTAAAACTTCATATCTGGGTAGCATCTGTCACAAAGGTGTGATGCTCACTCTATAGCCAAACTGACTGTTTACGACAGTAGGCTATAATTGCGTCGCGAGTTTTGTTTCTACTACCGCTAGACCAAAATTAGTTTTTAACACTACAAACGAAGGTGCTGTAGTAACTTTCGTGCGACAGCTTTTTTTTTACTTATGGCTTGACGCCTCTTCGACGTTGATGTCATTAGAGGTGGGATGGGACTGGAGACAAGGAACGGGAAAGAATTTGGCCGTGGAATTTTGAAGGAAGCATCACGGCATTAGCCTGGAGTAATTTGGTAAAACCATGCGAAACCCAATTCTGGATGCCCGGACGGGGATTCGAACCGGCGCGGCGTCCTCCCAAATGCGAGGCCGCGCGAGATAAATTTTATGACAATTATCATACATAGTGCAACACTACAAGTTAGATTGAAATTTGCTATAAAAAGACGAAGTGAGTGTAAACATTTCAATGTATTCAATATTCTTGTCTTTGAAGTGGCAAGTCACTAAGGAAGGTAATAGCAGTCATGTATAAAGAACGTCTGGTAGGTCACAAAATGCAGCAAGTTCAAATTTTGGATTACATATTCATCATCAAAGCAAGGGCAGTGAACTGCGACGGGTGTTATCATTTGCAGGCACATACAAGGTGTCACATTTTGGTACCATTATTACCGGTATGTTTTGAGGAATTATAGAGCAAATATGTGGCTTTATTAGAGACGGAAAAAATGTAACACTTCCCCTTTTATCATGTTCACAAAAATGGAGGGAGGGGTTCATAATAGCAAAAAATAGTGAAAATTCTTAAAAACAAACGTTAATGACTATAAATGAAATGTCAGTATCGCTAATTTTCACTAGAAGGTTGTAGGCTCATCAAACAGAAAACATGAATAAAGTTCCAAAAATTTTAGATGGAATACGAAAATCAAAGTAGGTTAAAAAAATATACTCTAATATTGATTTGTAGCTGGCGGATCTTATGCTAAATTTTTTACTTTTAATACTTTCTGTAGATCACAGTGAATGACATGTTTTCAAATAGTAATTAATACCTCTAGTGAGAACACATAATAATGCAGATACCTTTAGAACTTGCCCCCATTTAAGTTGTGTGACCTATGTTTTCAAATTATCTCATAAAATGCTTTTAATAATTTATTTATTTATTCGTATCCAAGGCAGCATTTTTTTTAATAGTTAAGGTCTATTTGTATCCACAATAAAGGAAAACAAATAATCGTATTTCACAATCTCAACAAACAAAAACGAAAGTAATACTCCAAAGATTTCATACTACTGGAGGGTAGCTATCAGAAACAATACAGGCCGCTACATATTTGTAACAGGGCGTCGGCAGAGAGGTTAAATTTTCCAAAGCGGTTGAGTTGGCGTCGCGTCGGACAGAAAATGCTCGCGCTGTTTGTGGGCCTACTCGGGGCGCGCAATGAATTTTAAAAAACGGCCTCCGCGTCAGAGCCATACCACACCACGCCATGCTGGCCGGGGCTACTGCTTTGTTTTTCCGACACGTACGCTGCCAGTGGAGCGAAGGGCAATTCAGTTTTCACGTTCGGTTAGCGTCATGGACGTCATATTAGCAGAGCGAATATTGAACACAACATCGTCGTGGCCAGCGCATTCCATGAGATTATAGCTAAACGTTTGTGTGTATTTTATAAGGTTTGGTGGTATGGCTCATTTAATTCTCTTGTTGTTTTTAATGGATTTTGCTGCCCATCATTTAACCGGTAATCCACCTGCTGTTGAAGCTGGCAGCATTCACCAAGACTTAGTTACATTTACCAACCAGTAGGTGACACACTGCGCATGTATTAAATAATGTGAACTTTGCATTAGTAAGTTTTTACAATTATTCCTGATATCGAACTAATTGTATATTATATTTTTAAGTTTTAAGAACACTATTTATTTTCGTATCTTGATACTTAATACGTTTATTGGCCTCCAATAATAACAAGTAGTTTTTCCTTTCAGGTCTTAGCTCCTCTCTACAACTAATTCCACAACTCTCTCTCTCTCTCCATAACTACAAGAATGAACTGGTGTATTGCCTCCCAAACTAGACTACACGGATATATTTCCTCCCAAACTACACTACTATACTGCACGGGTGTATTGCCTCCCCCACTAAAGGACTCCACGTCTGCGTATTGCCTCCCCAACTACAGGAAATCATATGTGTATTGACTCTCCAACTACCAGGATTCTACGTGTGCACTACATTGCCAAGTCAGATTGAAATGAATTTCAGAACTTCCACCTTACAATGTACCTTGTTTGGCAACCGCAGTCGGAAACCTAATGGAGAGATTCCAAGTCTCTAATCATTACACAAGTCTTAGCATAGTGGAACTTTTACCACCCATTTAAGTAAGTAATCCTCAAAAATAAGAGGCAGATTAATGATGAATTGTATGGTGGCTCAGTGGTTAAGGCGTCTGACTAGAAATCGAAAGGTCTCCGGTTCGAATCCCTCCCTCGGCTGGGATTTTCATAGGCCCTTAACCCGACTTTCAACTTTGGCGCAACTTGCTGTGTAATGTGATTAGTGTTGTTAAAACACAGTATTTTTTCTGACGTGAAAAAAAAAACATGAAAAAAACATGTTTTCTTTCTGGGACATGTTTTTTTTCATAACTACTAAATTTCACATTTTTAAGGCATTTATCGTTTAATATGATTGTTTTAGAGTTTATACTAAGTACTTATCTTACTTTTAAATCTACTATATTTTTCTGGTTCAGTAGAAAAAAAAATTAGAAAAATATTGGTAACATTGACTGAAGTTTTCTTTTACGAACGGGGACTTCCCGAAGAGGCTAGGTTGCGTTTCCCATTGTTTTGATTGATACTCGCTATTTGAACTAGTGCTGCCAGGCCCTACAAATTTATCTGTAGACCTACGAATCTTTTCAAAAAATTAGGAATTTTAAATTTATCTACGGTTTTTTGCCTCTTTTTATTACTTATTGTGCTTTAATTATATTCGTATACTTGTTAGACTCGCAGCGTATAGTGATACTGAGTCAGTAAATTGTCAGTAATTATGAATCATTTCCTTGCAACCGTTGGCGTAAACCAACGATTGAAAACAAATAAAGCTCCTATTTTGTATGATAATAGATTTAAATTCAAACTTAAAAGACCATAATACAGAACTATCGGCGCAGTCTTCATTCACAGTGTGTACTTTGCTCACAATTTAAAATTGCAATCTCAAAAGCTTTTGCATGAAATACAACCAGTAAAAGAAAATGTACCTAACTATTTGTGAAGTTATGGATCTAGAGGGGACAGAAGAAGAAACAGAAAATTCCGACTCCGACAGAACTAGTGTTTGTAGTAGTGATACTAGTGAATGTGGCACCGACATAGAGGATGAATAAAAAATTATGTTACCAATATAGATACATTTATGAATCATTATGTAAGATATTATATGATTTAGTAAGGTTTAAAATACACATGTAAAATGTAAGTTCCATAAATAAAACTATAATTTATCAAATATACTGTCTTCTGAAAAAAAAAAAATTTAGAAAAAAAACAAGGGTGCTATGTTTATTTAAATGTTTTTTTCAAAAATCTGAAAAAAAAATAATTTTTTTTCAGTTTGCAACACTAAATGTGATGTACGTCAGAACGCTTTGAAAGGTAGTATTCTACGTTCAACTATAGGTTCCCCTTTCCGGTAGAATTACCGCACTAGGATAAGAAAGGAACTGGCCGTTCTACCTTTGATACTATGGTTAGTATACTTGCTTCTGGAGGACCAGCGTGGGAGCAACGCTAAGGTTTTTCGATCAATTATAATATAGTATTTCAAAAAAATTGCAACATTTCGATTAAATACTAAACCACACTTTCATTAATGTTTCTCCCGCTATGAAGACAGTTGTTTTATATTTCAATAGAATCCAGTCTAAAACCTGCGCTCACCGACTATTCGTTCGTCTTTGGTAACGTTCTCTTCGTACCTTGTTACAGGCTGCAGAGGAGCACTTGCAGCCAGCATCAATACGGCACTCGAAGCGGGAGGACCTCCTTCAGAAGGACAGAGGAATATCTGTCCAGAACCAGCAGGCGGAACAAACGGCAAAGGGAATTGTGAGACCGCCGAATACAACGGCCCGCTTAACGAGCACTCCAGGCGCTTTCCTTGCGAACTTGGGGCGACCTTTGTAAAGCGCTTAAGCTGAAGACGCCCTTGCAGTTTATTCGTTCCGAAGGACTGCTGGCCGAGCGATTGTGCGTCTGTGTAATTGGCGTAATGAGACTGGCTCCAATTGACGCCCGTTCGATTCTCGACTTCTGATAGACTTCACCCACCCCACAGTGAAGGTCGCTAAGTTTCATGTATTGCCTTTAAAGAAAAAATAGAAAATGTGTTAATGGGGCATCCATAAATTACTTGAGGCGTTTTTCCGGATTTCCGGAACCTCCCCCCCCCCCCCTCTGGTGAGATCTGGCACGTTAGACCCCGCCCCCCCCTTTCCCTAGAAATCGCCCTCGCAGCTTTGACACCTTTTTTTAAGGTCCTCACCCTTCCAAAAAGCAGGTAACACCCCCACTTTTCGACGAAAAAACCCCTCTAAAATCGACTTTCGGCGGTCATTTGTAGACTTTTTTTTAGCTCTTATTAGCTCTATATCCGACAATTTTTCCAAAATCCTCACTTGAGATTTCCGTAGACCCCCCCCCCCCCCTTTCACCTAAAGTAATTTATGGACGGCCCCATAAGGCACGTTAAGTGTTTACTTGAGCCCTGAAATCGTTATATCACTGAGCAGCAGGGGCAGGTATAGTGTTATATCCAAAAACATTTTCAACATGTTTGATTTAGATAAAGTGTGGTTACAGTTTCCCCTTCAAACGCGTTTCACGCGGTGGCCCACCGCAAGAGCCATGGAAGTCATAGAAGGTCTCTAGAAACTATGTCGTGTGGTAATAGCCGAGCGAAGTATTACCTTCAACTTGCCAAGTTTTGCACATGGATTCGTCCAGTCTCCTTGCCGCCTACTTTTGTTTCTTCCAGTTGGCGTCTGCAAGTACACGCTGGAAAACACTTACAATCACTCTAACTAATGACTTGAGGTATTTTGAAAATGAACTTCAGAGATGAGACTGACAGGCATTTATTCCTGATCTCTACAAAAGAACAAGTGGAATGACACAACTAATTGGTACATCATAGATATGCACAGAAGCGAATTTTGCTTCCTCACAATAGCCAAATGGCTGAATAATAATAATGGGAGGTTCGATACAAGGCCTCTCCGTCAGCATGGGTGGGTATGGTGGTGAATTTTTCTAATACTGCCTAAATCATTGGCTTCATAAAAAATGGCAAGTTTACGGCGTGATCTTCGAGAAGAAACTGTGAAGAGAACGAGTACAGAACAGGTCTCTGTACTGTCGTTTCATAGTAGGGTGACTGTTTCCTATTGGCTAACTTACATCACGCGGTGTGAATGCAGAGTTCTAATTTGCCAGTTGGAGGCGTCCATCTAGCAGGTTCCAGAACATTTTGAACGTCCTCTCACGGTAAAAACCTGCTCTGTAGCCTTGTATGAAGGATTCAGATATCTGCAAACGCGGTTTAATGTTCCGCGCCTGTAGCTCACAGAAGGCTTGTACCGCACTAGAATGCTAACCACAAAATTATTGAAATATGCTACAACTAACCCTCCTTCTACTCCACTCTACGTACTCCAGTAGTCAACTAAGCTGTCTGCCACTAGGGACCCAACGCCTACAGTGGACACAAGTAGGTCCCGTGGGGGCTCCACCCCCCCCCCCCCCCCCCCCTCAGCACTGTTGTCCGCAAGGAACATCCATTAACGATGTGAGCTCAAAAAGGGGGGAGGGGAGGTCCGGCAAAATCTCACAAAATCTTTTTTTCTTTTTTTTGTTTATTGTTTTACGTCTCGCATAGGTCGTGGTCATTAGAGGCGGGAAAAGACTAAGGGCGAGGAATGGGAATTAATTCTGCCATGGCCTTTTTGAAGGAAGTATACCTACATTCGCCTGGAATGATTTGGGGAAACCACTGGAAACCCAAATCTTGATGCCCGAATCGGGATTCAAACCCGTGTCCTCCCGAATGCGAGGCCAGAGCTATACCACTCACCCACCGCACTCGGTACCAGATCTCACAAAGAGAAGAAAAAAAAAAGAAAAAAAAAAAAAACTCTGCGCTAGAAGAATCACCGTCGGGGTCACTTTATTAAAATCCCTAGCGCATATTTCATGGTGCATTTAATGCTCGTTACCCATGTAACCAGATTTGGTAGTCAACGTGCATCTTTTACGGTAAGCGCCTTGTGGTCTGCCGAGAACTTATCTCACATTCTAGGACCCGTCACGCCAAGTAATTCCTGAGCCTATGGAGGGGATACATCCTCCATGGTAACCGTCTGTGCCCAGAATGGACCATGACATCATAAGTAGAAGATGATACAGAGAAGACAACTTTCAGCTGAAGAGGTCGTGGCGACCTAGGTATACTGCTTAATGATGAGTGTACAAGGAAGAATGAAGCAGGTCCTTGGTACGTGTGGCTCGCAGACTTCCACGTTTTGTGTATAGCATCTCTGACTATTCTACCTCATTAGGCAGGTATGTCTGTTCTCAGCTGATGCTCACACTCCCGTCCAACCGAGGTCTATCCCAGTTTTTGAGCAGAGATATAAAACACTGCCGCCTGAAAAGTCTTGTTATACTTCGGTCCAGATAGTTCTGTTGTCATCCTTTTGGCGACAATATACCATCTCAAGCCATAGATTGTAACAAATTCCTACCACTATTCAGTCTGTATCGCTGTTGATTGGCGAACATGATTTCGAAAGTGTGTTCACTTATAAACTACAAAGGTCTTTGAACCCTGGAACGACTGTGTTCACCGCTAGTAAGCTGTTCTCAAAGTCATGTCGAGTGTACGTAGTAGATCCGTTAAGTCTTCCCAGTCACGAACATGTCAAATGCTTTAGCCTACGGCTAACATGAGTTATGGACCATTCTTCTCGACACTAATGGTTCTTGAATGGTCAAACGTGGGAATGTCGGCATCGGAATTCATCACTATAGGTACAAGGAGATGGTGGCTGTCTCACTATCCATTGAAAGGGTTAAATTCCTAAGACAGCGCAAATGCATCTTTGAGTTGCCAAAAAGCGGGAAATGTCTGTCCGGGCAGTTCTAACAAAATTTACCGTTATGGAACGCATGAATTATAGCAGGTACCCTCTACTTCCTTCTCTTCCAAGTGTGTTCTAGTATAAGAATTTTCTTTTCTTCATGGGGCGCCGGCAGGATTACTTTAAGGGAGGTGCATCTGATTTTTTTATACATTATACACATCACTTATTAACAAAGAATACTGAATTTGACAAGGTGTTCAACAAATTTGGCCAACAACCTAGACGCCTGAAGTTACTATTCAAACAGTGAATTTTATAATAATTTTTTTGTTTCTTAACCTTTTTTCTGTGTATTTTCTTTCATAGCAGGGGGTTGCAAGTGCACCCCCTTAAACCCCCTCCAGGCACCCATGGTCTTCTTTAATAATTATAAAAGTAGTAAATATTCCATGCAATAATAAAAATACATATCCTACAGCAAAAACAGTATTACCATAATATTTAGCCTATATTAGGTCAATCAATCCTGGTTTCAAAGAGAAATTTACACGTTGAAGTACGAATAAATTGTTTATTCGTTGTGATCATCGATTAATTGCATGGTAGTAGCATTACTACATTTCACGGCCCAAACATTACAACTAAAAAAAACTTAATTTCCTCTTTGTTTACTGGTTTTGTTTTGTCGATTCGTTCAATTAATACTGCTTTGAAATAAAAATTTGCATTTTAAAGTAGTAACTGTTTCTTCATTTTGCTCACATTGTTATAGTTTTTTTTTTTTTAGTTTATCAATCTGTTAAAGGAATTGAATGTCTGTGGTCAAATTACTGTACTTGGCTAGGTTGGAGTTGATCTACTAAAACATATTCAAACATATTAAATGATTTCAGTAAGGAGCGAGCCTACAAACTTTTTTAAAAAAACCACAAAACTACAGGAAAGAATATAAAGCAATAATTTAATTACTGTTTGGTTAAAAACATTAATTTCTTCTTTAACATGTAAATGTAAATTTCTGTGTTATCTATATTTTTAGTACTCAAATCTGTCCACATACGGCATTATGGATATCTTTTTTATTTTTAATTTAAGCTAAGACATGCTGAGGAAAGGTAAATATGAACTTTTATTTTCACTTCAACAATCTGCCAACATAACTACCTGTCTACGTGCAAATTACCAGAAACTAAGTCCATTTAGATTTAAAAAATTTAAGGTCAATAACTGACTTATATTTTCTGTTCGGTTACTATTTGTTTATCAAGTGCATCCATTTTCGCACCTTTAAACAGAAAACACCATTAAATGTGTTATAATATTGGTAGAGTAAACGTAAGGGATAAGAGGCTTCTCGGTGTAGGCGAAATGGGTACTGATAATCACAATTCCCAAAGGAACTATTCCTCTTTGCGGTGTAGAAACTATTCTATGTAATTTCCCAGACTAAATATTAACTCCGTGTCGAATTTCATTTAAATCAAATGATCAATTAATGTGTGATTGAGGCAAATAGTCCAAACATCCATCCATCCAAACTTTCTCATTTATAATATTATATAAGATAGTTAAAACAGTATAACATTTTATTTGTCGAGATGGTAGGCGTGTTATTATGTCATCTCGACTTCTCTTAAGTCACAAAGAATAGCTCATCGTAGTGGAGGATAGTGACGACTCAATTTGTGTGCAAAATGTGTTTTTGTGCGATTATTTATTGTTCTAATCTGTTTTTCTAACGTGTAGTTTTGAGACTTAGTGGGTATCGTCCCAATTTAAGCCTAAGTGATTACGGTAAAACCACCAAAAAAAATGATCAATATAGGAATTTAATTCAAGCCCGGATGGCAGTGTAAGATGGGGACCGATGCTAATCCGAATATCCACCAATATTTCGATAATACTTTACACACCATCTAATAGTTTTCACACTGAGTGAAATGGCCTTAGCAGTACGCACTAAAATAGAGGTAGTAATTTTTTTTATCATAACTACTATCCTGACTGTATTTTGTAACGAGAAAAACAGAAGGAAAATGGGAAAAGTTGATTAAAAAACCAAAAGTAAACACAAACTAACAATGACACAGAAGATACAGAATGTCTTTTCTGTTAAGGTCTATATTCGGAGTGTGATGAATGATGGATCATTGATCAAGTAAGACGAAAATGGACATGTTGTGGGTGTCCTGGCGTGTATCATGATGAAGGGTAGGTTCATATAGCTGTACAATTGGATGAGCAGAAACGAGAAAGGAATACTTTCTTGGAAGATGGTATGTAAAGTAGTTTTTGTATGTGATTATTATATAACGAAAAATAATTATTGTCATTACGTATTATAATTGAGAAAATGAAAGACTGATAATTCCTGCAGTAGTATTTTTAGTTTTTTTTGGGAAATTCGTTTAAGTAAACCCTTAAATACTTTATCTTGGCCCACCCTTCCTATAACCGGTACATCTGTGGCGCAATTTTTGCAATATTCAATTGGACACTTATGTGACAAGCGAGGTAGCAAGACGTCAAAAATTTCATGACTGGCTAGAGATTATAATTCTGGCACTACGATATTTTGAAAAGAAAAACTGGTGCCAAAAGTCTATTTTAAAGCTGTCATATTTCTCTGTACGTTTTTTACATGGCAGTATTATTGTTAATGTAAATGTAAACGTGTGGAGGACTGTTATTCCTGTGCAGAATGACCCAGCCTATTGCAATCAGATCTGGGTAAGGAAGCTGGCCACTTCTACTGGTATGTTGTGCTCGCTAATGAGAATTCGATACGCGGAGAGGGTGAGAACTGTTGTAATGCCTCGCCGTATAAGAGAAGGCGCAGTCCAACGTGTGCCCATTGCGTGCAACCAAATATTGGATTACACACATTCCGTTAAACGGCGCGTTTCGACGCAAGGAAAAGCAAAGCAAATTCTGGACAGTTAACAGGTATGCTGCTCTACTACATCAGGACAATTTTTTCGAATTCTAAAATTCTATTTACTCATTAAATAATGTAAAAAAATACTTTATTAAAACTAAGAATTAAGGCGTGAAAAATTATGTACTGTAAAAGTTGGAAATTTCACCGAATAAAAAAAGATTACATTATCAAAACGGCTAATTGGCAAGTTAAGAACAGTAGCTGAACTGAATATATAAAAATTTTCAATTTTGTTTTGTTGTTGATGATTGTTCTCCTTGTTTGAGGATCACAAATTTCTAATTTCGGACTAAAAGATCCACGCGGATTGCTACGACTTTGTATTGAAGCATTTCCTGCATATAATAACTAAGCAGTTGATTTGTATCATCTTGGAGAGAATCAAAAGTGACATTTTATCACGTTTAGCTGTAAATAAATGCTTCTGGGTCTACACCATTACTTATTCATTGTAAGGAATATGGAAGTGGGTGTTCGCCTTCTATCAAAGTACCTTTAAATATGAAAAATAATAAAAATGTGATATAGTATAGCTTCTTTCTGAAATCCTAATTCCTGCTATTCGACCTCAATTAAAAATTCAACGGCACACCAGAATTAAGGTATATACAATTATGGCAAGAGCAATTCTTTCTTATGACTCAGCAGTCCGAAAAATAAAAGTATAAGATGGGAGACGACTCACTGCGGTAGAAATGAGGTTCCTAATGAGATCTGCAGAATTTACGCAGCAAGACCGTGTCAGGAATAATAAAAATAACATATCAATTAATAGTAACAGTGACGGTTTAATATATTCAGCACCGAATGCCTGGCAGATCACCTAAAAAATGAATGAAGATTAATTCTAACACTGGAAAGGAAGAAGGTGACGATGCTACCTCAAGGAAAATTTATTCTTATACAAAATTGATCATGGGTGACCGCATATTAATCACTAAGTTTGCGATAGAATGTTTCCCAGGTCAACCACCGCAAAAATTAGAATTATGCACGATTCTTAGTAAAAAAATTACAGGAAGCACTTATCTTTACTCACACTATAACCAGTACTATCTCAGAATCTCATAACTACTACAGCTTCAAGCACGCTCCTAGAAGACTTTTTTACTACTTAGATGTACTTAAAATTCGGCAGTGTGACATTTTCCTTTATTGATATCTAGTTGGTATTTTTCTCTCTTTGATTCTGTATGATTAGTCGAAAATTTCAACAATTATACTATTTCAAGAAATGAAAACCGAGCGTGGTGGTGTAACGCATAGCGATCTGGCCTCGCATTCGGGAGGACGGCGGTTCGAATCCCCGTCCGGGCATCCAGATTTGGGTTTTCCATGGTTTCCCAAATCACTCCAGGCAAATGCCGGGATGCTTCCTTAAAAAGGTCATGGCCGAATTCATTCCCATTCTTTGCCCCCCATCCTTTCCCGTCTCTAAAGACCTCGATGTTGAGAGACGTAAAGCAGTTAAAAAAAAAATGAAATAATTACTGAATGTATACTTAATGGTAACCTGTTTCCTATTAGTTTTATACTTTACTCCGTACATCATGCAGATAACTTCTGTTGCAATTTTCCAAACCAGCTTGAACTAGCTGCGCCGACATGTAGCCGATTTGTAGTATCTTCCAGAGTTTTTCAATGCTGGATATTGCAGCAGTATCTGCGAATAATCATATTACTCTTAACATCTCAAAGACCAGTTACAAAATTCGGAAACAGAAGTATTCCTAGCTCTCTTTCACATAAAACAACTGAATTATCCGATACTTCGCACCTTACAACAGCACGTGACGACGGTCTCAAAATTTTCTACCCTTGACCTAGTATTGTTCCGCACTTTATTCGATGCTGAATAAATGTACACGTCTTAATGAATAGGCATACTTCACAAATATTAAATGATGGAGGAATTGACAGTATGTTATGATAATACCTCATTCCAGTTTCATGGTAACATAGTTAGGGAGCCTATTTCATCTTAGATGATACCTTGCAGTATTTCTTACACTCATAGCTTCGTTAAAATAAGTTTGTGTGCCTCGAGTTTTTAGCATATCTAAATATTCCGCGTTCACTACCTTGTATTTTTTATCCGATTCTGATATAAATATGGTTGTGAAGTGAATTTTCTTTCGTAGCGCATTCCTGTTTTGAGAAATCTGTTTTGGTATGGGTATTTTGTGTCAGTTAAACATGTGATTTATTCGAACTGCCAGTACCAAAATTAATTACAAATATGGCTGTACTAGAGAACGTCACTAGAGTTTTAAGTTTTGAAGTATCCACTGATGCTACAGCAATTTTTTCCCAGTCGGTAAACTTTTTTTTACTCTAAAATTTACTGGCGTCCCAGTTATATTTTTCTTTACATATAAGTTTTAGACTAACGAATTAAAGATTAAGTATGGCAGAAACGCTTAAGCACATAACTCAAAGTATACATACAATATAAAACTAATTTTAGTTTTGTTTCTTGTACCAGAACGAGAAATGTGTACCGTTCTACTAAATTTACTGTCTTCCTCACCGGGTCTCTTTTGTACTATATGTTCACTTTGAAGTTTTCGAAGAGTAAGCGTTGAAGTTCCATTATAAAGCTTTAAATAATGACGACTTGATATGTTTAACTGCAAAATATTTTTCCTAAGGTTTCTACGAAGGTAGTACTAAAAATTTTTCCAGTTTTATACTCAACATGTCAATTTCAAACAAAAGCACAACTGCAAACAGCACTTGTGGTGGCCCCGTTTAATGCCATACTATGAGTCTTAAGACAAAAAAAATGTAAATTAAAGTAACCAATCACTCAGACGTCACTCCACTATAAGCACAGATATTAGAGTATGAAGGAAGTTGTTAAATAATAATGCTCACTCCCCAAGATAGATTGATATCTACAAGACGTAAATTATCTTACATATGTATCTTTCTGAGAGTAAAGTTTTGGTTTATGCATTTCGTTTCATGAATTTTCATTTATGCTTGCAGAACACTGCTTTGTGGACTCCTTCAGTGACGGTATTGTCCTGGGACATAATTGTCGCCACCAAATGTACCGTCAGACAATGGTGTCCCCTCTAATTAGACGGAGATAATTAGTTATTTGCCATCAATACGCAGAGGACAATGGCAGAAATGGAGCGCTCGGGTGTAGGTAACACTAATCGAAATACTAATATTACAATTGTGGTTGTTAAATGTGTTGGAGAATAGGTATCCACAAAATCTTTGAAGGACAAAGTTACTTGACAACAGTGACTTCCGCAGATGTTGTAACACTAGTATACTGAACACCAGAATTGAACACTAGTCAATTACCCTACAGCCCGGACGTCCGCCATTGCCAATGAGTGAAAATCGGGGAAATCCTGATACTGGAATCTTTGTTGCCTTCTTGCCTTTAGTGAAAGTTGGTAGAAATTTGCTTCCAGCGTCATCGGCTTGCTATAAGTGTAAAAGAAACAACGTATCAAAAGTACTTCGACACATAACTACATTTTTAGTAGCCAAGCAGTAATATGAAAATTTGTGGTATTATTTTGCTTCCGCAAAGTGAAACTTTTTTGTTATTTCTGAGTGCTATTAAGCATATTTTTTTCCATTCAAATAGGAAACGTATAAAGAATTGATTGTAAACTAAATTAGTAAGAGCGTTTATTTGCTTATTGGCCTAATAAAAAAGAATAGTACAATACTATAGATATGAACAGCGTTATTCCACACAGGCATCCGTATGTTAGAAACTGATCAATTTTTTTAAAAAAAATTACTTATATAAGGCGTATATTCATATGGACAGTAAGGTTACTATTCGCGTCGAGTGCGGCTAAAATTTGAAAAATGTTACAATTTTCGTAAGGTCAAAATGTTATATTTGGTAGGTCATGACAAGTCCTTTAGTCAGTTAAATCGTCATCAAATATTACCGAGCGTCCTGTTTACGCAACGACATGGTCACTTCTTCATCTGATTACAACGGCAGAGGTAATAAAATGCTGAAGGGATTTATAAGAACAAATCTGAAGTCCTTACAAATAAGGAACAAGTCTAACAGAAATATTAAATTCACTGGATTTTATCATTGTTCGTAATACTTGAAACACGTGATAGTTTGTCATTTTGCATTTTGACCTTAACAATCACGGCATAGTTTAATCGCAGTAAAATATCAAATGATCATCTGTAAAGAGAGCGGCGTTTACCGTCCATTGCTTCAAAAGAAATCAATAGTAACGCTGTAATTATCCACGTAATAGGCCATTAATACCAAAAGATGGGAACAATGTAAGAAATGGCAGGCGATTAAATTTCAAAATAGACTGAATGAGTTCTCCCTTTCTTTTTCCTTCGTGCGTTATAATGATGTATTTGTGTACAATGACAACGGGCTGAATATTGCATATCATGAGCGAATATTTCGGGAAACGAAACCTTACAGTGTGCATCTTTACCTTTCACTTCGTTTCGTTTAAGTACGGAGTAATGAAATTTCAATACTGGATTCAGCGATGTGTTTTGAACCACACGCTGAACTGAACACATTTCGCAATCTTCGTTAAGTCTGATTGTGGATGACAGGTAACAACAGTGCGTACTCGGCTCACAGTCGAGTTTGATGTACGCTGAAAACATTTCGGCGTCAGAGAGAGTTTTGTTATGTTTTCTCTCTTCTCCACCTGCTGGGCTCTTTCCCTCACACAAATATAGTAACTAACGACTTTTTTAATTTTTACAAAGCGCGCAGTAGCGTATCGGTTTCACTACAGCGGTCTAGTTTAAAAATAAGCAACACACGCATTAACAAGAGCACAACATTCAAAGGCGGCGACAGGGATTTATAGCAGAGCAGCGACGCAATTTGTACGTTGCATCATTCAGTGGTGTGTTCCATTCATTCGCAGCAAAAAATACCCCAGCACTATACTGGAGATGGGAAACATTAATAAAAACCAGGTGTAATCTACAGGAACCGAATACGTAGTGGTAACTGTATTAAAGGAAATGGATTTCTGATTACGCAAAAACGCCGGATTTTTTGTTTTTTTGTTTTGTTAGAGCTTTTTCTTAGAAATCTAGATCATTAGACTCGCTAAAGACCTGCGGGTACCGAACGGAAAGTAATTAGGCAATGATCTTTTGAAGGATCCATACCAACAATCACCTGTGGAAATTTCGGGCAACAATGGAAAACCGAAATCTGAATGCCCGGTTGCGGATTCGAACCTGTGCCCTTCCTAATCTTGGCCCGAACGTGATTTACCAAGAAATTTGTACTCCAAAATCTTCTATGACCTTGAAACTAACATCCTACGCAACAGACAGCTTTGGCTATTAAATGCACAAACCCCGTTTCGTGGGAGCTATGATTTACACGAAACACCGATTTAGAAATCATCAGATTGTCGCCGTACGTCACTTGTATCTACCGGAAATCACAAGATTTGAGCTCCAACTCGAGATTGGGATTTTCATAACCATGTAGAATTTATATCATCCCCGTTCGGGCATCCAGATTTGGGTTTTCCATGGTTTCCCCAAATCACTCCAGGTAAATGCCGGGATGCTTACTTCAAAAAGGGCATGGCCGAATTCCTTCCCGTTCCTTGTCCCCATTCCCATCCCGCCTCTAATGACCTTAGCCGTTGACGAGGCGTAAAGCAATAAGTAAAAAAGAAAAGAAAAATGTATAGATTCCTCAAAGTCTGACTTTGGTGCAGAGAAAAGACTAATTCAGTACTTCTTTTTGGTCGTACCCCGCAAGATCATACACAATGGTACTGCCCTACATTCCAAATACGACTGAAAGTTCGACAAATAACATTGCTAATTTACACATTTCTATTAAATCCATTTTGTTCTGTATTAAACTAATTTTCTTCGTTTTTTACTTTTTTGGCTAAACGCTAAACAAAATAGATCTAGGTTAACCGATAAGTGTTGTCTATCCGATATTCGTTCAAATGCTGAAATAAAGAAATTAATAAATAACTATTTACATTGGGAGAAACTAGATATGTGTAAACAACCACAAACAGTGCAAAAACTTCTACGCGAAGCAACAGTAAAGTTCGCAGTTAAAAAAAGGCGAATGTTGAACCGAAGCACTAAATCCAGGTCAGTGGAAGTTCATCACGTGTTTAATCTGCCGACACATAACACACACTACAAAGTTGTCAATGACAATGTTCCATACCGCGAGGGCGAAACGCGTCTGATAATACAGTAAAACATACGTAGTTCCATGTAAGAGGCAATTGCGGAGAGATCGTTGTGTCATAATCTTCCCCTGAAACAGTCGGAAATCATGTATAGCATTTAAAAAATGTTAGAAAACCTGGAAAAACTGTGTTACTGCGACATGTTACCAGTGTCAAATATATTGCTTTGGAGTTCCGACAATATCATAAACACGATATAGACTGATCCAGTATCTCAGAAGCGATGTGAAATCAAGCTACAAATAAACTGATCTACAGCAAGTTTCTTGTTTTGAGTCTCGTAAAGCTAAAGATTTATTCCGTGTATATCCACTACGCTGGCTTCCTCGGAAGAGATGATAACAGCGAGGTCATGGCTATGAATCATATCTGTAGCCGTTATAGGTCTGTTGGCAAAGCGTAGGGTCAAAGAAACGGGTCACCAAACTCGACTATATTCGCTGCGTTTATGAACAGCTATTGGTATTGAAAAAACAGTAGTCTTCAATTTAAAAAATAAATAAATAAATTCACACAATTAGAAGCAAATCTGAAAAATTTTCCTACACTCCATGTACCACCCAATATCAAACTTCCATTCAATATTTCATAATATATAAAAGTTACAATTTGAAAGTGAAGTTAACGTCATGTACTTATAACCCTCCAGACACTATTGAAAGTTATCCTTACCAGGATATGTATGAATGTGATTTAATCAGCAAGATCCTTAATTCTTACTCGCTTGATGTTGTAAACAGAGACTATGTATGCCATGTTTCAAAAGCCGATACGTGTCAATCAACATTTCGACACCTAACGATCGCAAAAACAAAACGAAATATCATAACGTAGCCGCAGTTTACAATATCGTGCATGCTGGTGTTAATTTTTAACTGATTTTCTGACAAGCATTAACGATTCGCTTTGTATTCCCTGTTCTCCAAATCATTTCAATTTGCTTTGTCTCCTAGTAACAGCGAAATGGTGCTGGATCCAGATACATCGATAACCAAACCTCTGATATCGAAGAACCACATGAAAGCCATGCTTATATCGAAGTTTCATACTAAAAAAAAAAAATACCATAAATAATCAAAGTTGGTTACCCGCCAGTGTTGCTGAGGACGTTGCAGCACTGCACTCTATATTGGGGAAGTACAACGGGACAGGACGCGAGCCCAGAGCCATGGTAACCTAGTGATTTGTAGACGGTTTCCCGTAATCATCTAAGCGAATGCTGAGATGGTCCAAAATCTCCGCCTCATAAACCACATATTTCACAAACAAGAAATATATTATCATACAGAACATACAAAGTTACAAGTTCCTCAGATACATGCCAACACAAAACTTTCCTCCAGTAGATCAGGTACGTCGAGAACGTTTAGACTACGGCCAGGAACTCAATTCCTTCCCTCCTCCCCATTCCCCACTCTCTCATGAATCACAATGGCCACTTGCGGTGGCCAGTGTCCGCATGGTTTTTGGTGACCGTATCAGATGAAGAAAAATCGGGTAAAGAAACACACACACATATTATATGTGTGTGTATATAAATATATATAGGGTGATTCACGAAGATATGAAAATGCTTTCATACGTTATTCTACAAGTAAAACTAAAGAAAAACGTTCATATAAACATAGGTCCGCAAATATTTAGTTACGGAGTTACTAATAAAACAAGTCCCAGACGTGTAACTGCAGTACTTTTCCAGAAATTCCAGAGATTAACTTTACTACCATCATTTTCTAAAATTAAATTCTCTGTAAATTCTGTTGAAAACATTGTGCAATTGTCAGGAATTAAAAAAATGAACCAATATAGTTAATAAATTTCAAATTTTCCCAAATTATTTATTTGCTTCTTTGTAATTTCTGGAAAACTACTGCAGATACACGTCTGGGATTGAATTGATTTATTACATTCACCAGATCAATAACAACAAAATAAATGGAAATCGTGCTTTACTGTAACCTCGTACAGTTTTGCGATGGCTTCATATTAGCGAGGTTGCTAAATTTCAGGCAAAATCTTTTATTATCCGTAACTCCGTAATTAAACATTTGCGGAACTATGTTTATAAGAACGTTTTTCCTTAATTTTACTTATAGAACAACATATTAAAATATTTGTATATCTTCGTGAATCACGCTGTGTGTATACATATGTTCAAAGGCCACATGAGTGACAATGTTCAATTTGCCGCCTCTGTCGTGGCTAGATCTACGGTTCAATGTGGAATCAGAACCAGAGAGCACACTGGAATATCTCATACGATGAAGGCAAGTCATGTAATAATTCCTGTCCGCAACAAGATTTGAACCATAACCCTGAGTTTTAAACGCAACCTCCTTAACTACTGTGCTACCAGATCGCATTTGGACGTAAGTGAAGCACGCCATGAAATCTGCGTAGTTCGAATTCCACATTAAATTCTGGCCCAGCACTGACAGATGCTGAATGTTTACCAGCTTGTTTCTATCGACATTCTTTCGACAAGAACAAACGAAAATGTGTATTTACCGTTCTCGATGACCCGGTAAATGAGACAGACGAAGAGCGCCCAGGTGATGCCGTGTACCGGAAGATGATCTAAACTAATTGCTACTTTCATGCAGTCGCACCATCATCCGGCGATGATGCCGGAAATACTGGAGTCATTGAGCATAAGTGCGAAGCGGTATGCGACGTAGACACAGATGGAGGAAATGGCAACTCCATTCAGAATATTCCAGGCCTCCGTGAAACCGAAATCAGGAGGTTGGAAACCATGGAGGACGCCAACGTGTTCTACAATACAATCCCTAACCAACAAAAGTTCATAAATCATGAATTTTTACGATCATTAGCTTGTTTAGGTGTGATATGTCAGGATGTTTAATTTAATCGAACTTATCCTTCAGCCCACGTGGGTTTGAATTTTAACTGCAATAGTAGTTTCTCATACATGAGAAAATAAAATATACTGCACATTCTTCAATAGTAAAAATTGTAGCCAAAACATTAAAACTTGTACTGTTGAACGACATTAACTAAATTTGAAACGGCAAACTGATTTTTTTTTTATCTGCTTAACGTCTCTCTAACAGCGAGGTCTTTAGAGACGGGAAAGGATGGGGGGCAAGGAATGGGAAGGAATTTGGCCATGGCCTTTTGAAGGAAGCATCCCGGCATTTGCCTGGAGTGATTTGGGGCAAACTGAAAAAAAAATTAGAACATCGTGTGACGGTGAATATTCAATAAAATCCCGTCATTATTTTCCGAAACGATTGCAAATTATTCTAGTTTTATTTGAAAATCTTGAAAAAATTTATAGTTATTTAAGTTAGACGATCACTTACTAATTTGATTACATTTTAACGTTTTTACTAACAGCACCGTTATAACCAAAGATTGTTTTATATGTATCAAACACAACGCCAAAATAAACTAAAAGTCCATGTGGAAACGAAGCGAAACGTTGTTTGGCTTTAATCAAATGCACAAAATAAGTCTTTCTGGGTTCACGGTTTCGTTGTTAGCGACTTATTTTCGTCATTTTAACAAAAATTCTTTGCTGGAGGAACCCACTGCATGTAAGTTTTTTTTTAAATTTTCTATAACAAATAATTCCTGGTACATCAACCACTCAAGTGCTTCGTGCGCAACTGAAAGTCGGTTCACGTGTTGATTGTGCGCCTTTGTCAGCAGGCAGCCAGCTCTACGAAAGCGGGCAGCGGGCCAGTGGCACAGAGGGGCTCGATCGATACCCATCACAGGCGGCAGGGTGGCCAAGTGAATAATTTGGCCCGTGATAGAGGGGGGTGCGTGGGTGCCGAGGGAAAAGGGCTGGCGGCGGAATAGAAAGCAGTGGCTGACGGCGGATTATCAGGCAGGCTTCACGGCGTGAGATCTCCAAAGCGTAAACTGCGGTGAAGAACGGTATACATTCTCAATGACACGAGCCCCCGGTGACCAATGAAAATTTTCAAATTTGACATTTACCAGTCTTTTTTTTTTTTGTTTTTTTTTAGAAAAAATAATAATAATAAAATCCGAAACTTAGCTTGGCACTCATTTTTTCTCCTACCCATTTCATGTATGTCAATTATTTACAAACGAATTAGGCAACAATGATTGGCACTATACTGTCATGTACTGGGTTGAAAACCTTGGAACTGATGCATCTACTTCAGTAACCATTTCTGAATGAAATACTGAGCCCTTATGGATTCGCTCCATCCACCACACCCTCACATTTTCTGAACCCTTTAACTTGGGGAATTTTTTTAATAAGTGCAGGGATTTTTGTAATAAGTGCATCTTATCTCTCGTAACGTGGGTTCTGACGTCATGGTCGGAGTCCTGATCGAGTTTCTTATAGATCACAACGCCACTGAAAGGAACACCAAACAATTAATGCATATCGGCCTGTGAGAAGAGAGTTTGATATAACATCGACTGGATCCAGCCGAAAGAGGCTGCACCACCTGGGCCTGAACAACGAGGTCCCATATGGAAATCACTAACAGAGTTGTAATTGGCCGCTGCAAAGGTTCATGGGGATACCTGGGAGAGCAACCCAATACCACATGTTCCTGCAGCGAAACTTTGGTACATTTGCCGTAATGCCCACAAATCGAAATTAATGTTGTATCTCAATCTGATCTTCAATCAACTAGTGAAAAAGCCCTTGGCATTGGCGGAAAAACTACCTTGTATTTGATACTGTCATCGACACGAGAAAAAGTTGTCGTAAAATTGTGACGCACACAATTTAGGGAATGAAAATAACTATAGCAGGTTTAGTGGTGGTTAAGGAAATCGTATCGTTTAGGTAATATTCAGGGGTATCAAATGAATGCTAGTTACCCGCCGATTATAAAGCTATTGGTATTTATTCCACGATTTGTGAAAGCTTTATAAAAAAAAAAGGAAAAAAAAAAACCGTAAAAATCTAGTTTTCCCTATATTTCCGAAACTAACGAACCAAAAAAAATCTTTCAAAATTTACAGTCATATGTAGCCGGCTTTAGTTTACAGGAAAACATTCGCTATATTTTTGGGCTTTATAATTTTTTTAAATAACTGAGTGATTTCAATAAATTTGCTACTTCAAAAGATAATTTCTTTCAGCAGAAAATCATACATACCATTCGATAGAAAATTTCATTAACTGAATAATAAATCAATCTTGAGAATTCTTTTTTTTTAATTTTCAATTTAATTTCGCAATTTGATATACTATCTACAAATAAATAACTTATTGGGGGTTTTTTTTGTTGTTTTTTTTTTCAATCGTGTTTACAGTGTCTGTTTTCAATTTTTTTGTTTTTTTTTGGGGGGGGGGATTTTTATTTTGATTGAATTCAATTTAAAACACAAGCTATGTACGGAACTCTTAGAGTACAAGAGTAACTCTCACTTAAAAAAGCTATATCTTTTGTATATTTCAATTTGGTTTTAATATTCGTCGACGTCGAGATTATTACAGCAGGCTAAGGAATAAGTAAGGAACTCGAGTTAAGTAATCACTCAGTCAGTTGAAAGCTATCCGAAACTTAATCGCAGTATGAAGTAAAAACAGATTGAGAGAGGAGAAATGTACGGAATTTAAATCACATGCTTTTGTAAGTTCACTCCGCTCGATCTACATAACAGAAGTGGGATTCAGCACAAGAAAAACCTGTAAACGGAAAAAAAATCCTACCTTTAAGAACGCTTTGTGTGCCACGCCCAACATTGTCGTAGCTGTAGGAAAAGCGGCCCCGCTGTCTACTTCAAAAGAACGAAACCAACGGATATGGAACAGCCGGATCTAAGAATGATAGCTGCCTGGGGAGTTATTTGAATGATTTATGACTCAGTTTCAAATGATTTACATAATGAAACACCATCTTGCGCCACTGGAAACTTTTTCAGCTTCTAAAACAAGAAAATATCCTGGTCGAAATCACAACGAGACTCTTTATAAAGTATAAGACGCTATCCTTCCCTTCATTGCGCGTGGCTTTGGTTTGGTTAAGGGATTCGAGCTTTGACTGGAGTACAAGTAGCTGCAAGTAGTTTACGCCCCTTGTACTGTCCACACGAGTATTATAATATAAATAAAAGTATTAATATATAAATACAGTGTATCCAAATGACTGTTTGTACAAGGGAAAGCTTATGTGAAGAAATTAGCCTGAACTAACGAAAAAAAGGGTTGGACCAGGTGGCCCAGTCAATGTCATATAAACACAGCCCATACCAGGACGGGGTCATCACCAGATTAAACAGTCTGGGTCTATGACGGGTCTGCGCCACAATCGAACCCTACTATTAGTTCTCGGCAACTGGATTGGTGACTTATTTGACAACATAACATTTTTCCAGTCCATTAATTACGTAAAGTGAAATAAGGGAGGAGAAGTCCGACGAAATCTCACCAAGAGGAAGGTGGGGGGAGGGGGTCAACGCAAATCTCACGTGAGGTTTTGAAATTCTTGAAAGATAGTAGAGCTTAAAAAAGAAGTGTACAAATGACGCTAATGTCGGCTTGGGGGGGGGGGGGGGGTATATGGTCTCGAAACGACGCGGAAACCGACCTTGGGGGGAGGGGTATAACCGCCCTTAAGGTCGATTAGCAGAAAGGGGGGGGAGTTCCTCCGTCAAAATGTCACGTCAGTTTCGAGGGGGGATCCGACCAAATCTCACCAAATCTCACCAAACCTCACCAAACCTCACCAAATCTCACCAAACCTCACCAAATCTCACCAAACCTCACCAAATCTCACCAAACCTCACCAAACCTCACCAAACCTCACCAAACCTCACCAAACCTCACCAAACCTCACCAAACCTCACCAAACCTCACAAACCTCACAAACTCACCAAACCTCACCAAACCTCACCAAACCTCACCAAACCTCACCAAACCTCAGCAGAGAGATGGGGGGGGTCCGAAATTCAGGAAAAACACCTCACGTAATTAATGGACGCCCCCTAGGCTCTAACCTATATGACCACGAGCCGAGGCGATGCAGCCGATGCAGTTTCGTTAGAAGAGGCAATCATGTCGGTCTTTTACTGCCATATCTCACCAACGCCAAATTGTGTTGCAATGTCGGCCAGGACACATCTGTCGTAAGTCCCACATTGAGTGTTACTGCTCTTTGACGCAGTCTTCCCTGTCTGTTAAAACTGAGACGTCGCTGGTCTCGGGAATCAAGTAGACCTTGTCGGCCACTGTCCATGGCGGGAGGTAACGCTGAAAACAACATTCACGGCACACACTTGACACTGATCGAGGATTGTTGAATTCACGAACAATTTTAGAAATGGAATGCCATGCGCGTCCAGCGCCAACTACCATTACGCAATCAGACTTAATTCCTACAGGCGGCCCATGGCTTCACTTTAGTAACAGTAGATGAAAATAACTGGTAATCCACTAGTAAATACTCTCAGAAACACGTTTGCAAACGAACTTATCGGTTCACAACTCACCAGCAATATAGCAATATGGTCGTCTCATAGATCTACTTTGCTTACGTCACAAACAAGATGGCTTCCAGCACCCAGGCTAGTATCTTTAGTGGGCCTTGCAGGCCGCCATAACGATGTCAGAAAACGTTTCACACTACTGACGAGAGTACAAGTGAGAGCCCCGACACCGCCCGCCGTATGTAGGCTGGTCTCACATTGGAAGCAACATCAGAATTTTGGTCGTCCTTAGTCGCATGACTACGGACGAAGGTTCCGATCCTCGGAATGTAATCAGCGCTCTCCTACCGACCTGTTCGTGCGTCTACATGGGTTTAGTTCCGACCTGCTACTTGATGCGAACAAGATACTATTATCGTCCGTACAACGTCCGACATGGTGCAGTTTAGTTAGTTTTTATTTTTGTTGTTGACATGAATTCTGCAGAACAATGAAATGCTGCAATTAATTTGTCAGCATGAAGGCTTTTTTCAAATACAAAATACGTACAACTTCTAAACTATACAGTTGATATACTAGTTACGACTATTAAAAAATTTTATTGTAAGTTTCAAGTGTCATTTGTTTTCCTGAAACATATTACAAGTTCGAAATTTCGTTTTAATAAATGTTTTTAATGACTCACTTCAGCGTAAGAGTCAAACGCCCCTCATGTGATATCACAAGGCGAAAACTGCTGTGTTTTGTCAGCTCAGATTTGAAATTTTCCAGAATATAGTTGAATGACTTCAAACTCATACGAAAGTAGATGAAAGATTTCTCGGTATCTTGCTTCAAATCATGACATGATCTTTTCTCTTCAGAAACATCTAGCCAGCGCATTTTATTTAGTCGGCCCAGGCAGTGTAGGGGCTAGTATGCACGTTGTAATGGTCGCCGATTAAAGTCCGGTCTAAGGCATGGGTGATTTTAATTTACTGTCTTGTGCTGTCTGCACTATAGTGTTCCCCATCATTATTTACGAAACTTTGATACAATAGTTGGAACACTACAAATAAATTGAAGCTGGCTAAATGGTCGCAGAGTTCTAAAGCCATCTAAAATAATAAAAAAAATCCGTTCTTCTTGAATATTGTCTTTGCTTCATTAACAAACTACTACTTCCAATCAAGTAAAACAACCCATTCACATTTTCAAAATATTCGAAGGCGAATTAAAAGCTATAAATAAGAAATAACTAAATCAAAATTCGCGGCAACTACATACAACAACCGCGGTGAAGGTTGTTATTTTTTTTTTTCTTATGGCTTTACGCCTCGTCGACGTCGAGGTCATTAGAAGCGGGATGGGATTGGGGACAAGGAATGGGAAGGAATTCGGCCATGGCGTTTTGAAGGTAGCATCCCGGCATTCACCTGTAGTGATTTGGGGAAACCATGGAAAACCCAAATCTGGATGCCCGGACGGGGACTCCGAATGAGAGGCCAGAACGTTAACCGTTCACCCACCACGCTCGGTCTGCCAGTGAAAGAAAAAAAAACGTCGCACGACAAGAATGAATGCTACAATGTCAGAGCTCAAGTCATCCGCTCATCGTCCGTAGTCTGCAGTCGAATGTAATCTATTCGATTGCGAGACCAGACATGGACATTTCTTTCGCAGTTCAATCGCCGTCTGGATTTGCGTCTTAAATTCCCAAGACTTTTGGCACTTCAATGTGTTTTAAGATGATTCGTTACATCGTAAATTTGAAGAACGAATTTCCCATACCACAATGTGCAAGCCCTCCTTTTAGCACGGTGAAGCTGGAGGGGGGGGGGGGGGGAAACAATCTTTTACTGATGTGGTGTGAATTGGTAGTATCTCCAGCGCTCAGCCGCTGATCTCTGAACCGGTAGAGAGCGGTCGAGTCCCGCGGGAGACGGTGGGCGGTGCTGCCTCTGCTAACTACGTTTGCCGGGATGGAGTGGACCCCGGTGAAAAACAGCTCATCCCTGGAGGCTCCGACCTCATCGGCAATGCATGAAGGCTCCAAACGGACATTAACCAAGTCATTACCTGCCTGCTCGCTCTCGAATCACTCTCATACACTACCACTGTCCAGCACAAGATAACTGCGAGCAAGGAATTTCATCTCAAGAGTTTATAGAATTTTTTTTTCTTCTGTCATCACCGAAAACTGCTGCGCATAGCTTACTTTATTTTTAGTGTATGAATGCTGTTTCAATGTTGTTGTTGGCGGCGCTTTAGTGCACGTCGACACCTGGGTCATTAGCGCCCTGACTAAAAACATGGAATGACAATGCGGATATAATGTAAATCAACTACGGTCTGTATGACCGACTGTAAAGGGGTCGGCCACACAGACAGCATAATAAAATATAAAAATACCGCCTACATGGTCGACCGTAAAGAAGTCGGCCATGCAGACAGCAGTATAGAGTAAAACGCTTAAACAATGGCTGTAAACTGGGCATAAACAAACAAACTTAAAAGTACTGGTTGGTTGGCTGTAAAAGGGCCAGCCAGATATAAAATGTCAAACTTAACAAAAATGGCTTCAAATCCAAAACAAAAATAACAGTACATGGATTGGTGGTTGTAGACAGACCACTAAACCGTTCTAAACCTAGGCCGATCTGCCCATAGTTTCGGTGCGAGGCCGGCAAAATTCCAAATTTTAAAACCTACACCACATTGTCATTGTCATTGTTTAAAATAAGGGACAGATCTTTGGCTAGGCCAACATCTGCCCTCAAGTCTAAAAAACAACACACAATCAGTAAAAATGTGACGCACCGTCGAAGGTACGCCACATGGTGTTTCAAGTATTTCAGCTCAGTAGAGAGCTAAATCAACTGCAGCTTGGTTTGCAAGTCGTAAATCATCTTGGTTCACGTTGAAGGATATAAAATCTGATCTGTATTCTACTTTCCACCGTTCTCATACCTGCAATCTATTGAGTTTTTCTAGCCTTACCCTGGTAAGATCATTTTTCAATAGCGCAAGTCCATTTTGTAAATGTTAGGTGTTCTAACCTCTAATCTAGAGTGTTTACAGGCAGTTGATCTTATAAGAACAATTTTTCTGAGAATGTTCGTTCTTGATTCGAGTCGGGTTGTAGTCACAATGAAACACGAAACATAAACACACACTCTATGGACTTGGAAAACATGGCGTGGTGTTTACTTTCTCAAGTTTTAATAGTGACAGTAAATAAAAGTAATAATGTGTAATCTGGTCTGTGCAGTGTAGTGCTTCATATCGTCAGAAGAATCCAAAATGAATCCTACAAAAACAGAAGCTAACCCTGACCATGAGGAAAAAATAAAATAGTAACATGTAAGTTAAAAGTTAACTTCAATTTAACTTTATATTGTTTTTTTAAATCGAATGTAACTACCTAAATGTACAAATACCAAACAAATGTCGCTGATGATGCTCTGGAAATAGAGTGAAACGCGTACGACACAAAGAATAAAACAAACATTCAATTCCATTGGCGTGTTATTCACCTTCATAAAAATAAATTGATTAACTCGCAATTGAGGAAATGGCCCACAATATCCAGTTATTATAGCTTACACCGTTCACCAACAGGTAGCAGTACTAGCTATCATCCCTCTGAATGTGACCTGTAGTAATCCGCCGGACCTTTAAAGAAGCGGAGGATAGATAAGAAGTATTAATTAATAAGGAAAATGATACTTCAGGTAATAATGTTAATCCCCCGTTACTCCTCGGGTAAATATTTTTACACAAAAATAATCGCTTTAATGAGCTTTTAGGGCTTCACGCCTCGTCGACATCGAGGTCACTGGAGGAGGGAAGGGACTGGGCCAAGTGACTGACGCCTTTCCCGCCTCTAATGACCACGATGTCGACGAGGCATAAAGCTATATGCAAAAAAAAAAAGCGTAATCTGGATGACCGGAACGGGAATCGAAACTGAATTCTCCCAAACGCCAGGTCCCAGACGTTACCGTTGACACAGCAGGTTTATCATCTGTATTCTTGCCAGTCGTAAGTGGAGTAGGGAGCTTTCTCGATGGGTTTGCGATGTGCAACGTAGTGACGCCATCCGCCAGTCATATGTTGCCGGAAAGAGAACAAAAAAATGGTAACAAGGCTATAATGGTTATAATACAGTATTTTTAACTATTTAGAATTTTTTAATGGAGCTCTTACTATAAATATATGGTCTTCCCACTGTCTCGCAACCGCCGAGACTATATTATGGCCAGCTGTACAAAAAGCAAAGAAAAAAAAAAATCAAGAAAATATGTTGGCAAGGATCGGATCGAGCTGTGAGACTGGGCCCGAGACAGCATTGAAGAATCGCCATATTATGTATACCAGTTCCAAGAAACGGGCATTACCACTCAGAGATAAATACGAGTATTCATAGCTTAAAAGATCTAGATGAAAGACATGAACAAATTCTGAAACGACTCAACACACTAAAATGCATATGGTATCTATATTTCATGGATTGTGTATATTTATTTCTCGAAACATATAATGCAGAGAAACAAATATTTCATTATTATCAGTTACACATTTCCGTTACCTGCAGACTTTTATTTAAATCTCTACTGTTTGTCGACGTATAGATCGTTAAATCCGGAATAAGACTGTACGAAAATAAGTTGGAGAAATTTAGCAATGATCTTTTGAAGGAACCATGCTTGAATTCGTCATGAGTGAATTTGGGAAACTATGGGAAACTGTAATCTCGTATGCAGAACAGGGTATCAAAACTCGTCCTCCCGAATGCGAGGCAGGGCTTTTACTTAATTTAATAAACTTTTTGTTCTACGGTACTAAAGATCGATCACAGGTGAAAATCTGAATGTTTAAAAAGATTTTCTGAAGCTCGCCGAACAACGGGGCTTCTTTGCGATTTTATATTGCAACTGTTGTAAGCCCGTGACCGCTTTTTGAGTATCGTGACGGGTCTAGAATAGTTCCAATTTTTAAGGGTCAAAGATCGTAACAGATTGACCTGATCTGACCTAATATGAACCTGACCTTTGTTTCACTCTTGAGGATAAATAAAATCTCTTGAGCTTGAAGAACTCAGAAGTATTAATAGGCTTAGATATTAAACACGGACAGGGACGATCGCACCCGAATTTGCTTAAATACAACTTGACTTGTATTTTACCCTTAAAGTTCACTCTCCAAAATTCCTGTTTGCTTCGTTGTTGTTTTTTTTTATGAGACTGGGAAAACATACATAATGTAATTATTGGTCATGGTATCTGTAACGGCCAGCGGTAACATATTTGGTCTGATGTCCACTTAAAATAACATCATAACTCACGTACAGTGAACATGAATAAACACCATAGACAAAAGTGGTCAGTAAAGTACCTGAAAAGCAAATAAACCGTAATGCATAAACTTTGGTCAAGCAACAACATTAGTGACAGTTTTAATTAAGTTGAAATTTAATCTAAGCCGGAATGACAAGTGGCATTCCGGTTATCGTAGAGACCATGAGTAATTTAATTTTTTAAAGTTTTTTTTTAAGTTGCTTTCATTAGCAACATGTTATTGAGAAGCAGATCAACGTTTTTTTCAGCCGCAAAATTTATAAGTATTTTTTTAAGTATGAAACGCTACGAAAAGCAAACTTATTGAATGTATTATGGAAATTAATTTAGTAGCATATGCTTAGCTATTAAATTGTGAACATAACCACGAATTTCTACTAATTCTATCTCTGGTCGCTGTTTTGAGAGCGAAGGCTGACACGTGACACCGTTCTCCAGCCAATAGGTATCGAGGTGAGTGAATGCGCTTACAAAATTATATATTAAGAAGAAGATATGCAACCATCTGTTCATTACTTTAGCAATCAAGCAAATAAATTTCTGTTCAGCATTTATACTAGTTACGTTTAAAATGGGGAACGTATAGTAGGTCCAAGAGATTACTAAACACACAGTAATAGTAAATTAATTATTCATTTCAATTAGGGAGCTCTCAACGCTCTACTGCTACTCGCTCTTTCAGTGTAACGAGAATGAAACATGTCATGAAATTATCCAGGCCATACCGCATCGTACATTGAATTGCCAGCATATTCACAATACCTATACGTGTTCCGTATGACCAAGTTTAATTACATTGCAGTGTTTACATTTTCAGTATTCAAAAAAATGCACTTGACAGTTGGTACCGTTAATTACTGCACAGTGTCTAGTTAAAACCACAAAGGCTGTTTACGGGATAGACGACGTACCTCGCCTGTAGTTACTTCATCAACAACCATTTCAAATAGTTGTTATAAAATTAGCCACGTTTAACTGATGACTGTCATGTAATTTCTTCAAGATGGAAATATTCGACATTTTGTTTATAAGTCCATTATATCAGTACGACACAACATTTTACTGACGCTACAAATGGGAAACATCTCAATAATAATGCGATCAAGACGATTCTGTTCTCAATAGTTTCTGCTAAACAAATTCAAAGCTAGACGAACTAATTTCTTTCCTTTTTCAGAAACAAAAATATAATTACTTTAGATTCAATTGATGATATATTCGCATCTTTCCCAAATCAGTGAATTTTAAACCAATATATAAATTCTGCGATGTAGTAAAAAAAAGTTCGTCGTTTTTGTGAGAATATTCTTTTTTTTACTTATGGCTTTACGCCTCGTCTACGTCGAGATCATAAGAGGCGGGATGGGACTGGGGACAAGGAACGGGAAGGAATTTAGCCATGACCTTTTTTGAAGGAAGCGTCCCGGCATTCGCCTGGAGTGATTTGAGGAAACCATGGAAAATCCAAATCTGGATGCCCGGACGGGGATTCGAACCGCCGCGCCGTTCTCTCGAATGCGAGGCCAGAGCGTTAATCACTCACCCACCACACTCGGTTAGGATATTCTAGAACTGCAGATAAGCACCCAGTGTCTTAAGTACATTTCTTACACAGTTTTCTTCACCATTTCTTAGATGTAAGATATCATCGATTCTCAACAGAGCAATATCAGAATTGCTGAAGTGTTCACTGTAATAAGCACACTTTTTGAAACGATCAAAAAACTTATAACACTTGTCCCTCATTACTTCTTATAACTTTACTATTATTATACAATTATCTGCTTCCCAAAGATAAAGATCTACTGCAATGATATTCAAAGTACAATCTCTTCTTGACTGGGTTTCAATCGGTCAGAAATCAGCCAGGTAATTTTGTGTTTTATGGGGTATAATTATAACCATAAAAATTAAGAATTTAATCCCTTCACATTGATGTCATCGATTAATCTGTGGCTATTACGTTCGTTTGCAAAGTTCTGTCCATAAACGTAGGCATTAACAACTGTAAGTTCAGTAGCTACTGATCGAGGATAAAAAAATTTTGTAAACACACAGTAAGCTCTTATGTTCTACTTGAGACCGCGAAATGTTGAATTTACCCCGACGCGCGCTGTACACGTCTTGACATTCAAAAAGCAGTATTAGTGGAATCAAATCAAGGTATATCACTGTTGACTGGAGGATCCCCAAAGATTTTAGGCCGCCAAGAGTTTTCAATTCACCGCGCAATGCTCCTCTTGTCGTGGCTAACTAACCTAACCCGGTAGGTTTAACGTGAAATCCGAATCTTGGAAGTATTCTGGCATATTTCACATTACACAGCAAGCTGTACAAGAGGTCGGGTTAATGGCCTCTGAAAATCTCAGGCAAGACCGGGATTTAAACTGGAGATGTTTCGATCTCCAATCGGACACACCGTAACCACTGAGCCACTAGCTTAGTCGGTATTAGTGAAGGTTGTGGTGTATCCTGGACTAGAATAACAACTTACATTCAGCAGTACAGCATAACACATCAAATTCCAGATTTTTCAAATAATATTTGTGTTTCTTTTAAGAGTGCCTCGTTCCCGACTACATAACTTCATTCGAATGGAGCGTGGTGGTGTAACGGATAGCGTTCTGGCCTCGCATTCGGGAGGACGGTGGTTCGAATCCCCGTCCGGGCATCCAGATTTGGGTTTTCCATGGTTTCCCCAAATCACTCCAGGTGAATGCCGGGATGCTTCCTTCAAAAGGCCATGGCCGAATTCCTTCCCATTCCTTGCCCTCATCCTTTCCCGTCTCTAAAGACCACGTTGTTAAAAAGGGACGTTAAACTGTTTAAAAAAAAAAAAAATCGAATGGATTTAGTTCTAACTACATTACAGTGTATGAAATGCTCTCGGGTACTTGCCGAATTAAGGAGGTGTTATCACACGATATTTCGCTGATCACATACTGGTGAAGAAGATGGCGACAGTATGTGATCGCCGAAATATCGTGTGATAACACTTCCTTAACTCGGCTAGTTACCAGAGAGCATTTCATAAAGAAAAACGCCAAGAGAAACTTCGTTCTTATATATTGCACTGGTTGAGTTGACCTCTTCAAACCATATACGATACTGTTTGTACACATGCAACAAAGGACGAGGCAGGGGAACGTTTCTCATCATATTATTAAGACATCAGAACTAATTAGCAATTTTAATTAAAATTTATGTGCTAATGTAAATTCTGATGTGTTTTTAGGTGGAACTTTATGCTATGAGATACGAAAGTAAGTTAAAAAAACTACAGCCTGGATATCATCTTAACAAAAAAAAAATATCCCACAGTTGTATACTCACCATGGAAGTTACATCATCCAATCAGATTTGTCTTGCTTACCTGGAATAAAATAAGAAAACGTTGTTAGAAAAATTTCACAACTGTGCAGGTATTTATAAATGTTTCTCGGGAAACAAACCGGATAAACGTCAAGTCTTTCGACTACACCTTAAAAAGGCGACGGAAATTAAAGCCGCTGAAATATTCTGAATAAGTAATAGTCTTACTCGGTTGGTTACGCGAGAAACATTCATAAATATACAAAGCCGAGAAAAACTTGGTTCATTTATGTGCGTAAGTAGTTACTGTACTACATTACCTGAAAGCAGAAATACCACACAAGTTACACATATAAAATAGGTTTTTAACAGTTGATAAAGCCATAAGCAATTTAGTAAACTGCAAGAACGATTTTAAATGACAGTGGTGATTATACATTCTTCATTCATAATGCGACATTAACTAAAACTGTTCATATGACAAAATTAGATGGTTCTGACGGAGTTTCACGATTTGTCGATGGGATTGTCGCATCCGGCGCCATTGACGGATGAATACTAATCAATTAGATAATGTTTTCTCATTATTCGTTTAGTGAAATGGATAGGTTTTGAAGCGAAGTTTAGGAGGAATATCACCATTCATCCCAGTCATCACGTAAACAGACTTAAATACTATAACCGTTACCGATATTTGAAGCGGTAATGGCCGTGCGTTTGTGTGTCCAGTGTCCCAGTGCTTTAATCTGGTCAGCCAAACGGGATCACAAGCAACATGATCGGGAGCAAAGAGCTGAAAAACAATACAGGGCCTTTAACGCGTTCCACTGTGGACATCAGATCAGATGAAATCTTTTGCATTATGACAGTTATTCCATAACAAGAAATCTATATAACCGAGCGAAAATTGCATGTAATTCTTCAGTTAATTGTATAGTATTTCAAAAACTAAAACATCCTGAAACTTTTTTTTTTTTTTTTACTTTTGGCTTTACGCCTCGTCGACGGTTAAGGTCATTAGAGGCGGGATTGGACTGGGGACAAGGAACGGGAAGAAATTAGGCCATGGCCTTTTTGAAGGAAGTATCCCGGCATTCGGCTGGAGTGATTTGGGGAAACCATAGAAAACCCAAATCTGGATGCCCGGACGGGGATTCGAACCGCGTCCTCCCGAATGTGAAGCCAAAACGTTAACCGTTCACTACCCACGCTCGGTCGTGAAACGAACCTTGTAAGTCAACGGGGCTTGTCTGCCCTGAAAGTACTGAGAATATGTAACTGTCAATTTTCATATTGCATGTTATCGAGTGTTTAGGTTGGCAACACAAGCGACAAACGAAGGAGAGTATAATATGTGGTTGAGCCACAAAAGAAAGTTTACCCACATGGAACTGCATGGAGAATAGCAATACCAAGACGACGGTTTATTATATTAATATTTAAAGAAGGAAAGAAAAGTGTTGATTAGTTTACATCTTGATCCTGAAAAAGTAATTGTTATCATCTAAATGCGAGTTTTTAAATGTAAAAATACGGATAATTAAAGAAGGTGCTTATTTTCAATGTAAGTTGGATTTTCTTACATTAACGTAAGTAATAGTAAAGTTGCAACCTTCAACTTGTAGTATGTGGTGAAGCAAGTGATGTTTACGTTTTATCTGAAACGCATAAAAAATAAATGGGTTGGAGGGGATCTTCTCCACCACCTCAAAACTGCTACTGACCTGTTGAAATTTGAATTAACTGCTTCCTTATAATGTTCTCTTCACGTTTGGCACTCTTCTTTTTTCGGAAAGGTCGCCACGAATTAAATTAAAAATGCTGAAATATGACATTGCAGCGCAGCTAGGGGATGCGCCGGCGCTGTGACTACATATACGAGAAAGGAAGATATATCCCAAACGATGTTCGAAGAATATCGAGGCGACATTAGGGGATGATTTCCCTGCCTGCATATATATATATGCGTTCATCTTAGTTTCCTGGGAGAAAACCAGTACTGAAGTTGGTACCCACGCGGAAGAACCGGTGGTAGGCACTCAACGAAGAAAATGTGGGCAGAGTGCTCGAGTTGACAACGACAAGCAAGACCTACAGTTGTGGTTGTGATTATATCAGGCACTTCGAGAACATCAGATCGCATTCTGAAAGCGTTTAGATGTAAAAAAGATTTCTGGTAGTTGGGTGTCGAAACTATTGGCAGCAGATCGAAAGGCAGCGAAAAGGCAGGTATCTGGAGAAAATCCATGCTCCTTTGAAGCTAATACCACCCGATTCTGAACGATATCTAGCCATTTGCTTTATTCCATAATCGAAGCAACACTCAGAGCAGAAGAAGCTCGCCAGTTTTCGCTTCTGCCTGACAAGTTATGGTGTCTACTTTTTTTTTTAATTCTGAGGGCAAAACAATTCTCGATTTTCTGATAAAAGTCGAAACTATCATCGGAACATAGTAAGTTAACCTTGTGAAGAAAACTGTGACCATCTATAAAGGAAAAGTGAAAAGGCAGGTTATCGGAAAGACAATGCTCCATTCTTAAGTTTTATTACAATGCTTATAATAAATGACTGTCTTTACAACCTAAATCCACAATCTAGTATTAACCATATCTGACTCCCCTCCCTCCAAACTTCCACCTACTCGCAAAACCTTTAAAAAATTTGTTTCCCATTTCAAGTCAGATAAGGTAATACTTGGTCTCATCAGTTATCAACACCCTTAAGAAATGATTTGATGTCGATGGCATCAAAGCACAGGAACATTTATGGAAAAAGTGTATCTCACAAGTTATTTTGTTGCAAAGTAGACCACAACTTTTAGGTGAAGTGCACAGTACCACGCCACGAACTTATTGTAAGTCCCTAGTATGTTCAGCACCATGTTGTGTACTAATCAAAAAATAAATGCATTTTATAACAGCGACACAGAACAGTCAGCTAAAACAATTTCTGCACCGTTCTTTTTTTCTCTTTTTTTCGTTTCTGGCTTTACTCCTCGTCTACGTTGAGGTCATTATAGGCGGTAAAGGAAAAAGGGGGCAAGGAAAGGGAAGGAATGCGGCCATGGACTTTTGATGGAACCATCGGGGCCTAGGGTGATTTGAGGAAACATTAGAAAACCCATAGCTGGATAACCGGACGGGGATTCGAACCCGCGGCCTCCCGAATGAGAGACCAGAGCGCTACCTCTCGCCCACCACACTCAGTTTTTGTTCCATGTTGAACAGAACTTCAGTTGCTTCACTAAAAAAGGAACGTAAATTTCTTGGAAGATACATTGGAAGAATTTCTACCCTTGAAGCAGCGAAAGCAATTGATGGAGACAAGCCTTAATAACTTTTTTTTTTTTTTTTTTTTTGTAACAGTTTAACGTCCCTTTTTAACAACGTGGTCTTTAGAGACGGGAAAGGATGGGGGCAAGGAATGGGAAGGAATTCGGCCATGGCCTTTTTTTGAAGGAAGCATCCCGGCATTCGCCTGGAGTGATTTGGGGAAACCATGGAAAACCCAAATCTGGATGCCCGGACGGGGATTCGAACCGCCGTCCTCCCGAATGCGAGGCCAGAACGCTATCCGTTACACCACCACGCTCGGTCCTTAATAACAAAAAAACAAAAAAAAAGCAACTTATATACTTCGCGCTTTCACTCGACACTTAACTCCGTTAATGCAAACTGCAAAGCGAGAAGGAACCTCACACGTTGATGCTAAAGAGTCACGACGGTAATGGGAACGAGGTACCATGAAGCCACTCGACGAGGTACGCGCGTTGAAAAGGTGGATGTAACAATCGGGAGCAAGGAGTGCGCTAAAACAACTCTTCATTAGAGACTTTTAAAAGCTGAGTGCTGGGTGAGAATGGCTGCCAGAGTCCTCTCAGAAGCGAAAAAGAAAAAAATGCGAACTTAAGACTGGGTCTCACTTCACAGAGAAAGAAAAGTAAGGGGAGGAAGTTAAAAAAAAAAAGAAGTTACTCGCCCCCATCCTCTAAGCGATTCTGCTGCCTCCCCTCTGCAATTACACCGGTCGGAAAGAGAAGTGGAGAGCTAAAAGTAATCGCTATCCTGCCTAGCGCCTCAGACGGAAGCGGTCGCTCAGTTAATAAACTGCCAGGCTCTTATTACGCTCATTCTGTCCGCACGTGGCCCCAGACGTGCTGTCGACAAAGACCATCTCCGGCTTCAATGATAGATAGGACATTCACGACGAGAATGAGAACAACACTACATCTCATCTACGCTTCTCACAAATCTCTTATACCACTCCAAGCTAAGACCGCCGAGTTCATGAAAAATCATGAAGATAGGGGAGAGGGGGTTCTATGGCACGCTTATCCTGACAATCTCAGCCCCCCACCAACATTACCAAGTCTCTCAAACACCATGCGCATATGACACTAAAAGAATTTAAAGATCCCCATGGTTCCCTCCATTTGTTTAAATGGAGGGAACCATTTAAGAAGACCAGCTTTTTATGCTATACCAGATTTGTTGAACGTCTTTTAATGTTATTATATGTGACACCAGCTGGTGCCAACGACATCGTTCATGTTTGTCGAGAATTTTGAAGGTTTTTTTTTAACACAAACTTAAATTTTTCCAGGCTAAAAATTAGCCTATTTTACTCCCTGCCAAATCAGCAACCTGTCATCGAAAGTCCCGGCAAAATCGGTTCACACACTAAATATGTTACATGTGAATTATTTATATTTGTTAATAGTTGAAAAATGTGTCGTATTCAAATAATTCTAAAACATTCTAGTATTTCCAAGAACATTCCAGTACATTCTAGAAGATTACAAACATTTTTAGAATACTTTTGTCGAAATATGAAAGTACCCTAGGAAGACCACTTTCAACCACCGTCATTCCCTACAACCCAATAGCTACCAAATGCAATCACCACTCTGCACGATGGGAGACTCGAGGCTACTACCACACAAACACCAGTGGTCTACGCTAGGTATTTGTTGCTGCAAAGTGTAATGTAAGGGTACACAAGTTTATTAGGTAGACCACTTTCATCTACTACAACTCTCACACCCCCATAGCTATCAGCGTGCAACCACCATACCGCACCATAGGAGACTTCGAGGAAACTACCAGACACAAACACCAGTGGTCTCTGTTGTGTAGTTGTGACTGCATAGTGAAATATAGACACACACACGGCTATCTATATAAATATATTTGCCATTCTAACTGAACTGAGTCATCATTAAAAAAAAAAAAAATGTACTGGAAGTTTACTTACAGAGGAATCAAGCTGAATTTCCCTCAGGTCACACCATGTAAGATTTTCATAGGTCCTAGTGGAAGAAAATTTGTGTGTAATTTTGTATGTGCTGATTCATTTAATAAATGCAATAACGAACAAAAAAATAAATGCTGGTGCCACTCATGTCATTGTTTGCATATCACTGTACACACTGTAAAATTAAACTAGCATCTGACAGTACTCATTGCCAGTGTTTTCGACTATCGGCCGGTCCTAACGAAGTTTTAGGACGCTCTCATTGAGGCAACTAGTTTTTGCCAAACCGTTTTAACAACGCGCTTAGGATCGATTATAAAGGACTACGCCCGGACTGATCGAGTTCGTGGCATCGAGAAACAGCTGACCACAGCTAGGTTCTGCTCCTACAGACGTAAGCAAAGACTGCTCCATTGTATATGTTATCTCTAGAAGGCTGCTAATAATTGACGAACTATAAACTGTTTAGTACACTACCCTACGAGCGCTTCCGATCAGTTGGTCTAGCATGGAAATATCATACCTTTTGGTTCCAGTCACTCGGAGATCAAGTGTAGTTTCACTGAAACCTCCACAGTCAAGTGAACTCGCAGAGGAAAGGTGAACACAACTGTGTCATTCATTTACTGTCCCGTTACACTCTCAACTAATTTTTCCCCACAATTCCCACCTCTTGGAGTATATCACTATCTTATTTTTCTATATTTAGCTACTAGTTTCTTGACAATTATTTATTGCACAAGTTGATGTTAATTTTACACAAGCATTACTTTAAATGTTTAAAAATCATTTGACTTTCGTGTTCATTTCCGACTGACAGCTTCAGTGTAAAACGCTATTTACAGGTTAATTACTAAAGGTAAACATATGCTGTACCAGATTTTAAAAAGCTTGGCGGACATAATATCTATATCATAGTACAGCCCTTTCCCTATTTAAAAATCCATTTTATAATTAATTTCGAATTATGTGTGTTAACATTTACACTGCAAAATAATGTCTTACCCAGGTATCTAAGCAGATTAGGGACCGTGCACAAACTACGTGGCTCGGTCCAAGGCGGGGGAGGGGGGAAGGGGGTTGGCTGGAAGGCTACGCTGGGCTACGTGGGGGGAGGGAGGTTCCGAGCCAGACCACGTAGCTTTCCTTTCATAACATTTTTCTCAGTTAAAATGAGGAACAGAACACACAACAGCATGTGAATATTTATTTCCCTCAGTTAATTATCTCCGAATGTAATTTACAATAGTCTGACAAGAGAAAACAGTACAAAATGTATTCTGGAATCAAACGGGGAAAAAGTTACGTGGTACGTGGGGGGGGGGGGGGGAAAGGGGGTAGAGGCAAAAGCCACGTAGGGCTATATGGAGGGTGGGGGGGGTTCACAGGAGGGCAAAATGAAGCTACACGGTTTATGCACGCTCCCTTGGTACAAAAAACAACTGATGTTCATAATTATGGGACTAGACAGGTCAACCATTTTCATGTGACTCATAACCATGGTGTTAAGGTACAGAAGACTTTTTTTTATAAAGGAATAGTCATATATAATACATTACCACAAGAAATAAAGGATTCTGTATCTGTTGGAAGATTTAGAGAAAAAGTGGGTACATGGCTGGTAAGCTGTGTGGTTTTGTAAAAATTATTATATTATAGTAGTATTTTTTTGTATTGTAATTATATAGTGTACATATAATTTTGTTAAATGAATTAGCCAGAGTCTATTTATGAATAAATAATAATAATAATCAACTACCGAAATTACTTTCAATAACTTAATAAATATTAATATTGTAGCTACACAAACATTTTGTTACCAAGTTGCGGTTATGTAATAATAATTAGGTTATTCATCACATTCTGTACTTTCCGTAATTTGTATTACGCATTCTAGTACCTGTATTTTTTATAAGTTATCGTTGCCTTTGCATTGTTAGTAGGTGGTCTGTACGCTAAAGGATTCGATGTTTCCAGCAAGATCCAATGTTTGGTTAGCAAGATTCAATTTCAAGACATTTTATAACTACTATATTGGACTGCTATATATGCAAATGTTTATGCAGCATCTTAAAAGCAAACTTCTATATCACGCCCATTTCTATCGACGATTTTCATCAAAAACACAAAGCATAGTAGGAAAACCGTATAATCTTTCCACCTAACTTACCCAGACAACCCTGGAATATCTACGTTAATTATTAATATTACCACACCAATTGGTGATGATAGTGTGGTTTTGGATTACTTAGGCCCATTTATCGTCACTAAACACATCCTAGCCGTCAACTTTAATAATTACAATTGATGCAGTTAATTATATACATCCACTAACAAAGTCAAAATGAAAATGCACTGTTCTAATCAAATACTATTTAGTTTAGCAAACACCTCTCCTTGGATCACATTTGTACACATCCATATTACATCCAGAAAAGTTCCTATTGATTTGACTAATCATTGCTTCCTTACAGGGAAGCAAAAAATAACGCCACGCGAAATTATCTAAGCAGCGCAACACACACGTTGTCGGTCCAGCGAACACAGCACTTCATCGCTCAGCTGGCTAGGCCAAAGATTCTAAAATACAAATCCTTAAAGATATTAAAGTTACCCCGATTACTATACCAACTACTATCGGTGGAAACCCGGAAATAATATATAGACATTTATACAATTATTTAACACAGCTGTAATTAACCCAGAAAAAATAGTAATAATAATAACAATAGTAGCAATATTAATAACGAAAATTGCTTGGAAGGGTTTGTGATAATGTTACAACTGGCGTAGAAAACAGGCATCACATGACCGATATGATGTTTTTAATTTGTTAATAAAAATCGGGCATATTGAACTAATTATTATGGAGTTATAAGCGTGCTAACATACAGATTGAGAAGTTTTTATTAGTTTGCGGAGAAATATTTCTACGGCCAAGGTATTCAACTGAAATACAAGAAGCGTAAAATCATGGAAATAAATTGCAACATTGAAGCTTATGTGTATTCTTTCCCCGTACAATTAGAATTTACAGTGCTGCCATGTACAAGTTTACAGATATACTATGTGATCCTTATTGTATTTTTCAAATAACACTGCACTATCAAACAGTGCTACCAACTTCTATACCAACTTCTATATCCGTCTTCGTGGACACGTCAATGCCTAAATATTTTTGAAATTGACATTGGATAAAACCTTAGGTAAGAAAATTTCTGCAAAGTTTCAGCATTGACTACAAACATTTACATAAGACTTCAGCTACTTTCGTGAAAACTTTGGCGGTTCATATTTCAATCTTATCATTTATAAGCAACTTGATTTTATAAGCGCACCGTATGGCCTAATAATTTCTTTTACTTTCTTTACTTTTTTTACAGTTGCAGTAATTACTAAATAAAAATGTGTCGTTAGAAACTTTAAGTAGAACGAGGAAATCGTTACAAAATATTCAAATCTCTTTCGCGTCCAACATGCCCAAGGTCATAGCAAGAACGGAGGAGACGTGACAGAGCTAAAGGTATTCAATTTTATCGTCTCAACCGCTTCGATTTTCCGGCCCACCGAACTGAAAAACGAAACGAAATAAGAAGCAGACATCTCATTTGCACCGAAGCACGCCAAACTAAATATGATTCGGTGATTACATTTTGTGGAACGACGTAGTGCACTCTTGTCCAGCACAACCAACGTATGCAGATACTCGAAAGACATGCAGTTTGTCCATTCTCCCGGGCAATCAATCAAAATTAATTTTAAGAAGATAGAAAAATTTACAGGGAAAATGTAATTGCGAAATTTATTCTAACGCTGAGAACAAAGTAATCTTTGATGGGGTCTGCCCGGAAACCTTTGTTCCAATGCGACGAAAAAATAGCCTGTTGTTCAACTTGCTTTTTCACTACATCTACAATTGTTATGAAATCGATATCAATAAACTTAAGAATATCAAAACACAATTAGCTGCATTCAGTAATTCGTATGTTTGATGCAAAATCCAGAGTTTGGTTGGATCCCCATGTAGGAACCGTATTTCGCCAGTGTCAAAGATAGGACCATACGTTCCTTTCCTCCGTGTGACCAAATGTTTCCTGATTGTAAATTTGTAATTTTACTACTAATTACAATCCCATAAATTAAGTAAGTTTGTGTCAGAGAGGGAATACGCAATGATTAATTATAAATTTGAACATTTATGATGAAAAATTCCTCCACCAGATAGAATCCCGGGTCTAGTGCGAGATACGAAGAGGGTGTGATTCTAGTAATAACAACAAACCATTTTTATTCTGTTAAGAGACTAGGAGTATTAATGTCGCATACATGGGGATTTTTTTTTTTAAGAACTAGCCACCTCGTTGAAATCTAGATCATTAGAGGCTAGAGAGGGTTGGCGAAAAGGAACAAGAAAGAATTGGGCCATAGTGTTTTTGAAGGAATCATTCCGGCATTGAGAAAGCATGGAAAACTGAAATCTGGATAGCTGAACCGGGAATCGAGCCTCCCGGAACGAACGATAGCCGCTCATCCACCAGGCTAGGTAGATCCCTACAATAACTAAGCATTTTGCACGGTGAATAATTCAATTAGGAGAGTCCAGTATTACCATTAATACCAGCAAAATTCCATTCTTTCCAACTCATTTTCTGTCTTCAGTTTAACGAGGGTGAATGTAGACTTCTTGTGACTTTGTCCAAATCATCGCACTAAATTATTGCTTTTCCGATCTCCAAAAACGATTCCAGATTTCAAAAACTTCGAACGAATATCTAAAAATATGGAGAGAGGAGATGTAATAGATAACTCTGTCAACTTGCGACAGTTTGAGCATTTCTTTAGGGAAGTTTTCAACTGAAAAATATGAATTAGTTCACGGGAGTAAAATTTTAGGGACCAGCATTAAGTTTAGTTTCCGTTTTGTCCGAGAAGTTGTTGGCGACTGAAATGAAGTTTGCAAAAAAATCATGTTTCGTATAGTGAGATAAAAATTCATCTTTGTATGACTAAGCATTCATCCCAAATTATTGAAGAATTGAGATTACTTACATATAATTAAAAATATTCTGGTAAAACAGTACCTTGAAAAGTTGTTTAAAAGAACCAGTATATTCGAAAATATGACTGAAATAAAATGATGCAAATTTTTAATTTTTCGGCTCCAATCGAGTACAATAATGTTTATTGCACACATCTTACTATTATGTTTAGTATCTGCATGTCATATTTTTCTCCTTTGTCAACGAGAAATCCTAAAATCAAAAAACTGCTAAATTATCAGTTTTAAAATTCTAATAGAAACATCTCAAGCACGAATGTATGAGTTCGGTATACAGTTAACCGAATGATATTTGGAATTAAAATCTGTCACAGACACTTGTACACAGGGCACATAATTCGAACGGCTCTTCGCTTTCATCGAAATTAAATCTCCCCATGATTAAACTTTATTATCTTTGCAGGATACAGAAAAAGTGGATTAAAAAAATGGATTAGAGAATGTTTTTCTAGTGGCGTCTAGTTGGACTTGACGTAACAGACACTGCTACAGTATTGGCTCAAAATAAATTCTTAGCAAATTCTAGTAACATTGCTTAGTATTTTACGATGGACGACCTCTTTCCGATTTATACTTCCGTCAGCGGCCCTAAAAGCAGTTATGGCAATTAGATGTGCCGAAATGTCATTAATTCAGCACGACTGCATTTACACACCTGCTCAGCCGACTGACAGTAAAAAACACATCCAGACAGTGTTGATATTCTCTTGAAGTGACAGCAGCCCCCCCCCCCCCTTAGCCGATGAAGGGATCAGAGCTACACGCTGTCTGTGAGTGATAACTATCCGTCATCATCTTTGACCACCTGTGACACGATACCAGCTCATGTCGGCGAGTTAACAGGTATGGTACGCAGTCAAATGCAGCAATGGTGGTGACGCCGGCTCCAGAAACGAAAATCTCGCAGAAAACTGTATAAAACGGCAACCTGACACCCAATAATTCGTATACATTATGCATTCAAATTTATTGGCTTCGCTTCCGACTTTTCCACTTGTTGGATCCAGTCCAAATGATTTGGTGACAGCATCAACAGAGAAATATCAATCTCTTCATATCCTCAGTTAATTTTTTCATCTCGAGGGAATCATTACAAAATATATACTTATTTTTGGGTTAAACGTCGCAACGTATTCGCACCACAGTAACATAATTCCCAACATCCAGCATCTTATCTCTGCCCGGTTCTTTCACAAACCCTTCTCCTTAAGGGAGCGTGCACAAACTACGTGGCTCAGTCCAGGGGGGGGGGGGGGAGGGTTGGAAAGCTACGCTGGGCTACATGGGGGGACGGGGGGTTCCGAGCCAGACCACGTAGCTTTCCTTTCATTACATTTTTCACAGTTAAAATGAGGAACAGAACACACAACAGCTTGTGAATATTTATTTCGCTCAGTTAATTATCTCCTTATGTAATTTACGATAGCCTGACAGGAGAAAAAAGTCCAAAATGTCTCCTGGAATAAAAAGGAAAAAAAATCTACATAATACTTGGGGGGGGGGGGGGTAGAGGAAAAAGCCACGTAGTGTTACGTGGGGGGGGGGGCGGGGGTTTACAGGTGGCCAAAATGGAGCTACGTGGCTTATGCACGCTCCCTAACTACCATTTACGAAATGTAATTTCGAATGGTATGTGTCAACTTAATTCTCCTTCCTTCTGTAGCAATACACTTCAAATGCTTCTATTTTGCTTCTTTCTCGTATTCTCGTATCCATTTCAATAAAGCCGTGCGCTTCAGGGTTTCAGAAAGTACTCTCAGAGTCTGAACAATTTTTTGATATCGAAATTATTTTCCTTTTGGTAGAGCTAATGTGCTTTGGTTGTGGTTCTTGCTTCTGCTTCCGTTTCGTAATTTACTTTCTTTAAATAAAAGAATTCCCTTATTCGTTTTAATCAATCTCATCATCTTCGTATATGGAGTATATTTTTGTAACAATTTATATCGCCCAGTTGTGATCTTTATCTTGAAATTGCAATTGTTTACACTTATTCTACAATTCTCATGTTATTTAGTAAATTAGAGAAACACTCGTACGCATATCCTGATAGGACGACATTGCATAGTTTCTGCATGAACCTTCGCTCCACCCTCAAATTTTCTTTGCAGTTTCGAGAGTTGAGCAACAGTGATAATAAATTATAACCTTTTCTCTTACACTTTTCAATGCTTTTGTCTCCCAATTCTTTACTTGTACTGCTGTAATATCACGACAATATTAAACGACGTTCCGTGAACTAACGCAAATTTGCAACAAGAATTGACCGTGCAAGGAATATTACAAAAATTGATCCTGCATCACGTAAAATTACGCCAAGACAAATGTTTACTTACAGCTCTGAAGCATAGAAGCAGAATTATCGGTTGACTCTAAATATACAAGGTGTTACAAAAAGGTACGGCCAAACTTTCAGGAAACATTCCTCACACACAAGCAAAGAAAATATGTTATGTGGACACGTGTCCGGAAACGCTTACTTTCCATGTTAGAGCTCATTTTATTACTTCTCTTCAAATCACATTAAACATGGAATGGAAACACACAGCAACAGAACGTACCAGCGTGACTTCAAACACTTTGTTACAGGAAATGTTCAAAATGTCCTCCGTTAACGAGGATACATGCATCCACCCTCCGTCGCATGGAATCCCTGATGCGCAGATGCAGCCCTGGAGAATGGCGTGTTGTATCACAGCCGTCCACAATACGAGCACGAAGAGTCTCTACATTTGGTACCGGGGTTGCGTAGACAAGGGCTTTCAAATGCCCCCATAAATGGAAGTCAAGAGGGTTGAGGTCAGGAGAGCGTGGGGGCCATGGGAACGAAACTAAAATGAGGTCTAACATGGAAAGTAAGCGTTTCCGGACACATGTCCACATAACATATTTTCTTTGTTTGTGTGTGAGGAATGTTTTCTGAAAGTTTGGCCGTACCTTTTTGTAACACCCTGTATATATATATATATATAAATTATATTTTTTTTTAGGGGAGGGGGTGGTGAGAATACTATTTGACACGAGCTGCAAAGTCATATTCAGGAAACACAAAGAAAATAAAAAAATAACCCAGATTGTCTAGGCCCAGCAGTAAATGTAGTTTCTGGTGAAGCGGAGAAAAGTAGAATACCACATCAAATACTCTAGTAAATCCCGTATATTGAACGACTGCCAGGAATACCAGGCAAAAGTCGGAGGGACAATTTAAAATGTCACTAGTCCAAACACTGGATAAGAAGGCAATGATTAGTCAAAAACTGTAATCGAATAAATGTTAGTTACAACCGTAATGTTACTGCTGTTTTCAAAATATTCAATGCCATAGACAATACATCAATTTTAAATATATAATACAAATGTATTGGATACATTCAACAATGAAAATGTCGATTCATGGGACACTGGGGATACATTTTTTTCCATATAATAATCTAAGACCGATAGTCAAGAAAAACATTGGCCAACTGTATTAATGCGTAGCATGGTGTTGGCAGGTGCGCGGAAGAAGGCTATACTCCGTTTATTTCACTTCATGAAGAAGGCAGTTAACAACAATAAATACAACAGTTCCGGACGAATTAGTTTCTCACGCACAGCGGTGCAGGAAGCAAGCCATGCTGTTCGAATGACTAATTGCGGGCGATGCAAATTGGGTGTACAGCAATGGTTCTTACACTTTCACACACAAACTAGTTTGACTGTACTGGAAATTTTGAAGTTATAATTTCATCATCAGTAAGACAGTGGCTATTAGCAATTTTGAACACATGTTTCATGGTTAAAATTAAATGTTGGGTTCCTAAGTACTATTCGCATGACAACGATTTATTGCATTATAACTCTGACTATATATTATTTTGTCCAATTTCCGACATACACTAGTAAATACTGCGATGAGTGAACTCCACCATTGTGTAGCACTCGCAAGCACTTTCCTTCTGTTGTGAAGATATTACACTGTCTCAGTATACTAATGATCAGACAGCTATCAGTTAACGCCATGTTTAGAACACACATACGACTTCCATTCAATAACTTATAACTTTGTTCCACTTGTAATAGGCATTGAAGGAAACTACGGCCGGAGCTTATACAATCGTTAATGCACTTATATCATTGGGGGGGGGGGGGGGGGGAACCACTCATCGATCCCGAAACGTGAATACTTAAACGAAAATATTCCCTAATCACTAGCTCATAATCTCTTGTAACGAATATTTCTTCGACTATACTTAAAATATTTACTGACTTGTTCCAACGATTCATTACCAGTTTCAATAGTATTGCAGGTACGGCTGAACAACTCCTACAAATCAAGAAAGGAGTGAGAGTTGCCCAAAACCAGGGAGAAATGCAAATACGCTGTCGCAACAGAAAACTGGTTCCTAAGGCAACGGCCATCTCCCAAATTAGGTAACCATGTTGCAATACATACACACTCACTGTGGGAAGCCTGTAATATTCTCAAACAGTGTGCAAACAGTCATAGCTGTTAATCGATAACTGACAAGATCGTAGCGATGTATAGGCTATTTAGCAAGATCGATAAAGCAGTCAGTTCTACCGACCGTCAATCATAAATTTAAATTTGTACAGGAAATGTGATCAAGTATAATGTAATGTGACTTCGATTAATAATCACACCATGTTGCAATCACGCCTCGGAAAACTAAGTGGAGCATGCAGAGCTGATTAATTTGTGATACAGGTTTGTTGATCGTCATGTTATTTGGTGAAAGTTAATAACTTTCTGAAAGCTTAGAGAAGGTAAAAGATGAACTTTAGATATATTGAATGAAAACCTTCAGAAATATACATTTGACTCTTCTCCGAAGTATGTCCAAGGCACATTAAATAATCAAACTTGCGTGGGTGGCTATACATTGGCAACAATCCGAGCCACTCTGCTATGGATATGCACAACAAAATTTTATTTACGTAAAATGAAAATATAAAATCATTTTTAAAAAAGGCACAGCTATTAATTCTAGAACGTTGGACAATGACAAACTGTAGACTATTATTAAAAATTATTGCAACTTCTTAATACCGTTTGAAAAGTAAATGGAAACAATTTTCAAAGGTGCTACAAACAATTTGAAGAAATTCAACATTACTTTGAAAATGACGAACAATTTCCAGCAATTGAAAAAAAGCAAAAATATGGTAGTTGGCGTAGCATTACATACCTTTAGTTAAAATGTTAAATGCTAAAATCAGTTTAGCACAAATACAAAGACTTATATATTCAGGAGCATACAGGACAATACTGCACATTAACAAACTAATCGCACTTAACTTCAATAAAACAATAATTTTCTTTATTTTACAAAGATTTGCTTAGATGAAGGAACGATGAACAACGGGAAAAGTGATTTTGGTAACATTAAAAATTACAAATGCCTGGATGCGCAGTTCATAGAACAGAAACATGGACAAACTTCACAAATTTGTGAACCGTCAGTGGTCTTGAAAAAGCATCACTTGAGTTTTGCTTGCTAGGAACAAAAGTGTTGGGAAGACGCAGGCCATAATAACAAATGAAATTCCAAAGACCAGCTTGGTTCAAAGAATGGCGACAGACAAAAGCGGTACACTTTCTGCAGAAGCGGGTCGAAATTAGTATGAACTGTGGCCGATTACTTGCATAAACATTTTTTATACATATTAAGATTGTACTGCAACAGTGTACTACGCAAATTTATCATTCTTAACTTAGATTCGACTGGTATTAAAGCTCATAGTGAACAACTGATAACAGGTAGACTACCACTCTTTTTCGCTAGCAATTATGCACAAAAATGAGACGATAAACTGCAGTGAAAGGGGGAAAAAAGTTTCTGAACCCATTCAGTGGTGGCATCTTTGTGTACCAGAGAATCATACTGAGAGGCTAATGCCATTAAACTTTTTTGGCTCGTAACCTACTATCTGAAACAGTGATTCGAAGGCGTCTTTTAGTTGTAGTGTATATAATATCTTATATGGAAGAACAAGAACAGATTTTGAAAACTACTTTATTAAAAGATTTTAACAGTATTGGTGTATTGTTCACAGTTCAACAAACAAAATTCGTGAGAAAATTATTATTACTAATTTGGTACTTTATCATCTTCATGTTTATATCTCATGTTCCACAACTGACAGCCTATTTTCTTAGATAATTAAACTGCTGACCCTGATAAATCTTCTTTTCATCATATGAATGCTATTAACACTTACAGTGCTGGCCCGATGGGCACAATTCCCTCCTTGTGTGCTTGGTGATTTTCGCTATTTTCCAGTACATTCATCTGAGCATAAAATAAAATTGTTAGAAGCTAGGCAAACAAATAAAACTGTATTACATTAGTCTGAGAGTAGTCAATATTTATGTCAGTTTTGAGAGTTGGTGTCTTTTTTCCCCATAGGTTATGTTGATTTATGATGTATCATGTTTTACAAGGAAAAATAAAAACCAAAAAATAGTAAAATAGATTAACGGTTTGCATTATGCCATTTAATATTAGATATATAAAATAGATGTATTCTAAAGTGTTTTGCTTAAGATGGTAAGTATAAACATTTATTTTTCATAGTGTATAACTGTTTGATAGAGTCTAAAACATGGTTCGATACAAAGCCTTACATCACGGTCGCCACATTGGTAGGAATAGTCCTTTCTTGCAGGTTTGCCAGTGGAATACTTTGTTTTATCACTGCACACAATGCATCTTCTTTGGGCTTTCTTCTTTCCAGCTGGCATTGGCACTCTTTCTGGAAAGTGCTTCTGTGTCAATCTTGAAATTTTTTTTCATTGCAAGGCCGGTGCTAGGATTTTGGGGACAGGGGTAACCAGTTGGGGGCCCTTGGCCAATTCATCGGTTAGGGCCCTCCCTCAGATCAAATCGGCGACTTTTTTTTAGCTCTACAACTTGTCGAATGGAGTGCCCCCTTCAGCCAGTGGTCGGGCCCCTCATTAGCCGGGAGGGCCCCGGTACATTTGACTCACTCACCCCCCCCCCTTCCCTAACGCCGGCTCTTCATCATTGGTGTCATCAGCAGAGAGCACCAAGCCCGCACATTTCTCCTGAATGAGGTGTGTTGTTGTGATATTCTCCCTTGAAATTGTGTTGTGCAAATTGCATGCATTTGATAAACTCATAATTATCAAGTGAAAAGCAAGTTTCTTCCACCACTTCACTGGTCGAAGAGATCTACACTTGCCTTGTGCTTGTTGTAATCTATTCCCAGATATCGAATGTTTCAAGAATGTTGTGAACCCTGATGGCGGCCTGATGAACTAAAATACATAGAGAAACTATTGAGTCACGCTACGAATGTACCACTACGTTTTTAGCCAAAGAAAATCTTGACATGTTAAGGAGCGTAATATTACGTTCGCCGCATTTTTCGCGAGAGTTTGTGGAACGTAATATTACGTCCATGGCACTCTAAGCGTTAAAAACATCTATTATGCAGCCCTTAAAGCCGTATATAATACCAGAAAGCAGGGGGGGGGGGGGCGGTGATTGGTGCTCAATTGGACCGGTAACGTCACACATGATCTCTTCAACGCTCACCATTGGGCAGTACCACCCCAGCTGTGAACCACTGATTTAGAACGATGCATAATACATGATTGTGGTAGGCGTGATTACTGTAGCACACATTCACTTAGAAGCCAGAAGGTGCTGGTGGGAAATACGAGTTGACAACGTTCCTTGTAGCCACTGGAATACGCCACCGCACTCTAAGGATGGAGATAAAGCGTTGTTCTGCTGGCTGTGGCCAGCCACCTGCTGTGCAATGGCGTGGGTGCCGGATCCGTTACCACAGCCACCGGCAGACTGACTCACTACTGACCAACAGAGCCAAGGACGGTCACACACTCGCATTTTTAATGCCTGCGCACTGTCTTCTACAGATATCGCTGCAGTCACTCTGCGCAGAATGCTAAAACTACGTTCACACTTGGATACTTGTGCCGGAACTTGTATCAGTATTTGTATATTTGACAAGCTGCGGCACTTTACCTCTTACAAACTGATCATACAATTGCTGAGCGTAAGAGCATCACACTCAAATCCCTCAAACATTTTTTATATGCTTGTTTCACCTTTGACTTTGACATATATCTCATGGTATATGTGCAGTGCATATGCACACCAGCCAAACCTAACATAAACAAAAACTTAAACATGGGAATTGGTGATATATACTGTAAGCAGAAAGTTGCCATTGTTTGATTGCACAGTTAATGTTGTTTTTAAATGTTAATACTTTCATTCACGTTGCATTAGTATCATGTTTCACGTCTAGATAGTTGGGTTTTTTTCACTACCATCTACGTTTTTATTTTCGGTAACTAGTTCAGGCACTTTAAAAACAAAAGAAAAACAAAAATCTTCTTCATGAGATTACATATTTAGTGCTTGGACGATTCAAATGAAAATAATGACACTTTATAGTACAACAGGGTTTGATAACTGTGTAAGCTGATGTAAAAGCCAGGCTCATACTCATACAAGTCAATGAAGGCCTCATACAAGTTCTGATACAAATCCCGATACATATTCTAAACTTGCGTCAGATGTAAATATAGCTTAAACATGTGATGTTACAAACGGGCGTGAAGGATCTAGACATGACAGGAGAAGATAATACTTAAGTTGCTGCGATTCTATCATTTCAATAGCGCTTTTGTTGGTCTATAATGGCTGTCTTTTCTGACGTAATATCAAAGATATCCTTACTAACCGAGATGTTACAAAATAAATAAAGTGTTCAGAAGGGGAAAAAATGAAAATATTTACTGAATTTATTTATGGAGACAGCAGTAATCGCATATTGTTCTACCACTGTCTCCAAAGATCATTGGCTCGATATTGCCTCATGAATAGGAAGTTAAGAACCGAGTACATCATTCCTTGTGTTCTCCATGAACTGCAAATAATACGTAAAACCAAATACTGTTCCAGCCACTCTATGAAATGACGTAATGGCAACAGGACAAACAAGCTGATGTGTTATATATCCGCGAAGCATGTGTTAGTGTACATTCTACAGTCTTCATTCGCGAAGACATACACAGACGGAAAAAAAAATCCCAACACCAAGAAAAAATTATTGTAGAGTAATGAAATTTGGACAATGCATTTGTCAAGTTAACATGTTTAATTGATTAAATTTTCAAGATCACAGGTTAATTTAAGCTCAAGAAAATGCATTTCAAATGTGAAATACTGTTAAATTAATAGCCGGTGTAACCTCCAGAATTTTGAATGCAAGCCTGCAAACGTGAATGCATTGTGTCATACAGGTTTCGAATGTCACTTTATGGTATGGAGTTCCATGCTTGTTGTACTTGTGCTGTCAATACTGGGACGGTCAGTGCTGGCTGTGGATGATGCTGGAGTTGTCGTCCAATGATATCCCATACGTGTTCAATTGGAGACAGATCTGGTGATCTCGCAGGCCAAGGTAACATGTCGACACTCTGTAGAGCACGTTGCGAGACAACAGCGGTATGAGGGCGAGCGTTATCCTGTTGAAAAACTCCCCCTTGAATGCTGTTCATGAATGGCAGCACTACAGGTTGAATTACCAGACTGACGTACAAATTTGCAGTCAGTGTGTTTGGTATAACCACAAGAGTGCTCCTGCTGTCATAGGAAATTGCTCCCCAGACCATGACTCCAGCCCTGTAGCGTGCATTCCACTGACTACAAGCCATCGCCGTTTGCGACTCCAGTGGTGTCAAGCCAGAGCTCATTGGAGGACGGAGTGGAGATCTGTTGTGTTTTCTGATGAAAGCAGGTTCTGCCTTGGTGCCAGTGATGGCCGAGTGTTGGTCAGAAGGAGGCCAGGGGAACGCCTGCAACCAAACTGTCTGCGGCCTAGACACACTGGACCTACACCTGGAGTCATGGTCTGGGGAGCAATTTCCTATGACAGCAGGAGCACTCTTGTGGTTATACCAAACACACTGACTGCAAATTTGTACGTCAGTCTGGTAATTCAACCTGTAGTGCTACCATTCATGAACAGCATTCAAGGGGGAGTTTTTCAACAGGATAACGCTCGCCCTCATACCGCTGTTGTCTCGCAACGTGCTCTACAGAGTGTCGACATGTTACCTTGGCCTGCGAGATCACCAGATCTGTCTCCAATTGAACACGTATGGGATATCATTGGACGACAACTCCAGCATCATCCACAGCCAGCACTGACCGTCCCAGTATTGACAGCACAAGTACAACAAGCATGGAACTCCATACCACAAAGTGACATTCGAAACCTGTATGACACAATGCATTCACGTTTGCAGGCTTGCATTCAAAATTCTGGAGGTTACACCGGCTATTAATTTAACAGTATTTCACATTTGAAATGCATTTTCTTGAGCTTAAATTAACCTGTGATCTTGAAAATTTAATCAATTAAACATGTTAACTTGACAAATGCATTGTCCAAATTTCATTACTCTACAATAATTTTTTCTTGGTGTTGGGATTTTTTTTTCCGTCTGTGTATAATGTTACCTTGTGCACATTTAGCGGGGGAAAAATACAGAATATCTGTTACACGGCTAAAAAAATGCAAATAGAGCTGGATAGAGCAAATCGTGTCTGCGAGAGGCGCCTTAAAGTTTGGGCTGCAGAAAAAAGTATCAAAGTAAAACTTTTATTCTCGTATCTACGGCTAGATTTTTATTTACATATTATACTTTTCCATACGTCTTAATCAAAATCAAATCGTCGTATGGCATTGTTGGCCGGAACCCAATCCACGTAAGCGTTCTGGTGTACTTTGCATTATACAGCAAGTTGTGCCAGAGGTGAACATCGAGTTAAGGGCCTTTCAAAATCCTGCCTAGACTGGGATTTGAACTGGAGACCTTTCGATTTCCAGTCAGGCGCCTTAAGCCCTGAGCCTCCAGAACGCTCCACGCTATGACGACGAGATCAACAGAATTGTTAGCGGGCTGTTGAGAACTAAGTTAAGAAAATGGTAACAGCTATTTTTTCTTTTTTTAGGCTTTTGCAAGTCGACGTCGAACTAATTTCCTTTTTTCCGCCTTATCGCTTTCCGCATCATCGACGTTGAGGTCTTTAGAGGTGCGAAGGTACAGGGTGCAAGGAATGGGAAGGAATTCGGCTAAGACCTTTTGAAGGAACCATCTTAATATTCGCCTAGAGTGGTTTGGGGAAAGCATGGAAAACCCAAATCCGGATGGCTGGACGGGGAATCCGAGGGCGGAATGTTACCGCTTACCACGCTCAATTTTTGTAGTTATGATCCCGACATTTGCCTTAAGTTATTTAGGAATGCCACGGAGAACCGAAATCTGGGTTAGAATCTGCGTCCTCCAGAATACCAAGCCAGAGCGTTACCGTCCGCCAGTCTGCTTGGTGGAAGTAACTCTTATGAAGAAAAAATCCCAATATTCACCTACAGAGATTTAAGGAAATCAAGTAAAAGCGATAACCCGAAATATGAATGGCTACACAGGGAAATAAACATGGATTTTCTGGAATATTGGGATTAATTCTATTTTTAGAACTCGAGGATGACTGTGTCAGACATCTCTTTAACAGATTTTAATTGTTTTAAGCAAGATCAGTACGTCAACACCAAAAACTAACTCTTATGAAGCCCTATAACCATACACGCCGTATTTTGTGCGAAAAAGCCATTTTTTTCTGTTGCAATTTTCGCTGAAATCATTAATTTCTTTAATGCTTCAATTTCAGCTATCATGTTTGATAGCGCAACTGGAAAAGTGTTTGATCACAAGACAGAAAATGGTGAGTTCAGTCCTTGTCAGGAGTTTTATTTTTCTCTCAGTGAAGTAATACAGAAATCTACTATGCAAACAAAATACGTGAAACCGGAAAACGTGGTATGATTCTACAATAAAACTTTTATACAACTGACTGGTATTTTTGCTATACGAGGATTGGAATAAAAAACTGTTGTAAAAATAAGTTTAGTTAATTGATTCTAAATTCATATTGATTCCAAATGTCAGGACAAGTTTTGAAGTAAAAGTACAAACAGTTTCTGCATAAATGAAAAATGTAATATTGTTGCTGGAGAATTAACCCGGTATCTTCCGTTTAGTAACGCAGCATCTTTCCCCTAAGAAACACTGCTTGCAGCATTCCACGTACTAAAAGTTTGAGGGGAAAATACAATAAAAGAAAGCTATTTTTCTAAAAAAATAAGTCGTATGTATATAATTAGACGGCTTCACAGGAATTAATTTTTAGTGCTCGCCAGTGAACCTAATTAAAACAAATTTAGTTAAATATAGGTCAGATACCCTCCATCTGAGACATTATGGTCAATAACTTCCTGGTATCGGAAGTCACCTTCACCTTCCGGAGCAACAGACCAAAAGTTACGCGAAACTTATAACAACTTGGAAGAGTCAATTGGAGGAGTGCGGTTATTGTGGTCTTATTAACAGGAGGTATGAGTGGGCCACTGGGATGTACCAAAAGCTGCACTCGTTCGCAGATACGGCAGAGCTAAACCAGGATTAATGTTCCTGTTGAAAGGCAGAAGGACGAACTTGCAGAGTTCTTTTAAATCCTGGAGTAGGAAAAATGAGCGATGAGAAGATGTGAAGAGGAAGACTCGAGATTAATGGACTGTAGGCGGTACCAGAAGCACTCAACACAAGGGCCCAAGACGCTGCACACAAAGCAAGAGTCTATGGTACACAACACAAGTCAGTGTAGTGTTCAAACAATCTTCCGCGTTAAAAAATGTTTGTTGTGAATTTAATCCAATCAAATTCTTGTTCTTACGTAAACAAGACGTAAAAATTTATTCAAAAGGGATGAAAAACCAGTTGCACACGTAATCAGTAAAAAAAAGACCTTTATTGCAACAACTTGCACATTTGTTCAGAGCGCAAGAAAGGTGCCAACAATAAGTATACCCAGCATAAAGACACACTGAAAGAACACCAAGCAGCAGGGCCGGCGCTAGAAATTTCGGGCCCCGGGTAAAATGGGCGACCTTTTTTTTTTTAGCTCTACAAACTAGCCGGGCGACATTAGGCGTATTCTTGGCTTCGAGGCCTGGGGGCCCCTGCAGCTGGTAATCGGGCCCCCCATCAGCCGGCGGGCCCCGGTACATTTGACCCGCTTACTCCCCCCTAACGCCGGCCCTGCCAAGCAGTGAAATAATATCAGCCTGGAAGAACAGAGTAAATTAAGCTCCGACTGGATCAAAATGAATTTATCGTGTGCCATCTGAAAGTCATTGAACAGACTTCGAGTTTGCGTGGTCTTGTAACGAAATACAAACTATGATACATTTGTTATGCCAAATTTCGGAAACTACGTATTCCAATCAGATCTATAATCGGCTAGTTACAAAGCCATCGCATTGGTGAAAACATTACTCTGCATTTGAAGCTGTCACCGATACAAGAAGGGCCTATCCAACATAGTTTTACATGATTTTCTGAATTCCAGGACGGTTCTTACAGAAAGGCCAGAACGAAATTCCTTTCCGATCCTTTCACCCAATTCTATGCCTGTTCTAATAACCTTGAAGACGAACAATGAAACTTTAACAAACAAAAAATCAGCGGGGAAATAACGAAACGTGTACTTTGGTACAGATTATAGTAAATTTTACTCGTGTTGTTTGGTATTACCAAATACTTTATCTCACACGCATTTATCACTGATAAAGTAATTTCTTTTACAACAGTTAAGGAACTATTTGCTTTACTTTAAGCCAACGACGACTATTAACTGCTAAGAATATTTTTTATTTTTGAGAAAGAATTCTGACAAAGTCGTCCTTCAATTTCAGATAATATGACGGTTTTCAAAATTAAAACTAACTACTGTCTTGTAGAAAACTCCAAACCCTCTCTTCCCTCCCCCAATAAAAAATTTCTTCAGTATTCATCTTTTCTTAACGAACGGTAATACAACGTGAATAAAAATAGAGTGGAGGTTGTGAGTGGAACGAGAGAATACACCACATCTGTGAACTCCGTCAAGGTCTGCCGCCTTAAGACCAAATGGCTCGTTACCGGACAGTGAGCCGTTGTTACGCGGTGATCTCATAACCACGCTGCCGCTACCTTGCGTAGGAAGTGGACAAGCCTCTTAAAAGAGGAACCTGTTCCCAAAAGGGAATACGACGTTAATAGTTCTTTGTGTCCGATGTACCGTTGCTCTTCCATTCAGTTTTGTTCAGTGATCTGGTAGTTGTTTGCGCCTAACCTTCAATTCGCGTTATTTGTTTTTGTGCCTTTTAAATGTGTCAATTGATTGTGATTTGCTCTATTAGTGACAGCATCAGTAAGTTCATCTGAAGTTTAACTTCAAGGTTACTAAAACTATGAATCAATTAATGAAATACAGTAATAGGAGGTATGAATTAAGTTAAGTCCATTGGTTGATTTTTTTTTAACTGCTTAACGTCTCTTAACAGCGAGGTCTTTAGAGACGGGAAAGGATGGGGGGCAAGGAATGGGAAGGAATTCGACCATGGTCTTTTGAAGGAAGCATCCCGCATTTGCCTGGAGTGATTTGGGAAACCATGGAAAACCCAAATCTGGATGCCCGGACGGGTTTTCGAACCGCCGTCCTTTCGAAAGCGAGGCCACATTGGTTGTCGTAAAATGGTGTATTTTTAATATGAATTATTTACCACGGCAACCACTACCTATAATTTAATGACGGCAAACAAGGCAAGCGGTCAAAATTATTAATTTTATATTCATAAAGAATATTCTATTCTGTTTCTTGCAAAGGAGTGGTACATCTCAACGGAGTATGAAATTCCAGTAACATCAGGAGTATTATTATTATTATTATTATTATTATTATTATTATTATCATTATTATTTAGAACACATTTTATACAGTCTAGTACCTGTAAACTAAAATAGGCCTTAATTTAATAAACAGTTTGCCATCTGATACTTCAACACGTTTCACAAGGAATAATTTTAATTTTTGTTATGTTTAGCTTTAGCGATATCTGAGTTTTTGTCTGTTGGCATTATACATAGAATTGTTTTGCTGTTAAACATTTATTATAGGTTTGCAAACTTGCCGCATTTCACCACAGTCAATTGTTATCTATTGCTCACTTTGTAATTGATTGGTTAAAGCTTTCTAATCATATTTGCGGTTTCCTGTCTACTTTATTGTTATAATTTTTTAATATTTCACCACATCACTTTATATTTTAACTATTACATCACCTTACCGCATGATTACAAGTAGCGAATGAATTACTAAGCACACAACCGAAAGTATTTGACCATGCGCAATGTAATTTACTGCACGGTGTAATATTCTTTTTGTACTTCTTCAAAAATTGGAGCACCATACCTCAAACTGTTCTCAAATATTGACGATATAAAGCATCCAAGCCACTCTTTTTCAGATTTGGACAAGCTCAGTTTACCATCTCGCACAACATACGAAATGTTGTCTGTATTTTTTTTTTTTTTTTAATCACGCTGCATAAATACCAGAAAGCATTATGTAAATAGACACTTCTAGTACGATATTATTATATGAAACATTTTTCACTACCTGTTAGCACCCCGGTTTCGCGTTACAGAGTTCGCCGGTTCGTGCTCGGCTTTAGCCCTTGATTGAAATCGTCACTACAGTATATATTTACAACGAGGATGATTCTACGTACGTTTGATCCGGCAACATAAAGAGCAGCTCACGCCGAATAATTAAGTAGCTGGCTTATAAGAAGAGGAACAATAAGTAAGCAAACTCATCGAAAAAAAAATTGCAGAATAACTGTCATATACCTCACTGTTGAATACCACTACACAAACTTAACTATCCGATCTCGTACATATTTAAACACTTTGTTTATATAGACGAAAACTAGTTACAGTGACAACACAGACTTCTATAAATAGTGACAAAAAAAGTTTGCTAGTGACCTTATGACGAGTATCTTCAACAAACATATCTAAGTGTAATCCTGAAAACCCACAGAGCATTCGAAAGAGAATGATAAAAAAAACGAGTCACCAAGTCTGAAACGCTCATCAGATGTTCTGCATCGCGATGAGGCTGTGTACTCGTTCTGCCATAGCAACAGCCTCTAACGAGCACGACGCAGTTTTTATGCTGGCTGTTTGCAAGGAAATAGACATTTCTAGGTACAACACGGGCAAACGGTGCGAGAAAACACAGACACTAATAAGGACATCCGTTAATTGGTACGCAGAAACACCTGCTATCCCAAAAATATTTGCAGAAAACCGATTTTTGCCTAATTACAATTAATTGTAAAGATACTTATAAGCTCCCTTGTAACACAAGTTGGCAAGTCCTTGAGCCGGAATCGATTTTAACCATATTTCCAGTGAATTGAGAAAATAACAGGCAGTTAGCTTCGTCCTACTTGCGGTAAATATACATTTTACAAAATTGTGGAAGGCAGAAGGGGCTTAGCAGCACGTTATAATGTATCAAACACACTACAAACATTTTAAATACTCACAACCACCTGTAACACGTTATATAGCCATCATTAAAAAATTTTTTACTCCTAGTCGACATTGCGGTCATTAGAGGCGGGAAAAGACTGGTGCAAGGAACTGGAAGATATTCGGCCATGACCTTTTGAAGAAACCATCCTAGCATTCGACTGGAGTGATTTCGGGAAACTGTGGAAAATCAAAATCTAGATGCCCGGACGGGATTCGAACCCTCGTCCACCCAAATGCGATGAGGGAGCGTTAGGGGCGTCCATTAATTACGTGACGTGAAATAGGGGGGAGGGGTGTGGCGAAATCTCACCGAGGGGGGAGGGGGGTAAACAGCGGGAATCTCACGTCAACTATTTTAATTGCTTCAAGAACAGTAGATCCAAAAACAAAAACAAAAAAAGTCTATAAAGGACGCCCATAGCGACATTAGGGGGAGGGGGGGGGTTACAACCGCCCTACAAAGTTGGAGAGATTTAAAAAAAAAAAAACCTCTCAAAAAGGTAGGAGGTCAGCAGTTGGCGGGAGGGGGGGGGGGGGTTTCACCTCAATATCTCACGTAATTAATGGATGTCCACTTACCGCTCACCCACCACGCTCCGTATAATGTCGGCAAACACTGAGATTAAACGGCACGGCCCAAACCATTTGAAGTTTCCGTTCGTACTGCATGACTTCAGAATGCGAACCAAGCAGAATATAGTCTAAAGGAATGGAAACTGGAAGAATTTTAAAGCATCTGCAAAGGAGATGTATACAACTCTCATGCGTCCTCATCTGGAGTACTGTTGTGAAATATGAGATAAATGCCGAGATTATGTGCCAGACAGCCAGTAGATTCAATTGGAATTTATATCATCTAACACGCAAACTTCCACTTTTATTTATGACTGCGGAGAAATATTTCGGAAATCAACGTATGTTGGACGAAATTACAGGTCATGATATCACAAAAATAAGTGACACGTATTCTTTCTTAGCTGGTGTTCTTAGAGTTTGGAATGCACAGACGATAATTTAACACTCGAACAATGCAGTTTACAGACCAGCTGTCGCCCTGTCTTTCCGGCGAACTGTTAATACAGACTTCTCTATTAAAACAACATAATCAAGAACCAAATGATCCACGGCACCTGTGGCTCAATGTACCATGGACGCAGACAGGATTACTTTAAGGGAGGTACATCTGTATCTTTTCTATACATTATATATAACACTTATTAACTATGAATACTGAATTTATTGACAAGATGTTGAACGAATTTAAACAACAATCTAGGCGCCTTAAGTTATTATTCAAGCTGTGAATTTAATAATAAAAATTGTGGTTCTTAATCCTTTTCTGTGTATTTTCTTTTATATCAGGGGCGTACAAGTACATCCCCTTGCAACCCACTCCCGTCGCCCATGCAATGAACACAAATTCGTTTCACATTAAGTGTGTTCACAACAAATTAACTTCATTCTTCCGAATGATACAATTCTGCTTGTACTCGAAATCATAATAAACATTTTGACCGAGAGAAGTACCATACCTTTAAATGAATTCTATCTTGTGCGCACGTTTTTTTTTAATACCTTAGCACGTCAAACTGACTTTAATCACGGAACCACGTGCTGTAAATTAATCTGAACCCCATTGCTAGCGTTCAACAAAAAATTATCTTAAATTTACCAGTGTTACGACGCCATAGCAAAACGAAACATTATTTTACACTCTGGACTATGGTCCGAACATTAATCCAAATTCCATCAAAAGTCGAGTAGCAGCTTTTACGTTAATTTCATTCAACGAAAAATTATGTTAATTATTCTGCTTTTCCATGTCACATTAAAATGAAACATACCCTGCTTTAGTCGCGTTCACAGACTTCTCAGCTTTCAGAAATCAGTCAAGAATTCGGCCATTTTACCCAGTGAACGTGAACTGCACAATACAGGAAACCTCATTAACATCTACCTGCTGTTTTTGTTCGTATTGCGTTCAACGAAAAACTGATTCTTATTTGTCAAATTTCTTCGCTTTTAGAATATCAGAAAGAAAAATTACCTAGATTACACGCGGGATCGCAGGTTGTTAATTAATCGAAACCCGATCAAAATCAAAGTAGTAGTTTTGGCTTGAATACCAACTAGAAGACAAACTGAATATTCAAAAAAAAAAAAAAAAAAAAAAGTTTACTCTTCTTTAACCTATGGATAGTAATCCCAAATATTTTATTTTATTTTTTTCATATATTAAATGTACAGTCTTTATCCCGGTTGCAGTCTTATATGTATAGATTTTTTTAATTTAATTTAATTTCAATCTAACACAAGCTCCGGTGAAAATTTCCCTACACCCCCATCTTCCCCCTATCCTGCACACACCTACATTTGCCCTTATTTTATCTTTAAATTCTTTCAACGTTTTAGGCAAAATATTCATCATTTCTCTTGGTAACTCATTCCAATCCCTGACACCCTTACCTAAAAAAGAGAATCTTCCTACACCTTGTGCCTGAAATCGAGTGCCAGCTTGTGGTCATGGTCATCTTTTCCCTTCCATGCACTGCTTTTCATACCTATTGCAATATCTTTCCATGCCTCATCACCAGTATACGCCCTGTACACTCCCATGACCCTCCTCATCCTCCTCCTGTCTTAAATGAATCCCATTGCAGTTCATTTATCCGCAGGGTACATTATAGATGTTCACTGTCGCATATTCCAGCCATGAATATGGTTATCTATAGTTTCAAAAAGACATTTAAATCGTTACTTCGGTGATGTCCATCGTTTTTTACAATAACGTTTTAAGCTATGCAAATTGATTCCAAAGAATTTTATTTTGAGAACAATATTAAAATACATAGTAGCATATCACAAGTAATAAACGAAACATATATACGTCATTCATTTTTATCTATTAAATACATTATCATACATCATGAACGCGCTGATATATAAATAATTTTAGCAGAAAAACTTGAAATATTGGAAAATTTAACTGTTGAAAACATTCAGAATAATTAGATCAGAACGGAAACAAAGAGTTTTAAGAGGCTTAATATTTGATTACTGAAAAGACGAAAATACTTCGTCATTATACAATTAATAGGTTTAGTTGCATCAAACTTTGCCACGACCATAATAAACGTCGTACAGAGGCTGGCGTTATAGCAACGGCAAGTTTGTATGTCTTGTTTTAATATGTGAATCAGGTCTGTATGTGACCCGGGGACACCACCATGCGGGTTCAGCTGGTCTGTGTTATTTGACCCTGTGGGCTGACGGAGGTCGGTATTGACCCCGGAGGCGGGTGGGCCATGCGGGCAGCCGCGGCCAGGCGGAGGGGTGTTCGCGTGGACCAACCCGGCAAGAACTACTGTGTGTCTACTGCCCATCACACACCACATTAGCACTGCAGCCTCAAACCATAGACTGCTTGAATTAGCACCACACAAACCACCAGAGCAAGTCCGAGTCATACTGTTCTCTAGAATGTTACACCTTGTCGTAACACACGTGACTAGACAGAAACACGATACCGGTCTACGTACTGTATACATTCGACTAACTGGGCTACGTGGGGGAAGGAGGAGGGGGGGGGGATTCGAGTCAGGCCACAGATTTTAATTCATATTATTTGTCGCAGTTAAAATCAGATTCAGAACACACAACAGCATGTAAATATTTATTTCAGTCATTTAATTATCTCCATAGGTAATTTGTGATAGTCTGATAAGAGAAGAACAGTACAAAATATCTTCTGGACTCAATAGGGAAAAAAGCTACGTGCTAGGCGGGGAGAGGGGGGGGAGGATCAGGGTTAGAGACAAAGTCCAAGTCGTGATATGTGGGGAGATGGGAGTTTCACAGGAGTATAAAATGGATCTACGTGGTTATGGACGCTCCCTAACGTATTATCTTACACATTATCATCATCATACATATAAGCAATATTCATACTGTTCTTACAATTATCGATTAACGTTCTTTTCCGTTAAATATAATGTTAAATTACATCCTTCACGTTCAGTAAATTCATCTGCAGGCAACAGCCAAGCCTAGACTGCTTCCTTAAATACCACACTTACAACATCAGCAATGTCACGCACTACACAGAACATCAGCTTTCGAAAATTATATTAGATAGAATGGCAGAATCTAGACTGCGTTAGCTAGCGTCACCCCATTACCGTCCGTTGGTTGTTGCCACAATTACAGAGACCGGAGCTGTGTGCAAGCCGGTACAATCAACATTAACAGCATCACACCTGCTACGAACACACCAAGCGCACGTGGTCTAACCCTATGTCTCCAGACAGTAACAGGTGGCCAGTAGATTTGAAATGATTTCATCCGAAGAACAAAATTAAACGAAAGTATCTTATTCCAGTCATCACTTTTCTGGATTGTGTGCACTTCTACCAAGTGACAACATTTCCATATCCTCATAGCCCTTACAATCCACATTTATCTCCTTCACATACTATAATACTTCTCTTCCTTACATTCATATACAATTGCTATTCAATTAATAGCCCGTGGATTTTAAAATTTGACCCAAACCTCACTCTATTTTTTTTTATTTATTTATTTATAATTTTGATTCTTTCACATACCTTTCTTCGCCCATACCTTCCATAAGGAACTTGTTTTCTGGTGCAATTAACATTCAGAAGTCTTCTATAGCACCCCATTTTTCTCTTCGGTCCCCACTGTTGTGCCAGCGTAATTTTCTTGGACTCCACAGACATTCTTTTACAAACCAATATACAAAACTGAAAATTTTATTTTTCAATAAGAATCTGCTTTTTCAATTTTCTAGTGGTATTCCACTTGTTTGTCACTTTAATTTCTACAAAGCAAAATATTACTTCCAAGCCGCGCTCTAATTTGGGTACGCATTTTCCTACTGTCGACATGTCTACTGCACGTCATGATTTTTCTGCTCTTATTTAGACTGAAATTTATAAATAATTTTGTCATAGCATTTACCGGTACTTGTTTTGTGTTTTCAAAGTTTTTCCTAAACTTGCCCGCGATCTTACTGTGGGTAACATGGGACTGAAAGTTCCACATAAAAAAAAAACAAAAAAAACGGATTTCTGTATTCGCAAAACACGTTTATCCGTGCCGTATCTTTTTTTGGTAAAAGTATAACACTTTGTTTTTCATTAGGTGCATTAAATAGGTTTAGGGTTTAACGTTTATGTGTATTCATAGTGTTTCATATAAATTAATTTAATGATGTGATAGCTACACACTATTGAATAACTCTGAAACATCGAAGTATTAAGAACAGAAACCATTTTAAATAATAATACTTCAGGAAAATATCCTCACACAAAAAAAACTAATTAGCAATTCTTACTCTGCATACTATGCTGAAACATTGTGTTCAAATTTACCACCAAGTATTAGTTATAAGTTCGCTGGATGGCTATATCAATGCCTCTATCGTAATAGGTAGTATCTGGAACACTCACGTTTACTGTCAGTGATAAGCCGGAGTACACGTAACGTGAGTTACTCATTGCCGTCCTTGAATGCTAAAAGCCATTGTCCTGATGGCGCGACAACAAGTGGCGTCGTTAACAGCGGCTTTGTTGTTCCGGCCACAGGTGAATTCCACTACATGTGTTGTCAGCAGTGACACAGTACCAAGAAGAACAACGTCCGGAAATTAAAAAGTAACAAACTGAATTAAAAGTCCTCGTTAGTAAAATTCATAACGTGCGTTACATTCACAGTCTTTCCTGCTCGTTCACTGAAAATTTCCCGAGAAAATAATTTTACCACGCGCGCGAACGATTTCTAAAATCGTGGCGGTAGATAGACCAGGATTCCTTGTAACAAAGAGAAATTTATATTAACAGTGGTAGGACATCTAAAACTGTTGATCCAATAGGACTTATTATCAACGCGTCAGATCCTGAATTACATTTCCGGTGGCTAATGAAGATTTTGAAAGATCTGGAACGGAGAAAGATTGTAGCATAGTGAGCCTCTGATTGTTTCGTCCTAGAGTAAAAACATCATTGTACTGAGGTTTGAGACTTACGACTGAGCATCTCTAGAGAAAAAAAAGATGAGGAAACAATTGAATGATTGTCGAGACTAAAAATCACGTTATGATGTCTTAAAAAAGTGGGACAAATAATGATTGGCTCTTAATTATTAAGAAAGCTTATGTAACAAATATGAAAAATGAAAAGGGAAAAAAGGGGAAGAAAGGAGAACTGCACCACTTTGGTAACCTTCGAGAAACTGGTACTAACCTGTTGAAATTTACATCAGTCGCTTCGTCAATATGTCCTCTTCACGTTTTGCGTTCATACATTGCGGAAAAGTCGCTAGAAATTTAATTAAAAATGCCTAAATATAACATGACTCACAGCCGTTACATGCCGCCAACGTTGAAAAAAATCAGTGACAATCTCTTAAAATGTTGAATTAATCCTTTATTGTAATGTTTTCATGCCTTTTCAACTCTACTCCGTTGTAAAAAGTCGCACTAAATTGACAAACAGGCAATATTTTCCTGAGTTGTAACACGGTGATGCCCGCCATCTTACATAGCAACGAGCAACCAGAGATAACCGATTGCTTCCATTTAAACAAATACGCCATTCCGTGGCCAAAATTTCGTAATTTTTTTCACTTTGTCCAGGCCGTATTTCTATGACAAAACGAAACTTTTTAGGTTGAAATGATGCCGGTACCGATAATTTTTATGTTATTTTAGCAGTGCTGATAGCATTTAGCAGTTGCTCAGCCTTTCATATTTCGGCATTTTTATATTAAATTTCTAGCGACTTTTCCGCAATGCATGATCGCAAAACGAGAAGAGGACATGTTGACGAAGCGACTGATGTAAATTTCAACAGGTTAGTATCAGTTTCTGAAAGGTTACCAAAGTGGTGCAGTTCCCGAAAAAAGTTTGCATTAGAAGTGGAGATTTAGAAATACCGTGGACTTCAACATTTGGTGGTACGCGCAGTCTGCTTTCGTTTCAGTAGTATTTTTGTAATATTAAACCAGCAGCAGAGAAATAGAAAATGATCTTGTGTAAGATAAACTGAATCTATGTCATTGTTAACCTGTTTTGTGGATCCTCGTGGAAAGAGAAACCTGTAATCTGAGAACTTGGATCGAAATATGTTCAAAACAAACGTGGTATCGGAGTTAGTATCCTTTAAACAAAACAAAACCTCACTATACAATGTGGTGTTTAAACTAGATGAACATTTTTTCAAAATAAAAGCTTATAATTCTTTAATAACAACTCGACTTTGCGGGAATGCCGCGTTATTTATTTGACAGCCTAAGCTTTCTACATCCTTCGTCTGAGATACTATTTATATTGTCATAGCAATCGACGCCAAGCATCGCAAAGTAATAGTCCGCGGTCTTCATTGGTTGACATGTCAACATAAATAGTAACTCTGACGAAGGCTGTATTATGGCAGTCGAAAGCTTAGACTGTCAAATGACTAAGGCATTCCCAAAAAATCCAGTTGTTAACAAAAACGGCCGAGGAAACCTCAGAATTCATTTTAAAACATTTGTTGCGCTGAAACAAACTAAATCACTCGTAAACAGTTGGCGGCAGTATAAGGTTTTCAGAAAAAGAAATGTCAACTTTAGACACATTTGGTTTGTTTCATGTTCCATACTACTCCCATGTTTTCATTTACGAGTACTCACACGATCATAGAACCCATGATGGTATCAACTGATTATTAATAGTCAAACGTACAGAACCATGCGACCAACGATGTGACAAGATCCTATCAACAATGATTGAAAGTAAGAAATCTCTAGCAAAATTCCGAGCTACCAAGAATAGTGGTTATGATTTATCAGGAAAAAATCGATGTCTGACCCACGGATTGTTCACAATGGCGTATCTTTCGCAGTTAAGAGATCTGCGTTGAAAGATAAGACAAATGGTAGGATTTTCTGCAACTATAGCCATACCGTGCATTTCACAGTATTGAGGGTGGTAAGGGGTGCTATGCGCCAAAATTAATCACTCCTCTGTGCATTTGATTTCCTTACGGCTCTGGTATAGAGGCACATTTGAGGCAGGTTATTTAGTTGATTTTATCTCGCGACTCAATAAGCCCAAATATGTTGATGGACGAAATATTTCTCCGCAACAGTAATTGTAAGCAGGTGTTTGTCAGTAAATTCATTCTGAAACTACGTCATCGTTCAGCCATACAATCCCAGTCCTACGTCTGAGCCAGGTCGTTGACACCTTGGTAAGCGCTATAACAAGCGGATACAAGACGAACGGTTCTTCTCTGTATGACTTGTTTCTCGACAATAGTAATCCTTTGCAATGCGGGACTCAAATAGCGCAACGGTACCTAAGATTCTCGTTTGAATATGCGTCATAATTTTCCAATATTCGACCAATGAGCAGCCACTTACGTACTGATACGACTTCGTGTTGCTTTTACCTGTAATGCCCAAAACTTGACGGAATAAACCTCATTAATAGTTTTACAGTTTACGTTGTACTCTTGTAAAGGGGCATTCTTTTTGTTCGTTTTCCCTGATGCTACTAATGACAAATCGATGACGGTTATGAGGTGGAAAACTACCCATAGCTAAGAGATGAGTCAACGCAGAACAACTGTAACAGTCATCCCAGTCAATACAGAGTAATTTCCCTAAGGTAGCCAACACAGAACTTTTCAAATTCTCAAAACCGTCAGATAAGATTTCAATGTCTCACCCATTTTGCACTTGGCCTTAATTCTAGAAACACATTGACACATCTCCGTACAGCATAGTTGGTTTTGTTCATACCATAAAATTAAAAACGTAGTAGACAGACGACGCATGTTTTGTTTGAATTTATTGATAAACATGCGTACATCCACTTCCATTTACGAGTGTGATAAAGTACTTCGTCCACTAACTATTTGCGTCGCAGCGAGAGGAGAGATACGATAGAAAAATAAAGTTACGCGTTGATTTTTATATGAATTCTTTCTTCCCTCGTGCCATTAGATATTGGAATGCATAGAATAGAGATGGCCCCGAAACGGAGTCCCAGAATGAGTGTGTCCAAAAAGAATCCTCGAAAGAGCTTAAAAGAGAGATCCTTTTTAAAAAGGAGCCCCAAAGAGAAGACAAGCCCAAACGAGCCCCCAAAATATACTCAAAAAAGATACAAAAAGGCGCAGTTTAGGTCCACGCAGTAGATTATTAGTGAAAACGTCGTTATAAAATCATAACTAGTGTTTTGTGTTAATATGTAATTTAATTACAACCTCTTTAATATAGTGGTTACATAGAGTAATATAACAGTTCCAGAATAGATAAATTACAGGTTTATCGCATCCATCAGAGGTCTGTGGTAACTGAAGTGACACACGTACACTTCATTTTATTTTACCTTCGACGCTGTAGTAACTTTCGCATTTGTTCGGCCCTGGACTTTTAGGTTTCTTGGGTACCTTTAGTCGCGAGCTTTCTTCTATTTTTCATTTTCTTTGATTCCGAGCGTGTTTAAGACTCATATGAGACGGCATCTATTAATTTTTTTACAATTTTGAATTTAATATCGATCTATAACTTTATATTCCGACGAATATTTCTATTATCTCACTTTCGCTCCTAGAAGTGCTTCGTGAACTCTTTAAAACAACATTTGAATCAACGTCCTAGCTGAACGCGTTTTCACGTTACACTAATTTATAGCTCCACACAACGCTAAATGGAACAATCGCCAACATATGCTCACACTAGTCCGGTGACGTCACAGGCAAAACAAACGTTGCACGGCGAAGACTTAAGACATGCTCTACTAGTTATGGGCTCAACCGTTATTAACGTGTTATTAGCCTCGTAGTTATTAGCAATTCAAATCTGATTATATTTTGTAACGCATGAAAGCTCGACCGGCTATCACCTTATTTAAGAACCGAATAGACGTTTCAACACTACCGAAAACGAACTATGTGAATGTGGAGAGCTGTAGGACCTACAACATCTTCTGGTATGTAGGAATCTACGTACCTGAAACCTGCACTATCGACGACGTTTTTACGGCAAATGAGAAGGCCATCAGGATTGCGGAATTCTGTTCACATTCCATTTAGTTGTGTTCTTTAGTCCATAAGCTTAATATCAATTAATTTTATTTGTTTTGTTTAAACTTGTTATGTATGTCCTAGACAAGAGAAATAAATAAATAAAACGTCAAAAACCAAAAAAAAAACATCCAACTTCAAAATCGACCGCGTTCTCTTTACAATGAGCAAGTTCTTATTCTGATAGCGGTAATATATACCACTATACTAAATTCAGCGGTGTAATGCAGGATTTGTTGTAGCTAAACGTGTTGGTTGTAGAGCGGCAATAACAGTGTTGCCGTTGGGTTCTAACCACTAAGCCGGCTACAGCGGTGTCTGCCTTCCATTCAGACGTCTAAGCGGCATGCAGGCAGCCGGATAATGCACGCTAGTTAATTAAAGCCACTGCGGTGGCGATATTGCAGGAGTCTAGCCCCAAAACTGCTCCTGTCGCTGATACACGTAGACAAGTCGCTTCTCGCACACAAGTTCAGTACGGTTACACTGGCTCTCTTATACCCCTCTTCACAATTTGTTTACTGCTGTTTCGCGAATAGTCGGTAGCAGGATCATCGGTAAAAAGCTTCTGAAGATTATCTGCCATGACCAAAATTAAAGAACCAATCGACAAATTGTCAGCATGATTTTCCAATATGATGTAAAATCGAAACCTTCCTAGCCGTACCCCAGTCCCCGTATCCAATTACCAGTGGGAAACTGAAATGGAGGCTGTTACAACAGCATTTTAGGATCTTTGGCATACAGAGAATATCTGTAAAAAGTAACAGTGAATGACTAACAAATATAAATAAAAATGCGGATTGGAAGAGCGTAATAAACTGCCGTAAACCTGAGCGTGGGTTGGAATCCCATTCTGAAGAAGATTTTAAGTTGACTTACCGTAATAATGAATTTGGGTTTATTCTCCAGTTTACAGCTTAAATCCACTGTGCTGAGTAGCCCTAAGACACAATTGTATAGGCCGCGGCTAGGGACGCCATTATTGTTACATACTCAAGAGATGGGACAGCAAAGAAGATCTCGTGCGTAAGCAGACTTCTGCCCACAACATACCCTCCCACCTATTACAAGCGCAGAAGGATTCACGCGCTTGTCTGTTTGAATGTGCGGCCAATGTGTGATAGTCTCACGACCAACTCCATTAACGCATGTGTCTCGGATGTTCCATGCCAAGGTCCAGATGAGTCACAGCGGGGAACTTCAGCCTTCGCTGGGACCTCGCGGTCAGGACCACGAGACGTCACTGGCCGGGCGACTCTCGCCATGGGACGACCCCGCAGGGCGCTCTACCAGCCGCGCACCACTACCTCGTCAGCAACGGAACGACCCCCCTGCAGTGTGTGTGGCAGGGCGCTGATAGTTTTGCACCGCCAATCCGGGCTGTTGTGTTAAAGTGTTGGAAGCTTTAATATTCTGCGCCACCGCCACGTCGCCATACCCGGTCGATCCAGGACGCCGGACTCAACTGCCACTTCAAACTGAAATAACGTAAACTTTGTGAGAACGCGACAACTATGATTCGTGTGTCCCGCCCAGAAAAAAGCCCTGAGCCTATGACATAGGCAAATTGCAGATGGCCTCAGCTTTATTCTGTTCCTTGCGGCGCCGCATTGCGAGAGATCTTGTGCTCTCGCCGACAACTCGTGTCAGCTAGTCGTGGCAGTAACGTTAAAGCAATCTTTTGCACCGGGTTATATTAATGTGTTGTATTATTTGTTTGTATCAGAATTGTACTAGTTATGGCGCCCATGATGGTTTTGTAATTATTAGAATCTTTTGTGCAGATTTAATGTTGAAAAAGTATAGTCTTCCTTTAATTACTGGACTTAGGCCAAGAACCTCTCTGAATCCCAAATACAAATGTTAACTTTGTACATTTCTGGTTCATCCATCTTGGTGTTAGATTAATACGAGTTATTGTATTAAAACGTTCGTTTTACTGGTTGAAACATTACACTACATGTTACACAAATAGAATATACGCAACATTAAAAAATACAGGGATTGCAAACAAATGATGAGTTGTCTGATCGAATTTTCAAGGCAAGCGCCTTAAACATAAATCTATAAGTTATAGGTTCGAATAGCAGCGAGGTCGCGAGTTGTTATGAGTTTTGTTTTGTTCATGTGACACACGCAAGGAAACGCACCGTGGCTGAAATTACAGATAAATCAGTGGGTCTTGTAAAAAGAGAATTGCTCCTACTTCTGGCATATTAATTTAGTGCGCCTCCTTCTGGAGGATCCAACGAACTTTCTGGGCAATAGTCTAAGTTAAGGTCGGCAAACAAATTTTACCTATTATCTAAACTTAAGTTAGATTGCCTTTAATGACAAAATACAGACGTGGACAAAGCCCAATGGAACATTTTTTTAAATTTTCTTATGGCTTTAAGCCTCGTCGAAGTCGAGGTCACTAAAGGCGGGACAGGACTGCAAGCTTGAAAGGGGAACGAATTATGCCATGGCATTTTTAAGGAACCATCCCGGCAATTGCCTGGAGTGATTTGGGGAAACGATGAAAAACCCAAATCTGGATGCCTGGACGGGGATTGGAACCCGCGTCCTCCCAGATGCGAGAACAGAGCGCTACCGCTCGCTCATCCACCACGCTCGTTCCCAAGGAAACAAGATGCAAGTGTTAATCTTCTTGAATTCAGACGACTTAAAACGATAGGATTGGTGGGACCTCATAACATGGCTGAGGGTTGACCTCATACAGTTTTTTTTTCAGATATCGACTTTTTTTTAGAGCGAATTTGTACCACCTTCTCCTCCGCCATATTAAGTCTCGTTCACGAGAGAAATTGCTACATTTAAAAGAAATGGGAAGAGAATACCGAGCTTGGAGTGTTAGCGGTAACGCTCTTGGTCCGCATTCGCGAGGACGCTGGTTTTAAATCCCGTCCGGGCATCCAGAATTGGGTTTCCCAAATCACTCCATGCGAATGTCGGAGTGGTTCCTTCAAGAGGGCCTTGGGCGAATTCCTTCTCCTTCCTTGTCCCCTTCCTTTCCCGCCTCTAATGACCTACCTCGACATCGACGAGGCAAATGTCACCATCTTTCAGTAAACTGCGAACTACGCAACTAGTCCTCACTGATTACTCTTAGTCCGCAGCAATTACGCTTACCATTGCTTCTTCTACACTAAAACATTCAATATGTAGCCCAGATGCGACGCATTTAAACCTTTAACTACTAATTCTTCTGACTCCTGCCGTCGGCATCTAAACGACGAACAGAGTGCGTAATAATTTTCTTCTTTTTCAAGATACTACTTCTATAAACCATTAATGTATGCTATAATCACTTCTCGAGTTGTGGAAATACTCTTTCTAGATTTACAACGATGAATTGATACTTATTCTTCTTGTTGCCAGGAATACGATGTTAATGTTATGGTGACATCTTGGACACTATCTCGATGCTGTCCAGCGCTATCGACAATTGTTAATCATACTCGTATGATCGTAGCTACGTCAATCAGATTACTTGCTACTCAATGACGCGCCAACTTTATCGATCGAACCTTCTCATTATTTCTGAATGTTAATCAATTTAAATGTTGAATTCACGAGACCAAATGTTTTTGCTGTAGCTGAAACTGATCATTCAAACATCAACAAGAAAATTTATAAATGTTTTAAAAAATTCTTGCAAGCATACCTCACATATGGTTTCGTCACAAGATCCTGTTCCATTCTTTGTTACCATAGGGCCAATTTCTCTGGCGATGTACTGTAAATAACATACAACTCCAATATATTCAGCTGTGTAGTTCTCCTTAATCCAATACAGTGCCTCAGCCGAAATACTGGATATATTTCTAATGTTTACTTCCAACCAAAATACAGTGGTATTAAAAAAAGTAATTTTTAAAGAGTTGCCTTAATAAAACTTCTACTAAAATAATATTTCGTGAATACGGAGTAAAGGTACAAAAAACGCTGTGATTTACAGTTTAGCCTATTAACAAAAACAGACTTCCTTGAAATCTGCCAATCTACGTTTCTGAGCTTCCAAAATTATTGGTTTCTTCTCTATGTATCTGAGAATATACATTGAAGAACCAAAGAAACTGGTATAGGCATATGTATGCAAACACACAGATATGTGAACAATCAGAGTACGGCGCTGCGGTCAGCAATGCCTATATAAGACAACAAGTGTCTGGCGCAAGCGTTAGATCGGTTACTGCAGCTACAATTGAAGGTTATCACGATTTAAGTGAGTTTGAACGTGGTGTTATAGTCGGGTCAAGAGAGATGGGACACAGTATCTCCGACATAGCGTTGACGTGGGGATTTTCCCGTACGACTATTTCAAGAGTGCACCGTAAATATCGAGAATCCAGTAAAACGTCAAATCTCCAACATTGCTGACGCCGGAAAAAGATCCTGCAAGAACGGTATCAACGACGACTGAAGAGAATCGTTCAACGTGACAGAAGAAAAACCCTTCCGCAAATTGCTGCGGATTTGAATGCTGGGCCATCAACAAGTACCAACGTGCGAACCATTCAACGAAACATCATCGATATAGGCTTTTGGAGCCGAAGGCCCACTCGTGTATCCTTGCTGCGTGCACGACACATAGCTTTGCCCCTCGCCCAAGATTGGAAATATATTGCCTGGTCTGACGAGTCTAGTTTCCAATGGTATCGAGAAGATGGACGTGTACGTGTATGGAAACAACCTCATGAATTTATAGACCCTGCATGTCAGCAGGGGACTGTTCAAGCTGGTGGAGGCTCTGTAATGATGTGGGGCGTGTGCAGTTAGAGCGACATGGGACCTCTGATACGTCTAGATACGACTCTGACAGGTGACACGTACGTACGTACGTATCCTGGCTGATCGCCTGCATCCATTCATTTCCATTGTTTATTCCGACGGACTTGGGAAATTCCAGCAGGACCCCACACATCTAGAATTGCTACAGAGTGGATCCAGGAAACCTCTTCTGAGTTTAAACACATCCACTGGCCACCAAACTCCCCAGACATGAACATTATTGAGCATATCAGGAATGCCTTGCAACATGCCGTTCAAAAGACATCTCCACCCCCTCGTACTATTAAGGATTTATGGACAACCCTGCAGGATGCATTGCGTAAATTCCTTCAGCACTACTTCAGACATTAGGCGATTCCATGTCACGTCGTGCTGCGGCACTTCTGCGGCTCACGGGGTCCCTAAACGATATTAGGCATGTGTACTAGTTTCTTTGGCTCTTCAGTGTAAAATCAAATTAAGTGTTTGCAGTATCAATCCTTCCAACACTGTATAAATTTCACCTCTTTCATACATAAGAGAAAACATCATTTGATTATATATTCCAATTCGCAGGTTGTTGGTAACGAGGAGAGCTAAATTACTTAGTTCAAATTCCTTTCCGGCCATTGTGATTTTGGCTTTCCATGGTTTCCCCAAAATCACTCCAGTCGAACACCAAGATGGGTTCTTTCTAAAGGCAGTAACCGATTTTCCTGCCGTTCTTTGACCTCACTCCTTGTCTAAGCAGCCTTTGCTTTTTAATTTCGATGGGTGACCCGGGCGAAAATTTCGCGAATGATATTCGATTAATAGCGAGGTTGGTGGTTTGTAGTCTATTGAAAGAAAAACCGTCTTTTTTTGTAGCAATTGTTTATGTGTCAACTGAAACTGGATACGTAACAAAAAAAACTTATGTCTTTCAAAACAATTTTAAAACACTTTTGGACACGTTGAACGTGCATATGACAAACTCGCAATTGATAACACAAAACAAAATGTAATGTACATCACAATTTATATGTAAATAACTTTACAAAATATTTACATTAAAAAATTACAAAATTTTTATGTTACAAAATCTCTCTGTTCAAAATATTTGATGTGAAAATATTATCATTAGTAACGTTATGATGAAGTGTTTCCCGAATAGAAAAAAAAGTATGCAAAAAGTTCCTTAATCTAGAAAACACACAGAGTTTATCAATATCTCTGATATGTGGTGTTGCTACCTAGCGCTATGCGATCACTTCGAATGACGTCAGTGGAGCCTAGCAGCCTCACTCTTACCTATCGCATACCCGTGACCTTATTTGTTCACATTTTTTTCATTTATTGGTAGAATTTCGAAAAATGCCTTTCTTAATTAATGATGTTACCAAAGCGAAAAACTTAACCATTAAAATGATACCTCTTTATTGATTTTGGTTGCGTATGAAGGGAAAAAGATGGTTCGTCACACACACACACACACACACACAAAACTTTTTAGATGTAATACGAGGATGTTCCTACCCCTAGCAGGTACGCCCCTGAAATTCCCAAGTGCTGTCGCTGTGTTTAGTGCAATTTATTCGCTAGTAGTTGGTAATAATCAGTTCCTTTGAGATCACTCCTGCAGTTTCCCTTAACCAGTACATTTAAATGCTTGGCGCCCACTCTAGATTTTAAACACTGTGGACATTACCGTGAGTAGACTTCCTGGAGCGTGGGTCCCACCCTACAGTCCTTACGTGGATACGGCTCTTCGGGTTGACGCCCTGTGCAGGTGTGCAGCACAGTAGCCAGCCACTGTGCTAACAGGCGCCATTGGTCAACATTGACAGGGCTTAACACCGCTCACCGTTACTTCCTGGCGGCAGGCGCGGCTCTTTCTGCCGACACTTGTTTGTTCAGAGCAAGACTTGATTACGCGTTGCTTTAAGGTTTCAGATTGACATTTACTATAAGAATATTTCTGTCAGAGAAAGATTAAATGATGGTCTGATAGCACACTATCATCGAGCGTGGTGGGTTAGTGGTAACGGACTGGCCCCGTATTTGGGAGGGAGCGGGTTCGAATCCCCATCCACCAAACCAGATTTTTTATTTCCATGGTTTCCCCAAACATTCAAGGTGAAGGATGGGATATCCCTTCTAAAGAGCAAGCTGAATTCTTTCCCGTTCATTGAATCCAGTCCTTTCCCATCTACATGATTTTATGAATTCTTTCTTTCGTCGGGCTATTCGGGATTGGAATGCACAGAATAAGGATTGGAGCTTAGCACCCTCTGCCACCCACAATATTTGTGAATTGCAGAGCATGGATGTAGATGTAGATGTAGATTTCTAATGACCTCGACCGAGGTTCGATTCCGAAACCAGGTCCCCACGTTTCCACTCACGTAACTTTGGTGTCTTACGGTTTTAATCAGTACTAGAAAGAAACACATAACGTTAGGTTCTTCGTATGCTCATGGAGGTCGGCTGAAGACGTTTACAGTTTAGCACCACACAGTTAAAAAGAAACGTTTCATGGCTCTCAACACACCACTGGGTGTGAACTTAGGATGAGCGTTAGTTCGTTGAGAATTATGTGGTGATCTTCATTCTTGATTACGTAGAGTCCTGATGAATGGCTCAGCAAGATGGCTGAAATTTTAGGTTTTGATAAACCCACGCGACTCAACCCGGAGAACCAATATAATACATCTCGATTTTGTTCTAGGCTTGTAAGGTAGATAAGGATGTAATATGTCTCCTTTTTTAAAAAAAAAAAAATCGCTATACTAATAATGGTTTCACTTTGTAAGGAAAACAGAATAATCAGATTCTCAAAAAATTAGTTACCGATACAGACTAAATAAAATTATTTAACAAAAGTAAGAGTACAGTTTTGACATCAATAAGCTATTTATCAGGGACAATGTTCTTGAAATTTCACGTCTAAGAAGTACAATGTGGCGTATGTAGTAGATCCATTACAGCAGTTGTGAACCATGGAACGAAAAACTTAATCAAGCAATCATTTTTCATTCTCCTTCTGTTTAAAGGTTTTTCTGTCGTTCATCAATCTCTTCTCAGATTTGGCGTGATCTTTCCTAATTCTTAGCTAATCTCTTCATGAACACATACGGTACAAACTAAATGCTCAGTTACCCTTTCTACATGTTCTACTGTTCTCTCCAATAACGTAAGAAATGTTAAATGCCTCGAAAATCATCACACCAAAAAGTTTTATTCCTTCGAGATTCGTGGACAAATTTACTTCCCTACCACCGAGAGTGGTGGGTGAGCGGTTAAAGCTCTGGCCTCGCATTCGGAAGAACGCCGGTTCGAATCCTCGTCCAGGTATTCAAATTTGTGTTTTCATGGTTTCCCCAAATCTCTCCTGGCGAATGCCAAGATGCTTCCTTCAGAATGCCATGGCCGAATTCCTTTCAGTTCCTTGTCCCCATCCCGAGGCGTAAATGCATAAGTAAAAAAAAAAAATACTACATGACCACCGATTTCCAGAACCGGTTCTTTTCAGACTTTATCTGCTCACTTAATCTTGAACATCCTTATGAAACTCCACATTTCAAATACAGCATTTTTTTTTTTCCTCGAGTACTCCATAATCCCAAGCTTGTGACAATCTCACATACCACCAATCATTTCTATTATTATTAATGTTTTATTAATTTTCGATTGATAAGTGTTATGTATAATTGTATTGAGATCTGTAAATTAATCACAAGCCGTAGTTTGTATAGGCGCTGGGAAGTCTAGTATCGTTAGCTAATGTTAACAATCTTTGGCTGGCAACAGCTGTGTGAGCGGACAGTGTACAAGTTGGCGCCAGATTGTTATGATGTACGGGCGCGCATGGAGGCAATAAAACAAAAGTAATTAATAATCGGAGATAGTTAAAAAGTGCACTTCAATATTTTAATGTTAAGTAGAAGTGACAGTAATAAAACGAGTGATTATTTCTTGGAACAGTGTATTTTATTACGATAGCAGTTACAACTACAGTAGAACTCCAATTATCCGAATCAATTGGGACCGGACCCCATTCGGATAGTCAGAAATTCGGATAGTTGGATTTTTCCGAAAAAGGGCCTATTTTAATTAATTATTGGATGTACGAGCTGCAAATGGGAGAAAAAAGCTTTTAATTAATTAAATGAATAGGCAACACTTTTACATGTGAAGCGTACTTACAAGTGCTGTACATTAGTACAGTATGTACGTACTCTACGGTAAATAAGTCATTGCTTGCTGAACATCTCGGTCAAAGTGAGCTGTTTGACTGTACTCATCCATTTTCGGGCAGCCTAGTTGCGAAAACTCATGACAGTGAGAATGCAGGTGGTCAACTTGGATTGACGCTCCATTCACATCAACGCTGATGGTCCCGTGCCTGCTTCAACTTCGATATTAAGGTCAACTTCTTCCACGGCACTTCCTTCTTTTCCAAGAGATGTTTGGTGCTTTTTCACTTCATGGATGAAAATTTCGCCGTACCACTATGTAAACAATGCTGCAGTGATCCAAGCTTTGGGTTGGTTTTTATAAAATAAGGGGAGCTTTTTCGCAGTACGTTTCCTCTTAATTAAAAAAAACGATTCGGATAATCAGCGATTCGGATAATCGGAGTTCGGATAATTGGAGTTCTACTGTACAATCTTTTCGGGCTAATCTTAATTTATTAATTACATTTTAATTAAAACTATACGAGCTGCAGTTCGCATGTGTTCCTGACGAGTTGGGCCATTCTTGTCCATAACAAGCTGTTATCCCAATTAGAGTGTAAATGTTAATATACGTAGTTCTTCGGAGACTGTCCTGGTAATTGTCGGCAGGTAAATTGTCCACACTAATTAGTGGAAAGCTCTTAAGCTCCGTACGTATAGTCAATGTTTCAAACTGAAATCTCTCTTTATTAAGAAAGCTATTCTGCTTTGAGTGCGATAAAAGACACGATCGCATTCTGTCGCATTGCTGAGCGCATGTGCAGGTGGAGTAACCCTCGCGAGCAAACAGAGTGTAGGAGCTCACAGATCGCACCGAGCACGGATTTTAATGGCTGCCTCGCCGCGCCACAGGTGGTCGGTTCCGTGGCTCCAGCTGGATTTACGGCAAATTTAATTTGACGGCCAGCAGGTCCCTCACACACTGTGCCCAGCCGCTGTTGTGGAGGAGGCCACGTGGAATAGTGAAGGAATTAGGGAGCACACACGCTGAAAAACCCTAGACGTCGTGCTCATAAAGGTTACAAAAAGTTAAGATAATATTTTTCCACAACAAATGCAGTGATATACTATTGCGAGAAACAATAAAAAGACAAGACTGAAAAAGTAAGGACCAGACTGACCATGTTATGTTTTACAAAGAGAAACGCAGACGAACAGAAAAGTGAGAACCGAACAAGCAGACCACAAAACGAGAGAGACGTATTTCACTTCCGGTCATCCTGATCTAGATTTTACATCTTTTTTAGATTAGTACAGGTTGCTGTCTATCCTAGCGAAACTATCCCTTTTAACACGCCTTATGATACCTACCGTTTCACGTGTGAAATGAATTTCGGAGTTGTTATTAAATGTATGCTCGAATTTTCTTTTTAATGTGTGCAGGGCTGTTAGCCTTACAGGCAACCTACAGCTAAGCGTGGGATCCGAACCACGGATGCGTTCTGGAGTACTTCAACAGTGGAACAGCTTGCCGTGTAATGTGAAGGATAAGGGCTTATCAAAATCACCGCCGGTACAAGGATTCGAACTGGAGACGTTTCGATCTCCACGATGCCTTCACCACGGAGCCATCACGCGGCTAATTATTACTAAATAATAAAAACCGTAATTATAACATTGAGAGACAGTAGTTATGAGAGTGTGACGAAATGCCCCAAACTCGGCAACTGCGAAACACACAAAGAACGAGTGATCTGGTGCCCCATATTTTCTTCCAAGTACTTCCTTGATCTCCGAAGGTGAATCAACAATATTTGTCCTTACTACGTATCGACAATTGGTATGGAAATGTATGCAGATTCCTTCAAATTAAGCGACAGTTAAGGAGTTGAAGCTGACACTCTTTAGCAGAGAAAGTGTCTATTGGAAGAACTTGGATGTACTTTGGCAAGTAGACATTCCATTTAATCAGAAGATTCTGAAGTTGAAGTATTGTTTCGTAATTTAATGCAACAAACATAAATAAAAAACTTTTACCAGCTCTCTCTTGGAGTGTCTGTAGCATTTTGCTACGTTTACTCATCTTCCACGATATTCCTGCGCATTCGTGACGACGCGGGTTTGAATACCCGCCCTGACATACATATTTCGGTTTTACAAAATCACTGCAGGATGGGAGTGTTCCCTCAAAAGGCCGAGTTCCTTCCCGTTACTTTCCCCCATTTCTTTTCGACCTGTAACGACGTTGACGTCGAAGAGGCGGAAAGCCACAGGAAAAAAAGAAAAAAAAAAACAAACAAACAAAAACAAAACAAACAAACAAAAACAAACAAAAACAAACAAACACAAACAAAAACAAAAAAAACAAACAAAAACAAAACACAACAAACACAAACAAAACAGAACAAACACAAACAAAACAGAAAAACACGAAACAAGACAAAAAAAAACAAACGGAAAACATGTTTTTGAGTTTGTCCATTATGTAAAGAAGGTACGAATTTGACTAGGATCCATTCAGTGATATAAGGATACTGGAAGAAGATGCATTCACGCTGACATCGTCGTATGAATTGCATATACACCTCACGATTGGAATGAAAACGGTACAAGGTCGTGGTTCCCTCTACGAAATTTTGTTATGGTCCTACGGGGTGTTTCAAAGTAGCTGGAGTGTTTATTAGGATACGTCATCGGCGGCGAGAGAGAAGGTCAGTGGTGCAGATGTATGTAATAACTTGGCGGAGTATTTTGTGTCCTTGGCTGAGCATATACAGGCAACGGCGCTATAACTTCATGATGAACGTCGTAACATTTTCGCTCCATCAACATAAGCATCCAGCTTAAGTAGAAGAACTCAGTTGTGTGTCCCTGCACCACAATTCCTACACTCGCTGCAGAAGCATTCCTAATGTACTGTAAGCAATGATCTTTCTGTCGACCTGTATTTAAAGGCAACAATATTTTAAACTTTGTGGATTTGCTACAGCATTCGTCATATGCGACATCCAAACTGAAATTACTCGAAATTCTTATTATAGACATATTCACTCGGAAGTCTTGAAACCAAAGCATCTTTCCACTTCTCATCCCTACGTTCTTCTCGCTCTATTGCTTCCTTCCAATAGGTTCCCAGCTATATATATCTTTAATATTCGCCTTCTATATGATGTTCTTTTAGATGTCTATGCCATACCAGCCTCTTCCATTCTAATTCTTCCCGATGTTTTTCTTAGCGTTCATTTTACCAAACATGACAGTATTCACATCTATTCCAAGTATGTTACTGAAATTTAACATCTAGTTTTAGCAGATTAGCTTCTTCATTTTTAAGATAGTTAAATTTTGGTGATAAAAGTATGTATCCAACGAAATCGAAATCTTTTAATGTTAAATGTTTTTCCGAAGTAATGAATAAGCCGGTTGTGTGGTAGATGGCACTGATCGTGAAATTTAGTATTAAAATCATATTAATTCACTAAATAGTAGTAATTATATGGACTAACTTTGACGTTTGAGTGTTAAAGGTCAGGTATCGAGAGTAAAAGAACCTTTGGTGTGTTTCAAAAAATAGTAAAAAATAAAATAAAAAGGCTGTAGGCAGATGTATGAAGATGGTCGAAGTTCTGACGTGATGATAGTAAAGCTAAGTTATATCTGAAAGTATGAGCCCGAGGGCAGTGAAGGAGAATGATAGCACGAGGAAATTGTAATAACTATATTCCAATAGAGTCATAAGTACAGTCGGGGACACAATTCGCGAGACCCCTCGCCTTTCGATTATCCTTCGTTCTAGACACGAATACCGCATGGGACAACATAACTGGTAGGTGGTACACTAAATTCATGATAAAATAGACCTCTCATACCCAGCACTTTACCAAGACTAAAAACATTAGCCCACGCAGCAAGAAACTCGCAGACGCTCAGAGGCAAAGTTCGGTGTTCTACAGTAAAAATAATCACGAATATCACCATTTTAGTCATAATAATTATTGAAATAACCAAATCGATTAATTATAGAGAGATGATAACACTTTTTTAGTTACTTTGATAACCCTTCTGCATTTTTTCCCCGCTAATAAACAATTCGCTAGCAAACGCAATTATATGGCGAATACCGAAAGGAGTCGCAGAAAATTACGCACGAAAAACCAATAAGAGAGTTTGAATGGACTTTGTCACAAACAGGTCTATAACGCTGCAGCGCTAGAAAGTGTAACTAAGTCCTCGACTATACATAAAGAGATATAAAAGATAAATGGTGACTGTTAAATTGTGAATTTACAATAAACCATTTGAGCTGATATTTTCAGAAAATAATTGAACTTTATTCAGAATGTAATTTTTTCAGCTGTGGTAATAGACTCAGAACTACAAGTCGATGCAATTCGATACTGAAGATAAATGATACTTGAATTGTGATGGTGAAGGTCGTATTACGAATATAAATATACAGTGGTACGACGGAAACCCTTACACGATACAAGTAATTTATCGTTTAACCAAAATTCAACGATTAGTAGATGTACGTACGTTAAATTGAAAAAACTGTTAAAGATATAAATTTGTATACTTCATATTACCACGTATGAAAAATAAAGGTCGATATCAACTCGGTAGTAACCGTAGAAGTTCGTATTATTTTCGGAAAATGTTTGTAACGCGATATTTTCAAACGTACGCAAAGGTCTTTGAGATAAGCACGTTAAGTTTGTCTTACTGTGCTCTGAAGAACAAGTCCTCTCTCAATGCATTATAGATTACGTGGCACTGTATTTGGTGGATGAAGTTACAGACTGTGAGGACATAGCATGTCTGTGATACATTCCCACATTACCTGAAACAATTACTTCTAACCGCGCTGCGTACACTCTCCCGTTAGTCTGTAATTGCCAACTCATTCCCCTTAACTGGTCACGAGATCACAAAAACCAGGTACTGACTCCATAGCAGGTAATGGAGGGGTGACAGGCTTTGCAGGCGACTGATTCTACCAGAGGACGAATTGTCTATTCCACATACTGCTGCTGCTTTAAGGCTTAGATTTTTCCTCTTCTACCTCGAATGGAACCTACGATCATGAGTTCATTATTACTTGTGTGAAAGTAAATACAAGTATAGGGTTATTATAAAAGAAGGAGCAGATTTTGAATTTTTATTTCTCAAAAACTATGAAAAATACAAAGATGTGTCGCACATCGCTGGATAGAGGAAGGTTCAGAGTTTGTAACCTCTGCCTATTAGTTCCATTCGCTGCCGCCAACGGCGCTGTTGTCTGTTTACTTGAAAATGGCGACGCCCATTGTAAGATTACTATTTCAATTTGTACAAAACCACAATTGTATTTACGTGTATTGAGAACCTACCGATTTTTCGCTGAAATGATATACTCAATTTATTTTTACTCGAATTCCCTTTAAACTTTTAATTATTTGATTAATCATCAATTTTCTATATTTATTTAACATTTCTTATTGTCTCCACTTCAACATAACTACCTTAAAACATTTATTCCACCATACACGGCTGTTGCTTTATTACTCACTATATACAACCAGAAAGTCTGCTTGCGATATTACAATTCACAGTAGCAATCTATGGTCCAACTATATAATATTACAACTAATTTTTTACAAACATCAATGATGTGTATAAGGTTGTTCCTTACACCATGATAAGTCGTTTTGTGAACTACAGTATGTAAAACGTGAATCCCTTATTGATGTGGGGCGTGCATTCTGTCTTAGCTTCAATAAATTTCCACACAACAACCCTTCCTGTAGTGTCACCATTTTCACGTAAACAGACAACAGCGCCGTTGACGGCAACTAATGGAACTAATAGGCGGATGTTACAAATTTTGAACCTTCCTCTATGCAGTGATGCGTGGCACGTATTTGTATCTTTTATTGTTTGTGAGAAATAAAAATGTATGTATAGGATTGTTATAAAAGAAGGAACAGCTTTGCAGAGTTGGAAAGTAAGTTCTAAGATCTGGGAGAACGCGAGTTGAAATTAGAGTTTTTTTTTACGAAGACGTCTCCATGCAATCTTGGTATTACTTCTGAAGAACAAATATGCACTTACTCAGCTCTTTGCCGGTTTCCTCTTCCGCTTGTCAGCAATTACCCTAACTGAGAACAAAGAGGAGTGGAATTTACGCCTACCAATGTTCCATAAATAGATGTAAGTACGCATTTTTAGAAGTGGAGAACATCAAAAGATTCAGAGTTTTTTTATAGGAACCCATGATAGAAAACATCATGGGAAAGTGGTAGCAGAGGTACAAGACATAAAATAACAAGTCGGAGATTGAAAGGCGAAACATTTATTGAGTTTCATAACGTTACAGGAGATCTTCAAAGTTTCCAGGCTACTTTCAGACCACGGATTGACAGATTCCTCTCTACAACATGCAACTCAGTTTGTTCCATGGCAGGCATACGAGTTACTTGTAACTCACACACACCCTACGACTACTACCTTTTCAAAATCCAATTCTCACAAATTGTGATGTCCATGAGAAAAAATACGGTGTCCCAGTACACATCTATGTGGGAACCGTTCTGGAAACAGTCGTTCAGTTGTTCGTGGATTGTTGTCAGCTGTCATGAAAAGCGACGCCTAGCGACAAACAGTGACAGGTCCGGTGCAATTTTGATCCGTCTTTATGTTCTCCACGTGCTCTTAAAGTTTGTATCTCTATTTATAGGACACCCTGTATATAGTCCCAGAGAGCGGTCTTGTGGTTCAGTTGGTGACGGATAACAGTTCCGTCATTGCTGAAATTTTTGCTTGACCATAACGTATCTTCACCTTCGGCAAACGCTTGCTCTGCCTGTGTTAAAAATGTTATGAACGTTCTGTGGTTCGCATTTCTCATCAAGCTATAGGTCATGCTGCTACGACAGAACAGTGCGCGGTAACTTGAAGCGTCACATTGTCTTTAAGGCCACGTAGAGTTAGTTACCTTTAATAAGGGGATAAAAAAACACAAGAAAACCCATTATTAATTAATGTCAGCTTACAAAGTGTCAGATGGTTCTGAAAGTTTTGGCATCCTGGTCCTTAATTATGTTGAAGCTCGAGAGCTTTACTGTATTTAGATACAGCTCTGCGTATATTCAGTTGTTATAATGTATTTTGTTAGCCATTATTAGCGGATCCATATTCAGCCTTATATGAATAGTTGGAAAAAAATTTCTTTACCCTCCGAGATTTCCAATTCCGTTTTTAAGTTAAAATTCTATGCATATATCATTGCTAATTTTTATTTCGGTATTTTGTATGAAATATATTGGACCTAATTATTATTAATGGAAATGCAATCATTATAGGAATATTTTTATAGTGACGAAGCAAAGTATGCTGACGAAGAGAGATTTATCTTAACATAGGAGCCAACGATATTTAACAGTCCACTTTACCAATATTGCAGAGCGTTCGGCTTGGGCTAAATGCCACGGAATTGGGGTGAAAATCTGAGTGAAAACTACAGGGTCCGGCAATAAAACCTCCCTCATTTTAATGTGTTGTCACATAAAAACTAAATATGATAGAGAATAATTACTTTTATTTATGAAAAATACATACTTTGCCATTTTTAATTATTTGGTTTTAAAAATTATATCTGCCCTCCATTGTTGACACATTGACAAAGTCTGTCCAGAAAGTTCTCCATACATTTTTGCGTCATTTCTCTTGGAATGGCTGCCAATTCTTGGGTAATGGCCTCTTTAAGTGCTTGCAGTGATGTGGGACGATGTTTGTACACTATAGGCTTTAAGTGTCCCCAAAGATTGGTGAATGTTGCATAGACACACTCACACGCGCCAAATTTTCCGGCGTTGTTGCAGTCCGAGGACGGCCTGTAGGTTTTCTTTTTTTTTAGTGCTGAACCTGTCTTTGTAAAGTTTGACACCCACAGTTGAATAGTTTTTCTATCCGGGACACGATCATGTAGGCCAAGTTCAAATCGTCTCCAAAAATCTGAGAACAACTGTTACGAATAAATTCGTCCACAACAAACGCACGATGCTCACCAAGCCATGACATGGCGCACACTGAAAATGGCAGGTACACCTCTTTAAAACAAAACACATTCCACATCAGTATTCTCACTACAACTCGCACGCCGGCTACGTGAAATGTGGGAGGTTTTATTGCCGGACCCTGTATATGTAATGTAATTAGATTTGTCCACCATTAATGGAGATTTTCGACAGTATTTTATGTACGATTAATTTGATAAAAACGGTTATCTCAGTTTGCTTCTATTTGGAGGTAAATCAACAGTTGTATGTATCCTTTTCAGTTGCAGCTGAACTGTAATACAAAATTTGCAAAACTATTTTTTATTCATTTCATAGAAACTTAATTTATCAGGTTATGTGAACAAGAATTGAAAATTTTAAAAAATAGAAATTTCGTAAGAGGTAATTCTAGGTAAATGAAAAAGAGGTGTGCTTCATAAAAATCAATGGTTTCCCACAACAACAAGCATACGATCCAGAGGAAGTAAGGAAGCCACAGAAAGAACTCTTTCCATCAATTAAAGGCAGAAATTTCTAAGACGTATTTCGTATGCACATTGTTTCCTGAATGCCGGTTCTTCACCTACTTTAATACGGAAAGAATCCTCCCTCCCTCCTCCCCAACTTAGAAGATATATGCCATGAACATATCTTGTGTAAATTATTAATTTTTGATTTGTATGCTATCTGATTACTACCTTCATAACTATAGCTACCTTCAGATTCTCCTCTTCCAACGAGTAGTGAAAAGAAAAGATCGCGGCTATTTGTAGAATTTAGTACGCAGTATTTCTTTGAGCTAACCCCCAAAATTTTTTCAGGTATTGAATAGCACAAGTTCACTGACTATTCACAATCAATCAAGCGTTGGAGGCAAGGCAGTTGTACCAGTTAAATGTGATCAAAGATCTACATATATTTTAAATTGTGCCGATAAATTTGATGTTATTTTTATCTTAGTACCCATCGGTACATGGCTAGCCATTAAAAAAAATCAGCTTAAACTTATTGGAAATAATTTAGAAAAGCACGCCGGCATGTAGATTTGGGGCCTAGCCCAATGAATATTGCAACGTTTTCCGAAATAGAGATCATATAGTCTTGATTAGCAATCAAACAAAGTTAAACCAAGTTCTGAAGTTGTCAAGTTAATTTTCTGCAATCTAACTTACTTTTATTATTGCACTGATTAACTTATTGGTGTGATGTCAGAACTATCATTCAAATATAGCCCACAATTCACTGGATGCGTAGGTCGTAGTTAACGAGTATGTATCCGGCATTATCTTTACCATTTTTTTAACTTGATTGTAATATTCTTAGCTAGTATCCGTCACCGTACTTATATCTCAAAAGTAAATGAAGCACACGACCTAGGACTTACAATATCTTTCTCGGTTTCGTTCTAATACAATCGGTCACGGTGATTTTTAACAAATCGAAACGTTCTTGGCCGAACTTCAAATCGAACCCGGCACCTCGCAAATCTCAAAACCGACTCTTTAGCACTAGAAAAAGGCAATGCTGAACGTCCTGTAATTCCTAATAGTCTCCTGTTAACACTCCCCCCCCTCACCACCTCCCCCCACGTAGCCCGACGTGGCTTTTGTCTCCACCCCCCACCCTCCCTCCCCGCGCGTCGCACGTAGCTTTTTTCCTTATTGATACGAGAAGACATTTTTACGGTTTTCCCTTGTCAGACTATCGTAAATTACATACGGAGATAATTAAATGGTGGAAATATTTACATGCTGTTGTGTGTTTTGTACCTCATTTTAAAGCTGCGTTCCCACGACGTATCTTAACGGAGGTCTCCCGGGACGGGACGGATACCTAACAACACGCCATGGGAACGGGGCCGCCTCTGCTAGCAGGGATGAGACGCAGCTACCCACTCTATGTCAGTAAACATCACAGGCGGGTGTAGTGGTGCGCTGTTGCCATCGGTTTGCAGCAGAGGTACGCACCCCAGTTGTTGCTGCAAAGTACTCTGTGCCAAACGACATTAGGCAACGTGGTGAGGAGGTGGTGGCGGGGTAGCGAGGGCTAACCTGCGGCGCGCGCTCATCCCTACATTTCGGCGTGCAGTCTCCGTTTCAAGACGTCGTGGGAACGCAGCTTAACTGTGGCACACACTAAGTAGCCTAGCTCGGAATCCCTCCCCCCCCCCACGTAGTACAGCGTAGCTTTCCAGCCAATTCCCATCCCCCAGACCTAGCCACGTAGTTTATGGACGCTCCCTTACGAGTCCACAAACTATTACTACAAGCCAACGAGTGAATTCAACTTTTAAGTGCACGGTTCGGTAACGGCTCCAATAAGTCTGACCACAGCTACTGTCAAATACCAGGCTCGAAACAGTCACACGAGTGTCGTTCAAAACATCGGGAACTTCGGGAGGGGGTATGAGTGGCCACGCAGCTCGGGGAAATTCGTGCATGCGGACGGTCGCTGTCGGAGCTGAGAGGAAAGTCCTGTCCCACTGCGGGGACCACTTGTCAGGCAAATTAGAACAGGGCGGCCGGCCGGCAAGTAGGCGTGCATTCCGCCCGAGGAGGATAGTCACTTTCTACCTGCCAAACGGCCAGCCGAGCGTGGAGCTCGCAGCTATAACGGGGACAACACATTTCCCCTTCAGACCTTCACGTGCGACTTTCCTCTCATCCGCGACCAATCCGATCATTCTTCCTATTTAGAAAAGGTGGAAGAGTACAAAACCACCCCACGACCGATGAGAGGGCTTTCTTTCACCTCAGGCCAAAAAAAAGTGATGTCTCACTTTGTGCGGTAGCTTTGTGTTGTTGATAGAGAAAGGAGCAGAAAAAGTGGCGAGGTAGCACGGCAGTAAAACAAGACAGTTTGCAAGAAAATATCCTTTTTAGGTACAAAGATAAAATAATTAAATGTTGATTATCATTATAAGGTGGTGAAACAATTGCTTGTTGAAACCTGAAGCGTAAATACTTTGGTATAACATTTGATAAACTCAACTGGGCAGGAAACATCGCACAGGTAGTAGGTAATGGTTCCAAAATCCTTCAGTTGTTGGGTAGAGTGATGAACAAATGTATCAGAGAAGTAAGGGAATTCGATTAAAAAATTTGGTCAAACCATTGCTTGAATATTGTGGCGTAATATGCGACCCGCATTTTATGTATCAAATGCTGGAGTTGGAGGAGGTGCAAAGAAGGGTAGCTAGATTTGTCTCTGAAAATTACCACAGAACGCAATCAAATTAGAACTACCAAAAATATCGGCCCATTTAAAACTCTTTTGAGAAAGCATTACTTATTGAAGCACTAGCTAAAAGATTTCTTCTTCCATGCATAACTTAATTTTTAGATTTCAATAATATTGATTTATACAGTGTCCACCTCTTTATTCTGCATTCCCTATTATTAGTTTGCGTCTTGTTTCTTCGTCCTACTAGTATTAAGTATGTACCGTTTACTTCATATCATTAAATTATTAAGATTTTAGCTAGTATTTTACTCATAAATATTAAGTTTTTTGTTTGTTTGTTAGTATTACTCTTGAACTTAATTTAGGCCAAATGTTATATAAGTGTTGTATACTGTTATTTTGTGTAAGGTGTATATTATTTATTGTAAACACCTGGTATGATGTAAGAGAGGGCTTGTCAGCCCTAATCTTGCCAGGCTAAATAAACCTTTAAATAAATAAATAACCGATATGATTAAGATGCTGGAATGGGATTCACTGAAGAAATGAGGAGTGTTTAGAGTCATGTGAGTATACAAGGCGTATATTGGTGATCAAGGGTGGGAAGATATTGGAGTAAGAAATAGAAGTAGTGCAAGGAAAGGAAAAGATGACCATGACCACACTCGATTTCAGGCACAAGGATGTGTAAAGATTTTCTTTCGTAAGAAAAATGGCCAGAGATTGGAATAAGTTACTAATAGAAATGATGAATAATTTACCAAAAACGATGGAATAATTTGAAATTCGTAGAGGGCAAAAAAAAGTAGGGTATAGGAAGGGGCAAATGGGTGTGTTGGGAAATTGCCACCGGAGCCTGCGCTCCATCAGACCAAAATAGGCGGCCTCGGTAGCGTAGGGGCTAAAGTACTGGCTCCACATGCCGAAGGTTGCCGTTTCGAGTCCGGCCGAGGGCATGGGTGTTTGAGTGTTGGGTGTGTGTGTGTGTGTGTGTGTGTGTGTGTGTGTGTGTGTGTGTGTGTGTGTGTGTGTGTGTGTGAATGTCGTATCCGTCCTTGGTGTCGATGTGTCCATACTTAGTTGTAACAATACAATGGAAGAGTAATTGCAATCACACTGAGCTGGCTGTATGGCCTATGTAGTCGAATGCCATTAAAAAAAAAAAAATTAATATGGCTGCACCACATTTTACACCGATCAATGTCCTTTCCAGAAAATTTTACTCTTTTTTTTTTTCATAGTTCTGTTTCGTATTACTAAGTCTTCTCGTCTTCTAATATATTAACTCATGGTTTCTTAATTTATCCTTAATATAACGACATAATGTTTATGTACTTGGACAGGGTACATGGATATAAGACTACTCTGTTTTCTCTTTGTAGCGTCATAATGAACTGAAAACATCTGCCGCGTTTTAGAAACAGTAGCAGGTGTACAGATGATTGGTAGCCGTCACTGCTATACTAACAGGTGTCTGAATATTAAATAGATAATAACCAGGAAAGTTAATAAACTCATTAAGCTACTTAAATACAACTTGCAGACTGCAAATATAAATTCTGATGTTAAAAGCAGTCTGCCGAAAACAATATATTCTAAAGTGAGCAATAACGAAGTTCTTAAGTGAATGAGGTTTGTATATCATTTCTACCTGACGCTAAAATACTAATCGTTATTCAATTGATAAGGAGCGTTTCTGTAAAGTGCTTCGGCTTAACAAGAACGGAGGGAATGATACTGCCAATAAGCAGAATAAAAATGGTTTTTCGGAAGTTTAAAAATCAACCTGTGCTGCAGTATGAGGTGTCTGGTAGTCGGAAAACGTTTAGTAAGCTGTGATGGTAGCAATATTTACTTCCGCACTCTGTATCTGTAACGTCACGTATTATTTACACCGTTAAGATGCACAAGTGATTAATGTTTATAATTAAGAAAATCTTAAAAATATAATCTAAATCTCATATTATTTCATAGTTTAATATTTAAATAACTGCTGCTAACTTCTATTGGGTATTTTACTTAATGTATCCGACAGGTAAGAAATTTATTATACATGTGGTAGAGTACAACCATTTCCGTTTTTTTTTTTTTTTTTTTTTACTTGTGGCTTTACGCCTCGTCGACTGCTAAGGTCAATAGAGGCGGGATGGGACTGGGGAAAAGGAACTGGAAGGAATTCGGCCATGGCCTTTTTGAAGGAAGCATCCCGGCATTCGCCTGGAGTGATTTGGGGAAACCATGGAAAACCCAAATCTGGATGCCCGGACGGTGATTCGAACCCACGTCCTCCCGAATGCGAGACCAGAACGAATAGTATGCCATTACGCCTTGTCGAGGTTATAAGAGGGGGGCAAGGAAAGGGCCAGAGAATTGAACCAGAGTCCTCCCGAATGCGAGCCATTTTCCGAGCTGAAATAATTAGAATCATAGCGATTACTTCATAAGAGATAGATTTATTCAAAACTGGCTACCAACGTAAATTAAAATGGTGCACTGACAGGAGATTTCCACACTTGGAACAGTATGTTCCCCTCCGAATGGTACGTATGGCCAATCAAATACTTTTGGGAATCGATGGTTCATTCAGTGAAGTCTCTCGTCTCCTTTTGATTACCGATTGAATATCAACCCAGTACTATAAAATATACTTATGCATTTAGAGGAAAATGAAAAAGTTATACCAACTTCAAAGAGAATTTGTTAATTTTGTATTTGCCAATAATCACGAATAAATAACATTCATTGTTCACTTTCTATTTTCACTTTTTGCCATCTGGTAACTAATAAGTTTCCAGAAATATATAATACATAGAACGCAGTAGATTAAATATAAAATAGAATGACATGTAACAGTAGTAAATGAAACAAAATTCCAAGAAGCAGGAACAATGTTAAAAACAAAATGGACCAAAAAAGCCTTCTTGAAAAAGATAAATCTTTAAGTTTCAAATATTGTCCTAGGAATCAATTTTAATATATATATAAATAGAAGACAGCACCTTATGTTAGTGTAGTGTAGTTTGTATCAGAAATATTTGAAACGTGATACTATTGAAGGACGTTGAAAATTAAGGGGAGAGATAAAATACGTTAACAAAGAGTTTTTGGAAATTATGGTCTAGGAAATAATTTTTGTGGAAGTCTCATGGGAAAAGATAAGGCTGACGGGTCATATTTCAATAGACATGGAATTGGTTAATTTGTAAGTGGAGAGTACTGTCAAGGGGAAAAAACTATTCAGAAGAAAAAGATTATAATATATGGATCAGATAATCTAGGAGGTAGCTTGTAATTGGTATGTTGAAAAGAAGATATTAGCTAAAGATAGGAAGAGATGATTGCATCAAACCAGTCGAGAGACCGACATAGAAGAAAAAGAAGGTAATCAACGAATGAGATTTGGTTATCTAGTAACTGTAGTAGCAGGTACTGATTTATCGTTTAGTTACTGGCCTTCATAGCTTTCACTGAAGAACGAAACTTTTTTTTACAAATGTTCGTCGAGTTGAAAGTGACCATGAACATTTGAAAAGCTGTCAGCTACACGTCTTTCTCGCTTTATCCGCTTACGTCACCTGACGCCCTAGTAAAAACGCATTGGACAAGCTTAAAAAGCCATCGAAGATGTATTAGCCTACTTTTGTTTTTAGCATACGTTTAATCTCTCAACGGAACGACGAATCCATACGGCAAATTTTCACTGCTAACACTTGAACCTGCGCAAGATAATTTTAAAAATGTTATTAAGCTGACGTATACAACCTTTTTTTTTTTTTTTTTTTTTTTTTTTTTTACAATGCTCTCTAAACTGGGAACCTTTTTTTCCCTCACCTAGAATCCTCTTCAGAGGATTTGATACAACTACATATCCTGCGCACATCTTCGTCCCACCTGCAGTCAGGTACCTTATTGTTCGTGTATTATGTACCAAGTAATATTCCAGTTAAGGAGATTCATTATCGACTGCCTGAATATACGAAAAAAGTAGAGAATAAACAGTTATCACCGTACCGTTACGTTGCGCAATTTTCTTCTTGCAAAGTCATCGCACATCACGTAGTTCCCTTTCTTCCGCTCTGGGTGTAGACTACGTATGTTTGTTCTTTCACTGATCCGTTACACAGCTGTCCTTCAACATACTCGGACTCGGTTTTGTTCGACATCGCGATGTTTTTTTGACCTCTAAGCTGAAGAAGTTTAAAATAACAATCACAAAATTCTCATGCTCATGTCATTCAGTACACTGACATGCTAAACATGTTTCGCTTCTCGGTTCATAAAATTGACGTCATTAGAGCGTATAAACTTAGTTATTCGTCCATTTGTTCAGACATTGATTAATTCGGCAGTCGCAAACACTTCGCATCAACAGTATATTTAGAAACAAGAATATCCGTATCAATTTGGTTTTATTAAATAAAATACAAATTTCTGTTGTGAATGACCTTAAATTAATGTGAGATACTTTACCAAAACATTACAGTTTCCCTTTTCTTTCCACCGTCACCTCGGAAAAACAATCATTTCCAGTACACTACAAGAGAAAAATATAACTAAGAAATTGAAATAATATTCTGATTTTCAGCATTCACCAAAAATTGGAAAAATTTAAATAGAACGAAAGTAGAGGCAACATTTGCTTTCACTAAAAACAAAGTGAAACCGCACAATACCAAATAATAGCAGGTGGTATGAAAGCGGTGTTCACTTGTTACAAAACTGATCGCAGTTATCCTCATCCAACACACATCGTTTCTATTGTGTTTTGATGTGGGCTTCATTCAGAAGAGTTACTAAAAAAAGCATTTAAATGATATGTTATATGGAAAGTTTCCTACAAAGGTAATACAAGCATCAGAGCGTAATGTGGTAGGTCTACAAATTTGCAACGGACAGTGGATGAATCCAATAAATAATGATGAATATAAAAAATAAGTAAATAGGTTTTTGTTTAAATATTGTATTGTTCGAACGTGGCTGTAAGTTACCAGCAGCGGAAACTTCCCGCAAAAAGCACCTAGGTGGCACTCTTAGTTAGAAACATGTTATGTAAAACAAAACACGCGATTGAGTAAGTTTCCAATTATTACACAAACATAAGTATCGGAATTTAACTTCAATCTATCTGAAGTTGCCACATTTTTAATTTACTTAAGGACGACTTGGGAAGTTTTTGATATGCCCTAAACTTAGAGAAAGTTCAAGTAACTTCTTGGCAGTCATAAAGCTACACAGTCCGAAACTCATTTACATGAAATAAGCGGACGAAGAGACGCGATGGTTTCGGTACCATCAAAAGTTAATTGCTAAGCGATCAACACTTACAACACAAGATTTGTGGCCACCTTCAGGATGTTGCTGACCTGTCAGACTGTAGTGGAATTTAGAATTACAATAAGTTTATGTCTTACAGCTATAGCAATGATAAATTATAAAT